>ML802494.1:226899-243583 GCA_009831015.1 Picea engelmannii
AGTATCACTGATGAAGGTGGACACTTTGAAGAATGTTGCAGATTCATTAACAAAATCTGTGAGCACTGAGAAGTTCTCTTGGTGTAGAGGATCCATGGGCATTGCTACCCTGGATTGTTGACTATGTAACCTTGTAACCCCCTATGTGCAAAGAAAACAACAAGTGGGAGAATGTTGGGTATGTGTTATATTATTTGCACGAGTAGTAGTGTCTGAGAGTCTGCATCAAGTGCGCACGAGGGCGGAGCCCCCCACGCGGGGGTTCGGGGGCAGCGCCCCCAATTTTTTTTTTCGCACCGGGACGACATATTTCGGGACCACATGATATTTAGGTGGTTTTTCGGCACATGGTTTTTTGCCGATGGTTTTCTATTTCCAGTTAAGGAATTAGGGTTTTGGACTAATCCAGGTCATTGGGTTAGGGTTTTGGATGCCACTAGTTCCTATATGTATATTGTATTGTAAACAATGTAACACAATGTATGTATGAATACAATATATGTTGGTTTTCCCAGTTTGGGTTTCCAGGTGAAAAATCTCTGTGTAATATTTGTATTTTCCATTGTATCTTTTCTGTTCTTTTCTGAATATCAGTTTGCAGTAGATATTGTACAAGGTTAGAATTTACAGTGCTTTCCATTTGTGCTTTCCATTTTAACTCAACAACAAAGTGATATTTGTGTGTTAGGGTCCTAACCCGCACATAGGTAGAGCAATATATTTGGATGTAATAAAGGTCAATATTAATAAGGCCTTTCAATAAAATAGAATAAGGCGTATGTAAGAAGACCTAATAGAATATTTCGCTTCTAGAAGGATCTTCCTCTAGATGCTTCTCTTGATAGACATATTTAGTATAAATAAGGGTCGAGGGTATGAAAACCCTAGCTTGGAGATTATTGTAACAGAGCGTTGCTCGACTGGAGGTTGCCCCCTCGAAGAGGCCCGTGAACATTGCTTTCTGAATCAAAGTGTTATTTCTGTTGTTGTTCTTATATCATTTCCATGTTATTGTGGAGATTATGATGGTTATATTACTGTTATTCTGCCATTTCTAGCATTTTATTTCTGTTCTGCATACTTTTTATATTTGGTATATTACAAGTGGTATCAGAGCACTTTCCTTGGTAGAAATTGTGGGAATTTTTTTTCCAGGGTAAAGATGTATTCCGACGTCTTTAAGCCATAGAGATCTATCATTACGCGCATAAACCTGTGGTTGATGGATTCATACATGCAAGAAATACAAGTGGTTCTTAAGCGCACATATGTTGGCCACCCTTGTAACCCTTGCTGGTACTCCTTTGAGTGGTAGCACATCAAACAACACCTATGTACAAAATCGGCCTAGATTTCCTGAAGCCCTCTTTAGATAAACCAATTGGTCGCCTGACTTCTATAGTGCCACTGAGAACAACACTCGAGAAGATACTCTCTAGTACCTGGGTAGTCAGGTAGTACGGCTAAGGGTACAGTCTATCCTCCTTAGTTAGTGCCCTAAGATATTGTGTCGAGTACTATTGTTGGACCCTGCATGTATATCAGAGAGCTATAGCACAAGGAAAACCCTTGTCTGTAGAACCCTTGAATACCTAACCTTTGGGGGACAGAAACATAAACAAATTAAAACAGACAAGATCTGTTGTCGCGCAACTGTGTTTGGGTTGCCAAATCACTACACTTTTCTTACAGGTTAAGCATTTGAGGATTTCATCACTGTAGTATTCTTCAATCCAGAGTATTATTTGAGACCTATTCCATTGGATCCATCTCTTCACCCTTATCACATTCATCCATATCATTTTTCGGCAAAATGTTTTACCCCGCCCACGCCTTTTCAGTTCACCCATCCTCACGGCCCATACCCGTAGCCAAGACCTAGAAGCTCACTTCAACACCTTGCAATCTGGTTTCCTCGAGACCCAAAAAGAAATGAAACAACTTAGTGCCACTGTTTCCTCCATCGATACATCCATCAATACAACCATAAATACAACCATGCAGTCCTTAATGGAGGAATTCAAAGAAGAACTAACCACCCAACTTGAATCTATCTTTGCATCACTCTGCACCAAACTGAAGATCCGTATTGATGATCCTTTCTCTAACGCACCTTCAAATACTGAAGGTGAACATTCCTCCCATTCCCATACCTTTCAACACCATCACTTTCAACGTGACCTACGCCTTCCGCGGGTGGATGTGACCAAATTTGATGGCTCAGACCCCATTGGTTGGGTAACCCAAATGGAACATTATTTCTCTTTATATGGCATTACAGATGACTTGGCCAAACTTCGGTATGGTATTCTCCATCTAGATCAAGAACGTTGGCAATGGAGAAAAACTTCCCATCAAGGGTATATTGCTTGGACCCAATTTGTGATTGAGCTTTATGAATGCTTTGACACTGACACCAACCATTTGGGCCATTTGACAAAGTTGAAACAATCAAGAACAATAGACGACTTCATAACTTCCTTTGAGAGCCTGGATTTTCGAACAGAGGGCATGACTGATGCTTTCTTTCGAGAGTGTTTTATCAGTGGCCTCAAGGATGAGATACGGGCCCATGTCCTCATGGCTTGACCTTCGAGTTGGGTGGAGGCTACTAAAAAATCTAAAGAAGCACAACATGTTGTATCCTCTCAAAACCCTAAACCCTCCTTTATCCCTCGCCCTAAACCCGTAAATCTCACTACTCCCTCCGCCCCATTAAAGATCCAAAAATTGACCAGGGTTGAAATGGTTGAACACCAACTCAAAGGCCTTTGTTATAATTGTCACGAAAAATATTTCTCGGGCCACAAGTGTAAGGAATAAAAGCTTTTTATGGCCATATCTGAGGATATTTCGGAAGAGGATGTTGAAACTCCCCTTGTGTCTGAGTCACCTGAAATCACTGACACAACTCCTCCCTCAGACCCTCCCGAAGTGGAACCGATCATTTCCCTCAATGCTCTCACTGGCTTCTCCACCCCCCAAACCCTCAAGTTAATCGGTTACATCAAGCATCGAAAGGTCATCATTCTGGTTGATAGTGGAAGCACCCATAATTTTATTCATCACTGCATTTCCCAAGAAACTCATTGCTACATCCATGCTGTCAACAATTTCCAAATCATGATTGCCAGTGGTGGTTCCATGAAATGTGGAGGGCGCTGTGAAAATGTGTGTCTCCAAATCGGTGACTACCACCTAAAATCCCATATGTTTGCTATAGACATGGGCAGTTGTGACATTGTGTTGGGTGCATACTGGCTAAGGACTTTGGGTCCCATCCTCATGGATTTTAAGTAATTAACCATGAAATTCAACCAGGAAGGCCACCAATATAAATTCCAAGGCATCATTGTTGGTTCACCTGAGGTCATTAGTTCCCATCACATGGAAAAGCTGCTCAAAAAAGGTCATTCTGGTGTCATTGCCCAACTCCATGCCATACAAGCAAAAGAGACACCCCTGGTACCGCAAGACCTCCAAGCCCTCCTTTCTAAACATCAAATGGTATTTTCCACTCCCCAAGGACTCCCTCCTTCCCATGGTGTTCATGATCATTCCATTCCCCTTGTACCCGGAAGAATTCCTCCCAATATCTGTCTGTATCGCCACCCCTTTTCACAAAAAAATGAAATTGAGAAAATGGTCCAGGAACTCCTTAATGCAGGCATTATCTACCCTAGTACGAGCCCATACTCTTCTCCTGTAGTCATGGTCCTAAAGAAAGAAGGTTCTTGGAGACTGTGTCCTGACTTCCAGGCCCTCAACAAACTGACCATTAAAGACAAATTTCCCATTCCTATCATTGATGACCTCCTAGATGAATTGAGTGGCGCCCAATTCTTTACTAAACTTGATCTTCGCTTGGGCTATCACCAGATACATATGAAAGAGGAAGACATTCCCAAGATGGCCTTTTGAACTCATGAGGGCCACTATGAGTTTTTGGTCATGCCCTTTGGCTTGTGTAATGCACCCTCCACCTTCCAAAGCCTCATGAATCATGTCTTCCATCCCTTTCTCCATCATTTTGTCTTAGTTTTATTTGATGATATCCTCATCTATATCAAAACCTAGATAGACCATCTTACTCATGTGGATCGAGTTCTCCATCTACTCTCTCAGCACCAACTTTTCCTGAAACAGTCTAAATGTGCTTTTGGTGCCTTAGAAGTAGAATACTTGGGTCATCTCATTGGCAAGGATGGAATCAGGGTGGATCCGAAAAAGATTGAAGCTATGCAAGACTGGCCGCACCCAAAGACTCTCAAAAGATTTCATGGATTTCTAGGCTTAACGGGGTATTATTGCAAGTTTGTTAAGAATTATGGAAAGATTGCAACACCTCTCACTGCTCTCCTAAAAAATAACTCTTTCACTTGGAATCCAACCGCTGCTCAAGCTTTCCAAACCTTGAAAATGGCCATGTGCACCACTCTGATTCTGGCCCTTCCTGATTTCACAAAGACCTTTGTGTTGGAATGTGATGCCTCAGGGAAAGGAATCAGTGCTTTCCTTATGCAAGAGGGTCAACCTTTGGCCTTCACCAATAAGAAACTATCTAAAAGGAATGTGGGCAAACCCATCTATGAAAAGGAAATATTGGCTATTCTGCATGTCATTGATCTGTGGCACCCTTATCTCTTGGGGCAGCGTTTCCAAATTAGGACAAACCATCAAAGCCTCAAGTACTTTCTGGAACAACGCATTTCCTCCCCGAAGCAACAAAAATGGGTGACTAAGCTCTTTGGATATGATTATGAGATCATTTACAAGAAAGGAAAAGACAATGTGGTGGTGGATGCATTGTCCCGAAAATATGAAGAAGAAGGATCCCTTTTTTCTCTTTCCTTCATTGTACTAGATTGGCTCGAAGTTGTTTGCCAGGAATGGCTACAAGATCCCAAAAGTTCGCATCTGATCCAGCAATTGCAGACTAATGATCTAGCTCCCCCAGAGTACTCTTGGCTCTAGGATGAGCTTTGATACAAAGGCTATTTGTATTTAAGTAAACAATCAAAGCTTAAATCCATGGTACTTTCTGAGCTTCATGCTACACCCACAGCGGGGCACTCTGAGTTCACCAAAACCTATGAAAGGGTCAAACGTTCTTTTTTATGGGATGGTATGAAACATGAAATCCATAATTTTGTCATTGAATGTGATGTGTGTCAACGCAACAAGGGAGAAATAATAAAATCTCCAGGCACACTACAACTGCTTCCGATTCCACCTGCTATTTGGAAGGATATCTCTATGGAATTTATTACCGGCTTACCCAAATCGGGAAATAAATCAGTCATAATGGTGGTTGTGGATCACCTTTCCAAGTATGCTCATTTCTATTCTCTTCAACACCCATTTACTGCATCCACGGTGGCTCAAATTTTCATGGACCAGGTCTTCAAGCTTCATGGCATGTCGCACTCTATTGTTTATGATCGTGACCCAACTTTCACAAGCAATTTTTCGCAAGAACTGTTCAAGCTATAGGGCACCCAATTGCATCTTAGCACAACATATCATCCCTAGACTGATGGTCAAACAGAAGTTGTCAACAAGTGTTTGGAAACATATCTGAGGTGTTTTTCCTCTGAAAAGAAAAATCAGTGGGCTCAATGGTTACCCCTAGCTGAATGGTGGTACAACACTTCCTACCATACAGCTACATGCATGACTCCTTTTGAAGTGGTATATGGATAGAAGCCACCTTCAGTTCTCTCATACTTACCAGGTACCTCGAAGGTCGAGGCAGTTGACCAAACACTTATAGTTCGAGAGGATATTCTCCGTACCCTCAAAGAGAACTTGGTCATGGAAAAGAATCGCATGAAGCAACAAGTAGATCAAGGTTGATCTGGACGTCAATTTGTAGAAGGGGATCAGGTGTTTCTGCGACTACAACCATACAAGCAAACTTCCCTCAAGGTCGAGCATTGTCAGAAGCTAGCGCCCAAATTTTATGGTCCTTATATAGTTCTCAAGTGTGTGGGACAAGTCGCCTATCAGTTAGCTCTACCCAGTCATTCGAAGCTACATCTTGTTTTTCATGTTTCATGCTTAAAGAAGGTGGTTGGAACTCGATGCCAAATTCAAACCAACCTTCCCAAGTTAGATGAAGAAGGATCCATTTGGCTACAGCCAGAAGCAGTTTTGGACCAACATGAGCGTCGCTTGCATCAAAGAACCATCAAGGAAGTGCTAGTCCAGTGGAAAGATACAACCCCAGTAGATGCCACTTGGGAACCAACTACCATTCTGCAGCAGTTTCCACATCTCAAGCCTTGAGGACAAGACTATTTTTAAGGGGGCGTACATGTTAGGGTCCTAACCCACACATAGGTAGAGCAATATATTTGGATGTAATAAAGGTCAATATTAATAAGGACTTTCAATAAAATAGAATAAGGCGGATGTAAGAAGACCTAATAGAAGCTTTCGCTTCTAGAAGGATCTTCCTCTAGATGCTTCTCTTGATAGACATATTTAGTATAAATAAGGGTCGAGGGTATGAAAACCCTATCTTGGAGATTATTGTAACAGAGCGCTACTCGACTGGAGGTTGCCCCCTCGAAGAGGCCCGTGAACAGTGCTTTCTGAACCAAAGTGTTATTTCTGTTGTTGTTCTTATATCATTTCTGTGTTATTGTGGAGATTATGCTGGTTATATTACTATTATTCTGCCATTTCTAGCATTTTATTTTTGTTCTGCATATTTTTTATATTTGGTATATTACATTGTGTGTCCTATCAAAGAGAGGGAAACAAAATTATTTTCTTAGATGCAAAGTAGGAAATCGTGTGCCCTAACAATTAAAAATCCTTCAATAACATAAGATTTTACAATTTTCTAACAAAAGGAAAACTCTACATGGCCTCTTCTTTAATGTTGATGATTTGATCAATCAACGAAATGATGGAAAGAACAACAAGAGGGGGGGATGTTAACGCCAAAATGTTAACGCACAAACTAGCAGGTTGGATATGGCAATGTAGCCTAGCTAGCAAAGTGATAAGGAACATAACAAGATCCCCCCAAAGGTGTCACAATGGATCAAGTTCTCTCTTTTTATTTCTATGTATTCATGCAATAGACCAAGGGAGGGTTCCCTACTACTTCCGTAGTGACATGTATTCGTGCAATATATATGTCAAGACAGTACATATTTAATGATCGATATCCAATGAGAGATGTGCACAACCAACTCTCTGGGTGGAGCCCAAAAATACTCGATGATAGGTGGGCTTGGTAGTTTGTGGGAGTGGCATAGATGCTCAGGAAAAACACACTATAGGAAGACAGGTGTCTGTAAGGGCTATGGATTCATATGTACTCATAAATTTGAATGATATGACCTCGGGATAGAATATCTTGAGCTATATATATGGCTATATATGGATATCAAGGTTTATGTTTGTGTGTCACTGTTATTCAATATGTCAAGCATACCTTTACTTGATTATTGTTTTCCCTCTAAATTCCCCTCTCGAACATTTACCTTTATTACATCCTTCCCTCAGATTTCGCTTCCACTTTTCCCTCTTCTCCCAACTTTATATGCTTGTGATTTTTTTTTTAAATTTGAACTCTTCCCCTCTCTAAATCCCATTTAGACTTAGCTACTTCCTTATTGTAAGTTTTTTTTTTCTTTTACTTCCTTATGTATCAGCCCTAGGGGTTTTAAGTAGAAGGTATGGAGGGTTTCGTGTGTAAGATGATATAAGTTTTAAATGTTTGAAATAGGCTCAAGATTTGGAGTAAAAATAAGCCCTTCTAATTCAGTCTTTATGTTAGAAAGACAATGATGATTTGGTGGTTGTATATGTTATGTGGATGACATAATCATCATAGTGAGTAAGGTCAACACAATTCAGAAGGTAAAATCTGATTTTTGTTGAACTTTTGACAAGTCTAGTTTAGGACTCCTTCATTATTGTGTAGGTATAGAATTTTGACAAACCAATGGTTGTGTGTTGTGTCACAAACCAAGTATGCTACAAGTTTGGTTGAGAAATTATTAAGGGGTGGTTGTATGTGAAGAAATCTTCAGTTGCCTTCTGAGGATCAGATGACTTGTAGTTTCTAAATACTCAAGTCTCAGTTGTAGCATGTGAAGAACCTTCAGTTATATTGTGATGATCAGATGACTTGTAGTTTCCAATTGCTCCAAGATCAGTTGTAGCATATGAAGAACCTTTCAGTTGTATTTCAGAGCTTCAGATGTTTTGTTTCTTCCAAATACCCAGTGATCAGATGATATTATAAAGTTGTCTTCCCACCCCCTTCTATTTAGAATTTTCCATATATGTATAAATAATAAAATATGTCTTAAATAACTAATATAATTTTATAGGTCCGCCCTGGGAAAAATTAAGTTATATTTTAATGTAGGCTCTATTGGAGACGCCTTTGTTTTTTAGCCCGTTTTGAATTTTATTTCTTAATGCTCGAAATCGAAAGTTGGTTTTCATATTTTCCTTTATTTTTTCCAAAATCTCGGAAGTCTCATCACACGAGCAGCAACGGTTATCATACTCTCAAAGTGAGTTATACTTTTCATTCAAATGATTTTTCCCCTTTCTTACCTCGAGATTTCGTATGTCGGGTGTTATAGATCACATAGTTCACAAGTTCCAAAGAGCGAAACAACGAACTAACCTTAAAGTTTTACCCAGGTCAGTAGCGAGAGTAAAGATTTTCTAAACTACGGTTAAGCATCATCGGGATTTCATGTCTCGACGTTTACTAACTCCAAAGTCTTGCCGTCATAATCCTGATAGCCGAAACCACGAGACTCTTGTTTTAAGTAACCCAGGTTAGTGTTAAAGGTAAAAAGTTCAGCCTTGGTTAAACTCAGTCAAAAATTCGCAACTCGGGATACCAACCTCCCGGAAGCTATACCTTCGAAGATCCAAGTCGTGAAGTCGCAATATAAATAAACACGATATTTAAAAAAAAAAAAACATGATTAATTAAACACTCAATCCTGGTTACATTTTTATTTAACCAAAGCTAATTATCGCAATCTCAGGTTTTAGAGGCTGGAACGGTTAGAGTGAAAACTCCCAATGTAGCAAGTACCGAAAGATTAATTAACGTTGATAAAACCTGATTAATTGAGCTAAGCCAGTATTTCCCGTGATTTGATGCATGCACATTCTACGAGGCAGTCTTAATTTTTCCTTGCGCCAACTTGCATTTTGAACTGTCAAAATTTATCGCATTAATTAGAAACAAGGCGAATCGACAAGTAAGAATTGGGTTTTTATTTCTAAATTATATTTAAGAACGATTTGACCGTTCTGTTCCTGAAAAGTACCGAGTTTTAAATGGTTGAATATATAGATCTGTTATTTGTTATCACAAATTCATTTCTATATTACACGGAGCAAACTTTTCTCAGTGAACTAATTTCTGTATGTATACATATTTTTATCACAGAAAAGCTAAAGCAGGATCCCCCTCCATGGCCCCGCGAAAAGCATCTAAAGCCATTTTTGAGGTTTCAGGACAAGTTTCAGACAACGTTTCTGATACTTCACCTCGAAGTGTCGACTCTATCAAGACCTGGTCACATATTCCTGAGGTTCTACAGTCGAAATTGGTAGATATTTCTGATGATTCCAGTGGAAATGAAAAAGATGACCTGATCACCAAGTACAAGATCGTCATCCAGGCTCAAATGCATAAAGTGGTGGCTAGACCTCGTCTGCTCCCTTATTACGATATGGTCTGGTGGGCATTAGACCATGTCGATATACCAACCAGAACAATCATCAATGAACAGGGGGTCACCATTGGGACTTTCAGACCCGAACAATTGCAGGCTATGTACAAATTGCCAGCTGTGTCGAACTTTGTTTACAATTCCGAATTCTTGGAGCATTTTAAACAGAAGGAATGTGAGCAATACGACAAGACTATGTCTAGTTTAATCAAAGATTGGGTTTCACACCCTGCGAAGTTCAGGGCAGAAAGTAACGGTATATATTCAATAGCCTCTCTGGAACCACAGTTCAAATATATCGCTATGATGACCTGCAGATTATATGGTAGAGAGGACACCACACATTTTTTCCTTTAGTGGGTGCCTGTAATTCACACGGTCACAGAAGGTTGTTCCTTTGACTGGGCTAAAATGTTGTCTGATAGTTTGAACAGTCGAGTTACAGAGTATCGAGTGTAGAGGGAGAGCAGAAAGATTTCTTCATTCTTTATGTCCGCGTATATCATGGACGTCGTGTGTTTTCTCACACCTTTTCCCTTGATGAGTTGGAGTTGGACTCCATCGGAGGCTGAACCCATCCACGTCTACCATTCAAAGTTGTGGGAAGACAAAGCCTCAGATTTTGTGTATGAAATTTTTAACTGGGTGATAGTACCACTGCATGTCACTATCTTCGGCCACTCGCCACCCAGGATCTCAGAAAGTATCACGATAAACCTGAGCAGTATAGTCGACTGGTATTAGGAAGCAAAATTTTCATATCTTAGTTTTTTTGGTGCTTCTATTCCTCCGAATGCCCTACCATTATTCATACCTGATAGGCTGGCTTGCCGTGAGGTTGCCAGACAAACCGTAATTGGTGGCATAAGCAAGGAGCTTAAGGGATACTCTAAGAAGGTATGGCCACCTTTTCCTATTCATCTGCATTCCTATTCTTTGTTAGATTTTGGGCATGTTAAAGCTGAGGCAGCAGCCCTGGAAGACCTGAAATTGGTTCATGTTGAATTCAAAAAACATGATCCGCAAAGGGTCGTAAATAATCACATGGCTAGTTGTGGACTTAAAAGGTTCGAACACAAAAATTCACCCTCGGATGACATTTTTCGAGGTGCAAGATATTATGATGAGGTTTTGGCTCGGATACAAGCCCTGGTATCCAAAGAGAGGGTCGATGTTCTAAAATTCCAAGAACATCGACGGATTTGTCTTCCCCCAGTATTGCGGGGCAAAAATCCAATAATAGTAGAGGTGCAGCAAAAAGGATCCAAAGGCTCAAAAGATTCAACATCCTGAAAAGAAGAACACCAGGACGGGGAGGAGCAAACTAAGAGTCCGAAACTGGAAATAAAAAATCCCAATCCACCGAAGAAGAAAACTCTAGTTACCACTCCTGGCCAGTCAGCTAAGAAAATCAGAGATCCCATCACCTCCATTACTCCCTTACAGTCAACTCAAGGAAAAATAGACGCAGGATGGATTTTCAACGAAGAATTGAGACCTGTAAGGATGGAAGAGCTCCCTCCAAATGAGTTCTTTTTTGATAAAAAGAGAAAAGAAGTGGTAAAAAGAGAATTCTATCAAGAAGAGGGATCAACAACCAAGAAGTTCAAGGTGTTGACCGATGCGAAAGACAAGAAGAAAGAAGAGTTTGCGACAGAAATAGGTGGGACATTAGGGGCGTATGCTACAACAAATCAATTTTCAGTGGGGGTTTTGAAAAATCAGCTGAAGAGAAAAAATCGCCTCATCAAAACCTTAGAAGCTAGACTAGCCACAGTAGAGGAGGCTGCCCAGGACCAGACAAGCGTAGGAATAGAACAAGAAAGAATGGCAGACAAAAAGGAAATTGAGCTGCTCAAAGCTTAGCTCGAACAAGTAGAGCTGGTATCTCAGACCAGTCAGATACAGGTGGGCTAGCAAAAAGACTTGATTGAGCAGCTACAAGTTAGATCAGAGTTAGCTGAAAGCCAAGTTATAAACATCGGGATATTCCAGTCCCAGGCTATGGAGATTCGGAGCAGAGTTTCTGCAACCCAGTGAAGTTTACTTGCCAAGATAGGGACGATTCAGGAAAATTGCCTGCTTATTGATCAAGTATCAGAAAAATTATCCGTCAAAGAGAGAGAAGTTGGAGAAGCTCAGGTGACATTTCAAGAAGCTGTAATAGCTATAGAAAATAGAGAATCAGGAAAAAGTTTGAATTTTTCCATTTCGGAAAAAGAAGAAAGAGATTCAACAGAAATCTCACAAGTAACTATGGTAGACATTGTTCAAATAGATAAATGTATGATTAAACCAAGTGTGCAATTGTGCGCTATCAACATCCTAGACCGACAAATGGATGAAAGGTTGCCTCAATTAGTCCGAGATTGTTACATTTTTTAGGCCAATTGTCAAGCAGAACCTTCAAGGTTGATATCTTGGCTGGTGGAAAGATGTGTCACTTGTACCGAGCATGCGAGAGGGCAGGCTTCTGGTACTAAATAAAATATAGAGATAAAGAAATGAAACGATTGATCTCCTTCTTGTTGTAACTGAAAATCCTGGAACGATTGAGATTCCATCATATGTAAATCTGTATAAATATACAATAGAAGGAAGGAACAAGGGCTGAACCTTTTTGGGTCGATTGTAATAGATATTTTCTATCTTGAGAGTTAATATAAAGAAAATCTGAAGATTCTCAATTCCTTCATGACTGTGTTATGAGTTTGTTTCCTTGTATCTCATATTTCATTTCATTTCATATATATATCTGATGAATGCTTCGCTATAATTTAGTACAACCTCTACTATAGTGAATGAATTCTAGTTTTTTATATTGTTTACTATTTTTCCTCTGTACCAACTATCAGCAGGTATAAGACAAGTCAACACTTTATACTTCCATATATATTTTATGCTCCATCGGGTTATTTCTTTACCTTTTTCTTCTTCTGTTTATAAGTGAGATTCTCCCTTGATAGGAGCCTTACATGATAGACAACTTAATGTTTTCTCCCACTTCATACATCTCTATTAAAATATAACTTAGTTACGGGAAAGGGCCTTTGGTTTGCACCCTATTTTCACTTCTGGAACTGTAAACTCTCCTTTATACGACCGAAATTGAGACAGCACCTAAAATTCCTCTGAGATTTTCTTATCATTCTGTTCCTCTATGATTGTCTCTGTAACAAGACAGCCTAATATCAAACCCGGACTATCAGATCAAACACATATTGCCTTAAATATTTTTGATACTATTCTTAAAACAACCACTACCCAGGTTGAACTTGAATGTTCATGGGCAGCGATTGAAAGGGATGTAAACATCCAGGAACAGTTGGAATCTATACAACGCCAACCCAGAAATCATCCCTAACTTCCCTTGCCAAAGGTTGACATTTCTTCCTTTTTTACCCCTTACTCATTTTCGGATGCCTAGACACTGTACTTCCAAGTGTTAAGTACAGACTCTGGAACAACGTCTTTTTGGCGCCATTGCCGGGGAACAAAGTTACGAAATCTTTTCCCTGGGAAAACGACATTTTTTTTTGTTGAAAGTGCCACCCTTTGATAGTGAACAAAGAGTGCACACCTTTTAAAGGCTTTCCAATATTTCACTTGGCGACTCCACGATTAATAAGCTGGCATCCGAATGAAGGAATACTAGGCAAAACCTGGATGGTAAACAGATCACACCCGTTACCGATCCTAAGAATATTTTAAAGGTGAGAGACTCTCCTAAGCCGACCCCTGCAATATATCAACCTAAATGCTCACAGCTGAATTCCAAGAGTTCTTCTGAACCTTCAACTTCACACAACCCTCTCTTCGACACTAAGGATATAACATCAAACTGCTTCGAAGTTAGAAGTGAAACTCGTCCGATAACCCTTGTAGAACATAAAGGAAAATGCCCTGTAGAAAATTCATCTGTTGTCGATATATCGTCGACCCTTCAGTTAAATTTTGCAACCTCACCCAGTCTCGAAGAATATTTCACACATCTAGTTTCTACACCCATTGGTTCCCCTGACTACATCTCTTTCAAGTCTGAAGAGCCAAGCCCTCACATCCCTTACCAGTCATCCTCAGATTTTTCGCCCCGCGAAGAAAGTAAAGATTCACTTTTAATCTTCCAAAACCCCCTTTACAACTTTCCACTAATAATGATGGCAGCTGCCGGGGGAGGAGGTGGAGGGGTTGTCAGAGGAGGAGGTGGAGGTGCCCCTGGGGGAGGAGATGGAGGCCAAGGGCCTGCCCCCCCTCCCAGAGTGTTTGCTAAAGTGGCAGCAAGATACACTCCTTTGGTATTTCCAGTTCCTTTGCACGATCTTCTCGAAAACTATATAAAAAAAATTCCAAAATTCACTGGGGAAGGAAATCTGACCGTAGCCGAACACATAAATTTCTTTGATCAATTCGCAGACATCCTAGGTCTCGAACATGAAGATGTGTATTCGAGGCCTCTTGTCCAAACCTTCGAAGGCCAGGTCTGAACTTGGTTTCGGAGCCTACCTGTAGGATCTATCTTGTCCTATGATCCCTTGGAAGATGCTTTCCTTAGACAATGGGGTGAAAGAAAGGACCACCTATATTATTTAACCGAGTTTGGATCTTTAAGAAAAAATAATTCAGAAACAATTATGGAGTTTATTCAAAGATTCAACAAGCTGTATAACAAAATCCCAGTCGAGGTTAAACCGTCCCAACCCGCAGCCAAAGTAACTTTCGCGGGGGCTTTCAAAACAGATTTTGCACTTCTTTTACGAGAAATAAGGGGAGCTACTCTAAACCGAATGCAAGATGACGCTGTAGAAATTGAGTCAAATATGATGGCTTCTGGTAAGTTAAAAGCTAAAGTAGAAATAGGAAACCGAGAAACTAGATTCTTTAGAGAACAAGCAGGGTTGTCAAAGTCTAATAGATACACAGATGACAAAGTAGACGATATGGCCAGGGTAATTAAGGAACTGTCTAATAAGATATCCAGAATGGAGCTAGAATAGGCTAAAGCCGATTCTTTCACCAAAAAGGATTTCAAGAGGAATCCCAATCCCCCAAACCAACAAAGACAGATAAAAAACGAAGATCAGAAAATACAAACTCCCCTAAAGAACGAAAATTTTATAGGAGCGAATGATCTCCAAGATTTCGGAGATTCAGATGAGGATGTCACGAACTTGGGTGATGACTGCACACAACCTTATATGACTAGAGAGGATTACGAAAAATATTTAAACACTCAACAATCATCTGTTGAGGAAGAAAGAGATCATACTGACCTGTGTAGCTATCAAGAAGAAACCGATATGATAATGGCTGAGGTCCAACCTAAGTACAACTTGAGATCTAAGAGTAAGCCCATTTCAACTACTCAACCTAAGAAAATTCTCCCAAGAGGTCAAACTTATGAGCCTACTCCGGAAGAAACCCTGTTACCTAACAACAAAGCGAAAGTAGTAAACACACAAGACCTTGAAGTGGCAAAAGTTGAGACCCAAACACAAGGAATCGAAACAGCTAATGCAATTACACCTTCAACCAAGATCATGAGTAATAAAGCGGTCCAAACAAACAAGTTTGAAAAGAAGTATTCAGAAATCCCAACTAGAGAAACAGACAAGGTGAGTGGAGTTTTCAGTTTTGAAAACGAGATAAATAAAATTAAGATACCAATTCCTCTAGTATAGTTAGCGAAAAACCCAGTTTATCAAAAGTAGATTACCAAAGTGATAGGTGTCTCAGAGCTAGAAAGCCAATCTGACATTTTGAACCTGGAAGATGATAAACGTAACATCACTTTTGGTCCACATTTTGAAGGAGCCAAAGACACTGTTGCTCCCTTTTATATCACCTTAAATGTATACGATCAACTGCTACATAATTGCATGCTAGACTTCGGAGCCTCCCATAATGTGATGCCTAAAATTATTATGGAAAAATTGGGTCTCTAGATCACCAGACCTTACATATATCTTTACTCATTTGATTCGAGAAGAGTTATGTGTATGGGAATGATAAAGGATTTAGTTGTCACCCTAGCACAGGTCCCAGTTAAGATCATATTGATGGATGCGGTCATTGCTGATATTCCCCCCAACTACGGCTTACTATCGTCTAGGTCATGGGGAGCCAAGCTGGGGGGTTCTCTTCAACTGGATATGACGTTCGCCACAATTCCTGTGTTTGGTGGGAAATTTACTCGGTTATACAGGGAGACGAGGTTAGCATATACAGTAAGTGACCTTCAAAATCCGAACAATTTCCCTATTTACATTGCAGATCAAGATTTAGGAAATTGTATATTATCTTTTGACGATGGTTTAGATGATTGCACAGAAGAAAACGATATAGAGAATGAAGAGTCAGGTTACATGACCGATGATATGTGTAACACCGGTATCTGGAAAAAAAAAAATTGACGGTGCCCTGTCTTGCGAAGGGGCTGGTGCAGGAGTGCTTTTTGTGGCACCTGAAGAAAAATTCAATTTTCCTTTTTCTTACAGACTGCAATGGGATATAGATTATACTAACAACCTATGTGAATACGAATCCTTGGTCTTAGGATTAGAGGCTGCCAGGAAGCTAAAGATAAATAACCTAGAGGTATACAAAGATGCAGAGTTAATAGTCAAACAAATAAATTGACAGTACCAAGCCAAGCATCCCAGATTAAGATCATACAGGAATTGTGCCTGGGATCTAATGGAAAACGTTTTCTCATCTGTAAATGTCCACTTCATCCCATGCGCAGAAAACTTACATGTTGATGCATTAGCTAAAGAAGCTTCAACTTTCACTCCTCCTACAACCTTTAAATTGAAGTATTGTTGGTCCCCGGTTTTGACCATGTTCTTTGCCTATACTACATACCATTGACCTCCAACTATATGCCAGTACCACCCTTTTTGACCCCATTTTGATATAATCAACATCCCTTTACCATTCAAAGGGGTCACCTAAGGTAT
>ML802494.1:244481-256643 GCA_009831015.1 Picea engelmannii
GTGTTTTATTCTTAGGATAGCATTCAAATAAAGACTAGACGCTTGCCTGCACATACTGTGTATCAGCTCGAAGTATACCAACCCTGGTTTGACAATTTAGTGATTCAGGACACTTAAAAGCTACAATTTAGCAGCCTGACAAGTATCACATAGAGATAAGACACAGACCATCTATAATAGATAATATCCAGCACTGGCAGGTTTTTGAGGATGATGAACAAATTAAGAAGTTTCTTGAAGTAGTAGGTGAACTTTCTGAAACTCACGCAGATGAAGAAAATCAGAATGACCAAATATGGATCATGCAAGAAGGGGAGGACCCTCAAACTTTCCAAGACAAAATCGCAAATCATCGCATGCTGGTCCTAAAAAATAACCAGATTCCGAAAGGATTGATCCCTATGGAAATACTGTTTGATCAAAATGACATACTTTTAAAATCCACCTTACAACCCCAACCAGAAGAGGTTGAGGACTGTGACATAGGAACCAAAGAAGAGTCCGGGATGGTTAAGATATCTAAACTCCTCCCCCCTAAAATAAAGGACAAATATAAGGATCTACTCAGACAATTTAAATACGTTTTCACCTGGTCTTACGACGAGTTAAGAACTTACGAAACTATCGTGATCGATCACAAGATACCTTTAAATCCTAAGGTCAAACCTTTTAGACAAAAGCTTAGGCAGATCAACCCCATTTTATTGCCTGTGGTCGAGAGAGAAGTGAAGAAACTTTTAGAGGTGAAAATTATAGTACCTCTGAGATATTCTGACTGGGTGGCAAATATGGTCCCAGTCAGAAAAAAGAGTGGGGAAATTAGACTGTGCGTAGATTTTAGAAATTTAAATAAATCCTCTCTTAAAGACAACTATCCGCTACCTAAAATGGATCATGTGCTAGAAAGGGTAGTTGGGGCGAATAGAATGTCTATGATTGACGGTTTCTCTGGATATAATCAAATTGCCATGAATGAACAAGATAAAGAAAAAACAACTTTTACTACCCCTTGGGGTACGTTCATGTATGATAAAATGCCTTTCGGTTTAATGAATGTAGGAGCCACATTTCAACACGCTATGGACATCACTTTCATCGGAGAGAGGGATAATTTCATAGTCATCTATCTCGATGATTTAACAGTTTTCTCCAAATCCGACGAAGAGCATCTGTTACATCTTAAACAAACATTTGAAAAATGCCGCAGGTTTGGTTTGTCCTTAAACCCCAAGAAATCACACTTCGCCATGCAAGAGGGTAAATTATTGGGTCATGTTGTATCTAAGGATGGAATTAAGATTGATCCTAAGAGGGTTGAAGTGATAGACACTATAAACATTCCTAGAAATGTAAAAGAAATTCAATCTTTCTTAGGAAAAATAATTTTTTTACGAAGATTTATCCCAAATTTCGCTGAAATTGTAAAATTGATCACAGATATGCTGAAAAAGAACAACGAAGTAAAGTGAACAACAGAGGCCAAAGCGTCATTCACACACATTAATAAATTCATAGCCGAGGCACCTATATTGGCAAGTCTCGATTATCTGAAAGACTTTCTTATTTTCTCATTTGCCTCCGAACACATGATTGCTGTGGTGCTCCTCCAAAAGAACGAAGAGGGTTTCGAACAATCGATCGCCTTTTTCAGCAAGAGCCTCGGAGACGTAGAACTTAAATATGATATAATAGAAAAACAAGCGTATGCCATGGTAAAAGCACTGAAGGCATTTAGAACATAGGTATTACACTCCAAGATCATTGTGTACGTACTGACCAGTTCTGTGAAAGATATTTTGGTACAACTAGATAGTGATGGGAAAAGAGGATGATGGCTAGCCAAGATTCAAGAATTTGACCTGGAAATCAAACCTACTAAACTGATAAAAGGACAAGGCCTGGCCAAACTTTTGGCTAAATCAAATCTCAGAGGTTTGGATATAAACTGCCTACATGGATATGAGGAAAACATGAACATAAATGAGCTTGATGAACCAACTAGTGCAGTTAAGATCGAGGAGAAGTTCATATCATCAGAATGGTACAAAAACATAGTATCCTACCTGCTGACTCTAAAATGCCCAAGTGAACTATCACCATCAAAAGCTAGGACTTTAAAGCTTCATGCGGTTAATTATTGTATTGCCGAAAATCAACTGTATTGGAAAGACCTGCTCGGTTTCTTGTTATTCTTCTTAGTCGAATCGGAAACAGAAAGGGTTATAAGTGAATTTCACGAAGGATTTTTTGGAGGACATCACGCTTGGAGGGCCACAACTTACAAAATTTTGAGGGTTGGGTATTACTGGCCAAAACTCTTTTCATATGTTAACGCCAAGGTCCGAGCCTGTAACCCTTGTCAACTATTTGTAGGTAAACAGAAACTCCCAGTGATACCTTTAGTTCTAGTCAAAACTGAAGCCCCTTTTCAACAATGGGGGCTAGATTGCATAGGAGAGATTAATCCACGTTCTAGCGCCCAACACAAGTGGATCTTAACTGCCACATACTACTTTACTAAATGGGTGGAAGCTATCCCAACTAAAAGGGCAACTGACTTGGTGGTAATAGATTTCTTAGAAGACAATATATTGTCAAGATTTGGCTGCCCCCGAAAGATAGTCACGGATAATTCCCAGGCTTTAAAATCTATGGCTATGATCATCTTCTGCCAAAAGTATAATATCATTCTTGGCCATTCTACAACATACTACCCCCAAGGAAATGGACTGGCCAAGTCGTCTAACAAGAGCCTGATCAATATAATTAAGAAAGTTTTGGATGAAAACAAAAAGTCTTGGCATGTGCATTTAAAGTACGCATTGTGGGCGAATCGCATAGGCACTAAAAAGTCTATCGGCATTTCCCCTTTTCAGATGGTATATGGAACAGATGCGATGTTACCTATAAATTTAGCGCTCCCCGTGATGAAAATGTGGCAAGATCAGAATCAAGAACCTAATCATGTCACCAGGAGGATAAACCAGCTAATCGAGGTTCAACAGCACAAGGTCAAAGTAAATGAAAGGTTGCAGAAGTATCAAGATGACATGAAGGCATTATTCGACCGTAGGGCAAAGGACAGAGATTTTCTCCTAGGTGATTTAGTTTTAAGGTGGGATGCAAGGAGGGAAGAAACAACGAAACATGGTAAATTCGATCACCTCTAGTATGGGCCATTCAGAGTCTCGACTATCGAAGGAAAAAATTCTTTCCTACTAGAAAATATGGACGGTGAAATCCTCAACGCCCCTGTCAACGGGCATTACCTGAAGAATTATATGACATAAGTAGTCGCTAAAACAAATAATAATAATAATAATAATAATAATAATAAATAAATAAATAAATTTTTGTATATTTCATATATAGAATTTTTTACACATGTATATATATTTCATTACGCATTGCTATTTTGATTTTCTTTTCTTTTCATCAATTATTGACATCTTTCAAAAAAGCCTCGATAACCTTCATATTTTCCTTTTACAGGTTTCCAGCTGCAAACAGAACGAGCAGGAGAGGTACACAGAAAGTCGAGTATCGGAAAATAACTTGGCCTAAACAAGTGATATAAAGGATTTTTGATAGTTTGGGAAGAAAATGAAATGGTAAGGTAAAGGTAAGATTTCCTAAAAGACTTGTTTTGAAGCGATATCAAAGAAAACCAAGGTAACCTCATAAGATACAGCAACATCGTCTGAACTAATAAATAAAAGAACATTTCCATGGTTAATCGTTTATGAAAGAATCAGATGAAATAAACAAGTTACTCAAAGTAAAGCATCCCCGAAAAAGATTTTCAAGAGTCAGTTTTGATTTTTGGACCTCTATTTTTCAATTTATAGCTCTCCATCTATCATCTTTTTCTGTTTTCTGGTTTACCTTTGAAAGGCCAACATATTTTTGGTTTAGCATCCGTAGGGAGAAGAGATTTCATTTTAACCTCAAGAGCTTCAAAGAAGATTGTGAAAAGTAAGCTAGTCTTCACAACTCCTCTGTCCCCTACTAAACAAAGTGACGCTTAAGTGATCCTAGCTTTTCTAGGTTTTTCAACAGTTTCGGAGCATTGAGGCTTGCTCAAATAGAACACCCCAAAAAATCAATTTTTCCCTTTCTCCCTGTGAACGAAGGTGTTGTGAAAGTTAAGGAAAGGTTGGTACCGAGTAACCAAAGTAAGTTGATTGACCTATAATGAAAAATATTACACAGATATCAGCCTTGATACAAACTGATTGCCCCCATCTTCGCGCTCTAAAAAGAAAATTATAAGACAGGTGGTGAAAGGAAATTTAGAAATGATTGCCCCCATCTAGTCCAAGAGACGATGAAAGGAAATTCAGAAATGATTGCCCTCGTCTCAACATTTAAATGCACAAATATATTCCGAAGTGGTGAAAGAAAATTCAGTAAAAAGGGCCAGATAACTTCACCAGGGTACTGAACAGGTTTGCTGGCAGTGAAGCAATATCTGAGATATCTATAAGGCTGTTATACATAAATATCACTCTACTCTGGTAACCAATTCTTTTTAAAACCTGATCTACATCCCAAGTTCAAACAGGGCTTCCAGATTAAAAACATATAATTTTCTTCTTTTGATGCAAGCCGATAGCCACAAGATTTGTTGGGTCCTCTAGAACTATTTTAATTGTCTTAATGTAGACCTAAATTCAGTAATGGGAAGGAGAAAGTCATGAAAGGGACTACAACTAAGTTTAAAAAGTATCTGAGTTTTGAAAAGCTTTCCAAATGTAAAAAACGAATTCCCTTTCCCCTTCGGTATCCTGTTCTCAGGAACTTTTTCGCAGGATTAAATCCATTGACTCTATTTACCCAATATCGACACGTGGTCTACTATTCTTCCCATCTTACAGGAAAACGGGATCCCTAGCTAGAGCCTATGTTGGAGCCGCCTTTGTTTTTTAGCCCGTTTTGAATTTTATTTCTTAATGCTCGAAATCGAAAGTTGGTTTTCATATTTTCCTTTATTTTTTCCAAAATCTTGGAAGTCTCATCACGCGAGCGGCGATGGTTATCATACTCTCAAGGTGAGTTATACTTTTCATTCAAATGATTTTTCCCCTTTCTTACCTCAGAATTTCTTATGTCGGGTGTTATAGATCACATAGTTCACAAGTCCCGAAGAGCGAAACGGTGAAATAACCTTAAAGTTTTACCTAGGTCAGTAGCGAGAGTAAATATTTTCTAAACTACGGCTAAGCATCATCAGGATTTCATGTCTTGGCGTTTACTAACTCCAAAGTCTTACTGTCGTAATACAGATAGCCGAAACCGCGAGACTCTTTTTTTAAGTAACCCAGGTTAGTGTTAAAGGTAAAAAGTTCATCCTTGGTTAAACTTAGTCGGAAATTCGCAACTCAACATACCAACCTCCCAGAAGATATACCTTCGAAGATCCGAGTCGCAAAGTTGCGATATAAATAACCACGATATTTTTTTTAAAAAAACATGATTAATTAAACACTTAATCCTGGTTACATTTTTATTTAACCAAAGCTAATTATCGTAATCTCAGGTTTTAGAGGCTGGAACGGTTAGAGTGAAAACTCCCGATGTAGCGAGTACCGAAAGATTAATTAATGTTGATAAAACCTGATTAATTGAGCTAAGCCAGTATTTCCCATGATTTGATGCATGCACATTCTACGAGGCAGTCTTAATTTTTCCTTGCGCCAACTTGCATTTCGAACTGTCAAAATTTATGGCATTAATTAGAAACAAGACGAATCGACAAGTAAGGATTGGGTTTTTATTGCTAAATTATATTTAAGAATGATTTGACTGTTCTGTTCCTGAAAAGTACCGAGTCTTAAATGGTTGAATATATAGATCTGTTATTTGTTATCGCAAATTCATTTCTATATTACATGGATCAAACTTTTCTCAGCGAACTAATTTCTGTATGTATACATATTTTTATCATAGAAGAGCTAAAGCAGGATCCCCCGCCACGGCCCCGCGAAAATCATCTAAAGCCACTTTTGAGGTTTCAGGACAAGGTTCAGACAACGTTTCTGATACTTCACCCCGAAGTGTTGACTCTATCAGGACCTGGTCACATATTCCTGAGGTTCTACAGTTGGAATTGGTAGATATTTCCAATGATTCCAGTGGAAATGAAAAAGACGACTTGATCACCAAGTACAAGATCGTCGTCCAGGCTCAAATGCATAAAGTGGTGGCTATACCTCGTCTGCTCCCTTATTACAATATGGTCCAGTGGGCATTATACCATGTCGATATACCAACCAGAACCATCATCAATGAATAGGGGGTCACCATTGGGACTTTCAGATCTGAACAATTGCAGGCTATGTACAAGTTTCTAGCCGTGTCGAACTTTGTTTACAATGCCGAATTCCTGGAGCATTTTAAACAGAAGGAATGTGAGCAATACGACAAGACTATGTCTAGTTTAATCAAAGATTGGGTTTCACACCCTGTGAAGTTCAGGATGAATAGTAATGGTATTAATTCAATAGCCTCTCTAGAACCACAGTTCAAATATATCGCTATGATGACCTACAGATTATATGGTAGAGAGGACACCACACATTTTTCCTTCCGTGGGTGCCTCTAATTCACACAGATAGAGTATCGAGTGTAGAGGGAGAGTGGAAATATTACTTCATTCTTTATGTCCACGTATATCATGGACGTCATGTGTTTTCTCACACCTTTTCCCTTGATGAGTTGGAGCTGGACTCCATCGGAGGCTGAACCCATCCACGTCTACCATTCAAAGCTGTGGGAAGACAAAGCCTCAGATTTTGTGTATGAAATTTTTAACTGGGTGATGGTACCACTACATGTCACTATCTCCGTCCACCCACCACCCAGGATCTCAGACATTATCACGATAAACTTATGCAGTATAGCCGACTGGTATGTGGAAGCGAAATTTTCATATCTTAGGGTTTTGGCGCTTCTGTTCCTCTAAATGCCCTACCATTATTCATACCCGATAGGCTGACTTGTCGTGAGGTTGCTAGACAAACCGTAATCAGTGGCATAAGAAAGGAGCTTAAGGGATACTCTAAGAAGGTATGGCCACCTTTTCCTATTCATCTGCATTCCTATTCTTTGTTAGATTTCGGGCATGCTAAAGCTGAGGCAGCAGCCCTGGAAGACCTGAAATTGGTTCATGTTGAATTCAAGAAGCACAATCCGCAAAGGGTCGTAAGTAATCACATGGCTAGTTGCGAACTTAAAAGGTTCAAACACAAAATTCACCCTCAGATGACATTTTCCGAGGCGCAAGATCTTATGCCGAGGTTTTGGCTCAGATACGAGCCCTGGCACCTGAAGAGAGGGTCGATGTTCTAAAATTCCAAGAACATCGGTGGATTTGTCTTCCCCTAGTATTGTGAGGTGAAAATCCAATAACAGTAGAGGTGCAGCAAAAAGAAGCCGAAGGCTCAAAAGATTCAGCATCCAGAAAATAAGAACACCAGGACGGGGAGGAGCAAACTAAGATTCTGAAACCAGAAATAAAAACTCTCGATCCACCGAAGAAGCAAACTCCAGTTACCACTCCCAGCCAGTCAGCTAAGAAAATTGGAGATCCCATCACCTCCATTACTCCCTTACAGTCAACTCAAGGGAAAATAGATGCAGGATGGATTTTCAACGAAGAATTGAGACCTGTAAGGATGGAAGAGCTCCCTTCGAATGAGTTCTTTTTTGATAAAAAGAGAAAAGCGGTGGTAAAAAGAGAATTCTATCAAGAGGAGGGATCAACAACCAAGAAGTTCAAGGTGTTGACCGATGATAAAGACAAGAATAAAGAAGAGTTTGCGACAGAAATAGCCGTGACATTAGGGGCGTATGCTACGGCAAATCAATTTTCAGTTGGGGCTTTGAAAAATCAGCTGAAGCGAAAAAATTGCCTCATCAAAACCTTAGAAGCTAGACTAGCCACAACAGAGGAGGCTACCTAGGACCAGGCAAGTGCAAGAATAGAAAAAGAAAGAATGGCCAACAAAAAGGAAATTGAGTTGCTCAAAGCTAAGCTTGAACAACTAGAGCTGGTAGCTTAGA
Organism: Picea engelmannii; assembly: GCA_009831015.1. Lineage (NCBI taxonomy): Eukaryota > Viridiplantae > Streptophyta > Pinopsida > Pinales > Pinaceae > Picea > Picea engelmannii. Next base: position 252,546 of record ML802494.1, read on the forward strand.
CTAGTTAGATACAGGTGGGCCAGCAAAAAGACTTGATTGAGTAGCTAAAAGTTAGATTAGAGTTAGCTGAAAGCCAAGTTATAAACATCGAGATATGCCAGTCCCAGGCTATGGATATTCAGAGCAAATTTTCTGCAGCCCAGTGAAGTTTACTTGCCAAGATAGGGACGATTCAGGAAAATTGCCTGCTTATTGATCAAGTATCAGAAAACTTATCCGTGAGAGAGAGAGAAGCTGGAGCAGCTCGAGTCACATTTCAAGAAGTTGTAATAGCTATAGAAAACAGAGAATTGGGAAAAATTTTGAATTTTTCCATTTCGAAACAGACCCGAGCCAATATTTTGTTGAAAGAATGGGAACGTAGCATCTCAGAAGGCAAATTGCAAGCTAAGAAGGTAAGGAAATCCTGTGAAGAGGATTTCGATTCCATAGATGGAAATTTTTTAGGCATTGATAGCAAGATTAATGCTGAGACGTTGGGCCAAATGGATATGGCGACACTCTCACTTGATATAAATGAAAAACAAGAAAGAGATTCGGCCGAAATCTCGCAAGTAACTATGGCAGACATAGTTCAAATAGATAAATGTATGATTAAACCAAGTGTGCAATTGTGTGCTATCGACATCCTAGACCGACAGATAGAAGAAAGGTTGCCTCAATTAGTCCGAGATTGTTACATTTTTTAGGCCAATTGTCAAGCGGAACCTTCAAGGTTGATATCTCAGCTGGTGGAAAGATGTGTCACTTGTACTGAGCATGCAAAAGGGCAGGCTTCTGGTACCAAATAAAGACAGATATAAAGAATTGAAACGATTGATCTCCTTCTTGTTGTAACTAAAAATCCTGGAACGATTGAGATTCCATCATATGTAAATCTGTATAAATATACAATAGAAGGAAGGAACAAGGGCTGAACCTTTTTGGGTCGATTGTAATAGAGATTTTCTATCTTGAAAGTTAATATAAAGCAAATCTGAAAATTTTCAATTCTGTCACGACTGTGTTATGAGTATGTTTCCTTGTATCTCATATTTCGTTTCATTTCATATATGTATCTGATGAATGCTTCTCTATAATTTAGTACAACCTCTACTATAGTGAATGAATTCTAGTTCTCTATATTGTTTACTGTTTTTCCTCTGTACCAGCTATCAGCAAGTATAAGACCAGTCAACACTTTAGATTTCTATATATATTTTATGCTCCATCAGGTTATTTCTTTACCTTTTTCTTCTTCTGTTTATAAGTGAGATTCTCCCTTGATAGGAGCCTTATATGATAGACAACTTAATGTTTTCTCCCACTTCATACGTCTCTATTAAAATATAACTCAATTACGGGGAAGGGCCTTTGGTTTGCACCCTATTTTCACTTCTGGAATTGTAAACTCTCTTTTATACGACTGAAATTGAGACAACACCTAAAATTCCTCTGAGATTTTCTTATCATTCTGTTCCTATATGACTATCCTTGTAACAAGACAACCTAATATGAAACCCGGACTATCAGATCAAACACATATTGCCTCAAATATTTTTGATACTATTCTTAAAACAACCACTACCTTGGTTGAACTCGAACATTCATGGGCAACGATTGAAAGGGATATAAACATCCAGGAACAGTTGGAAGCTAGACAACGCCAACCCAGAAATCATCCCTAACTTCCCTTGCCGAAGGTTGACATTTCTTCCTTTTTTACCCCTTACTCACTTTCGGATGCCTAGACACTGTACTTCCAAGCCTTAAGTACAGACTCTGGAACAACAAGCTCAAAAGGGCACCTCTTGATCAATATATAAAGAGGATCCTAAGGCTCACTCTAGCACACGGTACACTTGCACCTCTTCTCTATGCCATGGCTAGGTAAGAGAAGAAGTGCACAAAAGAGAGAGTAGTGTGAAGATGTTAGGAGAAGGCCTTCTAGGGTTTGACCTAGGGTTTTCTAGTATGATAAAAGAAGTGCGCACTAGGGAGGGATAGGGTTTATCCTTGTGTTTCCTTTAGGGTTTGAGAGATGACCTTTGTACTTTGGTCTTCATGTGATTTGTGGTCATTCATATTTGGTATTTTGGAAAAGTCATTCATCTTGAACATCATGGATACATTTCCTTAGAGAATATTCCTGGAAGTAAAAGGAATACCATTGAACATGTTAGAACCTAGACCTAATGTCTATTTTTTTTTAATTCCTTGCTAATTTAGCCCTCATTTAGCTCACTTGCTATCCTTTGCTGGGTTTTTCTCATTTAGCCCTCATTTCAACCATGTGTTCACCTTCTATTTCATATGAAGTAAGGGGGAGATCCTCTTCACATCAATTTCAACCACGGGTTCACCTTCTATTTCAGATGGATTTGACATGTCTAATTTGATAAGAATTCCATGCCTTCTTCTAGATTTGAGGTTCTCTCCTACGACAATTGTTCCAAGTGTAAGTGACATTGACTGTTTCAATATCTATCTATTAGAGATAATATGTTTCAATATCTACCTAGTTCTATTCCATTGACTGTTTCCATATGTTGAAATCGTAGGCTACCCTAGCACTCACGACCAACCCTATCACCCTATGCACAACAAACCCTAAGCTATCAAAAATGGACATGATGTGGTAGGGTGATCATCTTCTAGGGCTCACTCTCTCAACTATGCCAATTGTGCCAGAAAGGAATCTTTTTGTGCAATGGTGAAGAGATTCTTGTCTCCTTGTCTCTAGGTTTTTGAAGAGAAGTGCACAAAAGTTAGAAGGAGGTACTTTAGGGTTTGAACCTTGAGAGAGAGAGAGGAATGCACAAGTTCTAGGAGGGATTGATTTAGGGTTTATCCTTGTGTTTCCTTTAGGGTCTGAGAGATGACCTTTCTAGTTTGTTATCCATGCCTCTCTATCACTCACATGAATTACAATGGTTGTGAATTTGATGTATGGTTACCTTGCAAAGGTTGCACCGGATATCAATTTGAAGCTTCCCAAATTTAGTCATCAGCAACATCAGTTGGTTCATTCAAGTTTAGTCATAGCTTCGACAAGTTTCATGGGTTCCACAATTTAGTTGGTTCATTCAATTTGGGAACATGTTTGATCATTGGATAATGTTTCCTTGTGAGTGGTTCAGACCCAAGCTGGAGAAGTTTGACATTGGAAGATGACACTATATAGGTTGGAATAGGAAGAAACTAAGCGAGGGTTTTGGTTCTTCCAAAGAAAAAATGGGAACATGGGAAGAAAATAGAATACATCTATATCTTCATACACTCATTCTTATTAAGGGGGGTTTCTTCAACACATTTGTCTCTTCATGGTTTCCCAATACTAGATTGCAACATAAAGGACAATACATAGTTGTTGTCACATCATTTAATGAATAGAGAATTTAGTTGATGAATCATGTCCAATAAGAAGAAAAGAAGGAATTTAGTGATGCTTGGTCATAATCAAGTTCTCCTATCCAACGCTAACACTTCTAGCCCCCTATCCTATCACTCTAACACCTCTCAGCCTACTCTTTTGAGACTGTTTATAACAGAATTAAACTAGCCTTATTACATATCTAAGCTACCCTAAAGAGAATCCCCCTAAACCTTAGCTACTATACTACCAAACATTGACCCTTAGGCCACCCTTTAGGCATGCTCCAAGACCTCACGGCCTCCCATACTTTGACTGTCCCAACAGTAGTGTAGAAGCTCCTTGTCATCATATATTTGGCCTAACTATCCCTTAAACTAGTGTACTAGGAATACCCCTATACTTAGGTCATCCACTCCTCATCATAAAAAATTAATTTAGGATTAGAATTTGGGACTGATATTGTCATTATATACTTCAGAAAATTGATTAACTCAGTCCTATATTTTGACATTTCATTACTCCATATTTGATTTTGGAAACAAAATAACATCATAACATCAATCTTTTGGAAAGAGGTATAGTGTTGTGTTTTGACATTGCCAGTGTGTCAAAGAGATCAAAATATCATGCCCAATATGTAACAACATAGAAATCACAACACTACAACTCTTTCCAAGAATTTGATCCTATGGTGTTATGTTATTCCCAAAATCAAATGTGGAATGATGAAAGGTCAATTTGTC
>ML802494.1:270579-280612 GCA_009831015.1 Picea engelmannii
AAAGGAGGTTTGTAGGGTCCTTTACTCGAAGAGGCTTCTTCAGTTGACCTTTTTAAATCTATGACTTGATTAGACAATTTTTGTACAACTTTGGTTAAATTTTCCAAATCAGAGTTTTCAGGTTGTGTTTTGTTTTGTGTAGGTCTGGGGAGGATTTCAATCTTCTTTTTGGAAGAAGCAATAGTTTCAGCTTCATTGCTAGAAGAATCCTTAAGACTAAGTATGTCTTTTTCAATCTGAGTAGCTTCTTCAAAGGCTTCTAACAACGTGGCCTTTTTAGAACGTTTAACCCAAATAGCTATACTTTGATGTAGAGCTTTAGTGTAGTAAGCTATTACAAGACTCTCAACAGGCATAGACTCTGCAGGGATTCGATTTTTAAGTGTTAGAAATTTTGATTAAAATCTTTAACTTTTTCTTTTGGGTTCATTTTTAAGCTCGACAGATCCATGACTAAGACTTCTGGAGGTTTACCATCTCCGAATTTTTCCAAAAAACATGACTCAAACTTTTCCCAAGACACTATGGTGTGAGGCTGTTGGGCGAAGTACCAAGTGGATGCATTACCCTCAAAGGTGTAAGGGAACAACCTACAGACAACATCTTTGTGTTCAACATTACGGAGTCTGATGGCTAACATAAAATTTTTGATATGATCTTCAGCTATCTGTTTTGAATCAGGATCAAACTTAGGCAGCCATTTCTCCGGGTGCTTAGGTAAAGGGTGTTGGGCTCCAGGTACAGCTACAACATCCTGGTCCAACCATGGTCTAGCAGGGTTGTTATGATTTTCCATTGGGGTAGTGGGTGTGGAAGGCTGAGAAGGTGGATTGCCTTTGTCAGAAGAGGAATCTCCTCCAGAAGAGGAAGGAGATGAAGGAGGTGGTGAAGGAGGTATCCCAGATCCTCCTGCAACAGGATTTGTGTTTGGATCTGTAGGATTCACAGTGAGGTCTATATCGCCTAACTGTTCTCTGATATCAGAGAAATCTAAAGGTTGACCCCACGGGCGGTTTGGTCGCCTGAGACTAGCTAAGGCACTATGTGTTTCGATAAGAGATTGACGAACGATCTCTTGGAGATCAGCACCTGTAGGATTAGGGGTTGCTAGCTCAACTGTGATTTGCAGATCTTCGGTTGAAGTAGTTGTTGTTTGAGGGGGAATATTATCTTGTGAACGACTTCTAGTCACTATAGGGGTGCGATTAGGTGGGGGAGGAGTCTTGCAACCACCTCGTGCCATTAATTAAGTTCAGGCCCTCCTTCTAGCGCCATTTGTTGACGGGCGAAATCGACCGTCCGTCAACTGGGAGAGTGGAACTGGTCCGGGGTTGTCTAAATAACGCAAGCCGTTTGGAATGGACCACCCTGACGAGTTTAACAACTCCGTTGGCCGCCCTAAGGTATTTTAATAAAACCAAAGAGAAACTAATCTAAACTAACTAAAACAAATAAAACTAAATAAACTAAATAAACAAACTAAACTAACTAAATTAACTTAACTAAATAAAGGAAACTAAACTAATCTATCTAAAACAAACTACTAAATTAAACTAACTATTCTAACTATTATATACAATCTACTAATTACTATTATAATAACTCAAATCAACTATTTAATTACCAGCTGCAATATTACTTATTCACAAATGTACACTATAAACAATCTACAGATTTAATTAAAACCTGTAAAACTCATGTATTTTCTGCCCTAAGACAACAAGGAATCTCTTTTTGATTTTTTATATTTTATGAAAAAGAAATAAACATTACTAAAATTAAACAATCTAATATATTTACTGAAATTAAAAAATCTAATATAAATCTAATTAAACTTAAATCTAAACTGAACTACTTAATGAAAACAGCAAAGAAAAGATTAGCTGACCTGGAAGCGCTCCTAATTTGTCCCATGTGTGATGACTCTGAAGCTGGTCGGAGGAAGTAAACTCACACCGGATTGGTTCAATAGCTTCTCGTAAACGATCAGCTGAGTTGCTCTTCGAGTTGGTTTGCAGGACAAACAAGACATAAAAATATCATAACAACTATAAGATGTATAAATCTCTGCAATAAGGGAAACCTGTAATGCAAAAATCTATATTTGATAATTCAATCAATAAAGAAGGTAAACCTGTCATTCACAAACTGAATTAAACAATTGTTATGTATTTTATATGATTGGAAGAAACCAGATATGAATTACAGTGATTAAAATTATATCATTTGCACATGATCTAGATAGCTAAAGTAGTCATAAATCATAAACAAAGTGATATACAAAACATGAAACAAAATGTTGATATATTGAGAAGCTAAAGCTGTGACAAAACATCAATTCTGCTCCAGTCTGTATTAGAATTCCATATCCTTGTTCTCCCAYGAATRAGGATGAACATTATTRCAAAAATCATAAGTATATATAAGTTTCTTCACAGGGTAAAACATCCCTGYGGATAATATCAAAAAGTATTACATAATCTGGGAAATATCCCCAAAATCATCTAAACTAGGAACTGAAATGCAAGTGAAATCTTGGAAACATCCCCTAACTGCTCATAAACTCAATTGCAATTTCGAATTTACCTGCAATAGAACACAAACATCAAATTAGAGAGATATTTCAGTAACAAAACACTAAAAAATTGATCCTACAGACTTAGCTACAGAATCATCTGATTCTGTAGCTAGTCTAAAATAGCATATAGAATCAGATAGAAATCAAATGAAATCTTTTTTAAAAACACTCCAATTTAATTCGTTTTTAACAAACATTAAAATTGAATTACTAATGGCTCAAGAAAATGTATCATTCAAATCAAACCAAATCGAAAAGGATGCAATCGGGACAGGGTAAGAATGCTCTGTTCTTTTAGTTGCCATAAAATCAGGTTAAATCATAACAGGACTGTTTCATAAATGAAATCAATGGTGAACCAAATCGTATAAGATACGATGCAATTATAATCCAAACAATCATAATCGATTGGTTACTGTTGTGCAGTGTGCAAAGGATTCATATCGTTTTAATCAAATGCCAATATAGAAAGGTTGTTACGATTATTATCAAAATGAAACATGCATAACATCATCCACTAATCTTTGCCATAGACTTCGTTCTATGAATGTCACATAGTTAACAGATATGACCAAAATAATGATCGTAACCATCCTCGACTCATTATAGTCATAGCATTGATATCATTCAATCAAGTGTAAAGATAGGTAAACTGTTTCGATTGTATTCAGACGAAATCATACTCAAACAAATTTCGTTATTGATAACCGCACAGTCAACAGACAAGAGCGTAACCGAATTCATGACATAAACTGGGTAAATAATCAAAACGAATATGGCTGAGTTTAATTATAGAAACAAATCGCCATGCTAGGCATAATCATTTCCGTTCAACAAATCAAATTTAAACAATATTTTTATTGCGATATGAAACGAGCTGATAACGCGGTAAAACGATGTGAATTGAACAGTTTGCACTTCAGTTATGCATTAACAGAATAATATTTGAATTCATCGAATCAGACATGGATTATAACATTATAACAGCTATGCTAACCACATCGTATAACCAATTCAAATCGAACCATTGATTGCGTTCAAAATGGGAATACTAGAAACGACCTGTGTTTAGAAAATATTAACAACTTCGATTATCAACAAAGTATTCGATTAAAACAAATTACAACAAATCAAATCTATCCCATGATCACTCGAATCAAAGCCAAATCTAATCGATATTTAAAACAATAACAAAATTCGATTTATTAAAACAAAATTATATACAAAAATTGCACACTTATGTGTCAAAGCAAATCCACGCTGGAAATAGAGTTTATGAATTTGTCATATAAACAGGTGATAATCATACCAGTGAGGTTGATCTAGCTACGCCAATTTTGAATTGACGAATGTTGTTGCCGACTCCACATTCTTGAACAAAATCGAACCAGTTGTTCGCTGCTTCTTATCATTGGATGGCATCTTACCCTGTTGACTAGATAGCCTTGCAACCTGATCCTCCAAAGCATGAATTCTGGATTGCAGCATTGGCACATCAATGTAATACCTTTCCAACCATGCGCCACACTGATCACATGGTGGAGCTGCTAGTTGATATAGAACAGGAGGGGGTTTCGACGAGTCACCAGGGTTTTCACAGGGCATTTTGATGCCGGGATAATTTGGATCATTTAGAAAACAAGGTGGTAAGTTCTTCATAAATTTGTATGCGGGTTTATCACACAGACCTTCAGAATAGGGATACTTGCTTGCTAGGTAACGTTCAACCTCTGAATCAGAATCTTCGCTTACCATGATAGGGTCAGGGTTGACAGGTGCTTTTGGTTTGTTTCTTGCCATGCGAGAGATCAACCGGGCGTTCTTCTTGCCTTTAGAATTCACATTAGGTTTGGTTTTGGGATTTTTAGCCACGGGTTTAACGTTTTCCACATCTGTGGTCACATAATTGGGTAGGTCAATAAGTGGCTCGGGTAGGGGTTTGGGTAGCAGGGCACTGTAAGGAACAGGGGGTATTAACTTTCTCTCACTCACCACAGGTTTGTCAACCTGTGGTGGGCTTGACTCATCAAAATTATTGCGTTTAATAAAATCATTCCAACAATCCCGACATAACCCCAAATGACAAACCACAAGCATTTTAATTAACCCAAAATGAAATAGGTTGTTATCGGCCTGGTTTGGTTTGTACCTTTTGGACATTTTAAACAGACTCCTATGCAAGTAGTAAGGCATATTAAGCTCATAGCCTATGAAAACCATTAGTAGCCGAAGGTGGTACAGGAAAACGAAACCATACTGGCCCTCGCATGTGATGAATTGCTTGGTTACCATCAACAAGTCGTGCCATCGTTGCTTTAGCATATTTGCGGGCAAGCCTTTGTCACAGGAGTTCACTCTTCGTGATTGGAAGAGTAATGTCCACGGGACATCTTCCACTTTACAATTTTTCGACCATCTCTGTCTGACAGCAGGCAGACCGGTAGCTAGACTGAGAAATTGCTCATCAATTTCCAATTGCACATCCCCAACCTTGGCTCGATAGCCATCAAAGGTTAATGCAAATTGACCGAGCCACGCTAGGGTTATAGCCATCAAACTTTCGTATGAACGAGAGCCATTCGAGTTCCTCAAGGTTACTGTAAGCACCATCAAACATCAACAATGCCTGGCAACCATTGGGTTCAGCCCTCACGACTGGAGCCATGGTTTGGGCTCATGGTAGGGTTTGGATAAACACACAGGAGTAAAATCGCTTAGGCCAACAGTTGAGAACGATGAAAGGGGAGGTGAATCAATATGCGCATGCGAAGGTGGTGGGTTAGTTCACCACCATGCAAAACATTAATGGCACAGTACAGTGCTGTTCAATCACTCATAACATGAACCAAAATATTCGGCCATCCCAAGATTTAAATGGTGAATGATAATATACCAATGCGCCATTTTAATAATTCAAACCATAAAATCAAAATCCAAAAGTTTAATCAATGCGCCATTGTAAAACCTCAAACTATTGCCATTCAATATGAAATCAAACTCATATGTTACCCATGCGCTTGTTGTATAGTCAAAGTTTATAAAACATGATAAGAGATTTCATAAAATCGATAAGCCAAGAGCTTATAATAGTAAGGATCGAAACAAAATCAACCATAACTCTTATAACTCATAAATTCACATGCTCGATATCTTATCAATAAAAGCCAGATTGCACAATCAAAGCAAGAATGTCACAGTTTGAAAAATCTCTTCAGCCACATAATAATAAACCAAAGGTAAGTACCAATCAGAATATCAATGAGAAGCTCATGAAAGTTCAACTAACGATGGAGGATTTTTCACGCTTTTAGTCGTGAAAAATAAATCGAAACCAATTTGCAAACGTCGCATGAAATGAAAATATTGTTAATTTGCAATTGTAACGACAATTTGAAGTTCAAAAGATGTAGGTGTAGGCAGCTTAGAGGGCAATAGAAAAAATTGTATTGGCTGACAACAGTTAGGAACCGTTTGAGCCGTCATATCTCGGCCGGAAAAACCGTCAGCAGTATGATCTCTCTGGAGATGTCCTAAGGTTAAATCTCAGTGATTAAAGGCGAAATCCCGAAAAAGATATAGACCGTCCGAAAGACGGAGGACATGCGTCGCGAGATTTTCCATTTCGGAAAATCGGGAATCGTGATATCAAGAGTCCTGGTAACAAGGGATCGGGACTTTCCAGGATGGAAACCCCAGAATAGTCGTGGACCATCTGATTTGAGATGGCCACGTGTTGCGAGACTACCCGTTGCGAGGATCGGGGATTCAGAAGTTCCGATGACAAGAACTCGAACTTTCGTCATGATAAATCCCGACCATACTGTCGAGACATTAGCGTGTGACTAAGTCTCGATGAACGGACAAGATTCCTTCGGGAAATCTCAGGATCTGTAAAGACCGTATGATGTGAGAAATATCTGACCGTTGGATTTACGCGTGGAATTTCATATTGGGGATTGGGTGTTAGAAATACCGACATCACTACAACGGGAATCGCAAAATCGTGAAACGTGATATCTCGACGGACAAAATAACCGTGTGGGGGCCACAGGATCCGAGAAGTGGACAGGTGGCACGTCGTTTCGGGTTTTCACGGCGAGAAGTCCCGAAAAGTTATGCATTTAGGATTCGTGATATTGCGAACCCCGAAACGCCGATGGAGTGAGAAACCGTTGAATAGTCAATCACGCGAGTGTATCAAAGAAACGAAATATCGGGGATCCTGGTGACAAAGGGTTTATGCATTTTGGAGTCGCGAACCGCGAACCCCGATAAGTGGGAGCCAGCTGTCAGCCAGTTGGGATTCATAGAATCGGGAATCGCGGGGACAAGAAGTCCATGCATTGTGAAGCTCCGAACCCTGAAACCTCAGCGAGAGGTTTGAATACGGTCATGAGGTAGAGGTCACGTGGACCAGGAGCTAAGCCAAGAGGGCTAACGTGTGAAGGACGCGTCGGGATTTGGAGAATTGCGAACCCTGAGGACATGTGCATTTGGACATTGGGAAGTCCGAAACTCCGATGGGAGGTATGACTGTGGTCATATAAGGGAGGTTGTGTGAACCACGAGTCTGGACGAAGAGTTAAACGGGAGTTCACCAGTACCAAAACTCCGAAATACCGAAAACTGAAGTTTCGAACACCCAAAAAATATAGAGCTGAACAGAGCTCAGAAAATTCATGAAATTGAAACACTTTCTTAAACTCAATTGTCACAAAAGATGAGGAATTGTCAAGAAAATGAAGGCTCGACAAATTCGAGTCGTCTACGCATTATATTGCAGAAGACTGACGAGTGCCAAAACTGTTTGGGAAATTGCCTCAAACGCAAAGAAATGGGAGAGATACATGATACTTCCAGTTCAAGAAACTTATTTAAAACGAAATGTATTTTTATTTTTTCTGAACTGGCTTATAAATATTGTGGATTGTTCGCGAAATTTTAATGGAATGACAAACTTCAAATTGAATTGCACAGTGCGTGTGCAGAGTTCAACAAAGGTCAGGATTCCAGTTAACCAATGCCGAGTATGGAGTGGGGAAAAGTGCAGATTAACCCTGAAATAGAAGATGAATGGGAAGGAAAGGATGTTAACCTGGGAGTCGAAGGATCGAAATCCAATGGGCATGGAAAAGAAAAGGATAAGGAAGAACGCATAATGAAAATCCTTGAAGGATTTCAAAGAGAGGCCAAGGCTCGCCGATATGATAGCCGAAAGCTGATGAAAGTCAGGGACCGATAGGGTGCATTAAACTTAAAATTTTGAAGATTCTGGAAAGAATAGAGAAGAAACTCGAGAAAGGAAGAGACTCAAGTACGACATGGAGTCACAGAACCCATGGGAGAAGAAGTAGGTCGAGGAGTGGTAGTCGGCATCTTAGTCGCTCCCAGAGACATTCTGACAGTAAGACGCACAGTAGTTCAAGCCCGTCCCCTACCAGAAAACATCGAAGATCTGGAAAGGAGGAATTGAAAGGAGAGATGAACAAGATTAAGCCTCCAACATTCAATGGAGAACATAATAAGGAGGAAGATGTCGAGACCTAGTTGCTTGGCATGAAGAAATACTTTCAATTGCAGAATTATTCGGCCCATGCAAAAGGAAGAATTGCAATGTACCAACTGAAAGGAAAAGCATCCATGTGGTGGGATCAGTTTGTGCAGGTGCAGCACATCAGAGAGAAAGAGGTCACTTGGAAGGAATTCAAGAGGTATTTCGAGAAGAAATACCTGACTAAAAGATACTATGATAGAAAGATGAAGGAGTTCTTCGAACTCAAGTTGGGCAGTATGACCATTGATGAGCATGAACGAAGTTTTCTAGAACTACTGAAGTATGTTCCATTTATCAAAGACGAGGCTGTTAAAATTCAAAGGTATCTGAGTGGACTGCCACCTTCCATTGGTGACAAGATTCAATACGATGATCCTAAGACCATGGAAGAAACCATAAGAAGGGCAAAATGCCTATACGAACAGCAGAGAGAAAAGCCTACCTTTCGGAAGGCTTGGGATGACCAAAAGAGGTTTAAGAAAGAACAGAGGCAGAAGGGAGACAAGCCTTCCTTTTTCAGAAACAGTCATCAGGGACAGCCATCGTTTAGAGAGCCGAGAAGGACTGAAGAGGGAGCACAAATACAGAGACAGGCGCCCATTCAGTGTTGGGGTTGTCAAGGAAACCACAAGTACAGAGATTGTCCCCATAAAAATGGTAAGGCGAGAACTGTACATAATGTTCAACAAGCTGAAACAGTGGAGGATATGGGCAGAAGAATGCCAAGGATCTACGCAGCCCTGGACAATAAGCAAGCGGAATTTCAATCGCACATGATTTAAGTGGAAGGTATGATCAACAACCGACCACTTGTTATTTTAATTGATTCAGGGGCTAGCCATAGTTATGTAGATCCTAGAATGGTGGAAAGTCTGCATCTAACGAAGAGAAAACATGAGAATTCTTGGTTAGTGTAGTTAGCCACAAGGACCAAGAGGAAGGTCACTGAATTGGTTAAGTCCTGTTCGGTGGACATGAAAGGAATGAGCACTAAGGCTGAATTGAACATTCTGCCTTTAGGCTCATATGATTGCTTAATTGGGATGGAATGGTTGGACCAAAACCATGCCCTTCTGGATTGTCGTAACAAGAGGTTCACATGTCTGGACGAAGAGGGAAATCAGGTAACAATCCAAGGAATTCCCAAAGCCGTGGCTGTTAGAGAAATCTCAGCCATGCAGCTGAAGAAATGTTACTGGAAAGGCTGTCAATTATTTGCAGCCCGGGTGGAAGAAGTATTCCAAGATGTGGTCTTGAATTTGGAAAACCACAAGGTACTCAAAGAATTTAAGGACGTATTTCAGGAGGTGCCTGGACTACCTCTGAAGAGGGACATCGATTTTTCTATAAATCTGATGCCTGGAGCAGCCCCAGTTTCGAAGGCTCCTTATAGAATGAGTACACCAGAGCTGAAAGAGTTGCAATTGCAGCTCGAAGAGCTACTAAAGAAAGGTTACATTCATCCCAGCGTGTCACCATGGGGAGCCCCAGTCCTATTCGTGAAGAAGAAAGATGGGACGTTGAGGCTGTGCATTGACTTTCAGCAGTTGAATAAGGTCACTGTCAAGAACAAGTATCCTTTGCCGAGGATTGATGATCTTTTTTATCAGTTGAAGGATGCGAAAATATTTTTGAAAATAGTTCTCTGATCTGGATATCACCAAGTGAGAATAAGGGATGATGACATCAGCAAGACCTCCTTCAGAACAAGGTACGGTCATTATGAGTTTACAGTGGTGCCGTTTGGATTGTCCAACGCGCATGTTGTCTTTATGTGCTTAATGAATGGAGTGTTCAGAAATTATCTGGACAAGTTTGTCATAGTCTTCTTGGACGATATCTTGGTGTATTCCAAGACAAAGGAAGAACATGAACAACACCTGAGAATGGTGCTACAGGTG
>ML802494.1:287309-304640 GCA_009831015.1 Picea engelmannii
GGACAGAGGCATGGTTTTAGGGGGAGCATGAGTGATATGATTTTAGTGTTGCATCAGAGTGTTGCCATCAATGCCAAAGGGGGAGATTGTTGATTAAGGTTGGTTGTCATTGATGTCAACCCTTGAAGAAAGACCCATAGCACGAAGGTTTGGTTAATGGACCCAATAGTGTTTGATGTAAATATGACTCATTACTGTTTTGTCATGGTTGATAAGAAGTAAATATGGATGAACTCCAAAGTGGTCCCCTTATGGTGAAAGCCCTCATGGGAAGACGCTTTGTGGAGTAAGAGAACCCATGCTTAATTGTGGAATAATGAGATTAATGAAAGTGAATTTGTCAGGGAAAATATCCTAGATGGATAGCTCTTGTCATGCCATTTTTAGTGGTATGTAGAACGTCACATAACTCCTCACGGTTTGAGAGTTATGGCCTTACGAAGTTGGAGGACCCTCATATGTCATCTAGAAGCCTGTTGACGGGCGAAAATGAACGCTCGCCAACTGGAAGAGTGGATCCGGCCTGGGGTTGTCTAAATAACCCAAGTCGTTTGGGATAACCCACCCTGACAGGTTTAGCGGCTTTGTTGGCCGATCTAAGTCCTAAAAAAACAAATGAAAACTACACTAATAAACTAATCTAAATAAAAACAATGATTAAAAAAAACTAATAAACAAATCTAAACTACATATATACAATCTATTACCTAAATCATACAACTAATATATTTATCTAAACTACTTAAATAACACTAATAAGCTAACTATTAAATGACAGATAACAAACTGCCCTAAAGTAATGCTTTAGGTTCATCCTGTATCCAATAGTTGATTCAGCTGTTCGGTGGGAGGAAACCCACACCGGATTATCCACGAACTTCTTGTAAACAAGAAGCAGTTGTGCTCTTCAAATATAAACGACAGGACAAGCAAGACATAAAAATAACAACAATTTTATGATTTACAAACCATCACAATTAGATAAATCTATGTGCAACAATTTGTGCAAAATAATTCAATTAATGAAAAAGATAAACCTGTATTCATTAAATTGAATTAAAGTGATTGTTGTATTTTTAAACAAGAGATTTCAGATATGGACAACATATAAATCAAATCACATCAACATGCAATGAATTATGATAGCTAAAGTAGTCAATAATTAATTGCAAACTGATATGCAGAAAACCTGAAACAAAAGTTTGATATATTGAAAGCGAAAGTTGTTACAAGCCATCAACTTTCATCTCAATCTGAATCATAAATCCATAGTCTGGCTCTCTCCACAGTGATGATGATGGGTTTATTACAAAAAATGACAAGTATTTAAAGACCTCCCACAGGGTAAAACATCCCTGTGGGAATTATCAAAACAGTTTACAAAAAATCTGGGGATAATATCCCAATCTCTATTTCTGACTCAAGCTAACAACTTAAAATAAAAACTACATCACAAAAATATCTCCTAAACTGCTACAACATGCCCAATTGATCATTGTAATTCATATGCACCTGAAAGAGGACAAGAATAGACAATATTAGAGGATATTTTATTGACAAAATTGACAAAAATATATTTTTTAAGACTAGCTACAGAATCTTGCGATTCTGTAGCTGGTCTAAATTGAACACAGAATCGTTTCAAAACCAATTCGAATCTTAAAGAATTATATTCAAACTATTAAACAGATATTTGATTGCAAATTAGAAACCAAACGAATCATTCAAATCAAAATCTTCTATGCTAATTTGAGAGTAAACGAAATCGTGGTCAAACGAATGGTATTTTGTTCAATTTGTTATCACCAATTCGGGGTAAACAGAATCGCTTAGATAATATGAAAGCAATGAAATCATTTTCATGGATCAATTTCAATCGACAAAAGCTGTAAGTAAATTTTTTGTGCAATAACTTATGTCGACTCAGCCATTAACAAAATCATTTTAAAATCCAAAACTAACACAGCTGTTTTTTCGGTTTAATAGATTTCATTGTATTTATCAACCCAATCACTAATATGGATGTATTGCATATGTACAGGATTATGCCAATTCAAGCATAAGGAATCGTTTGAAAATTAAACCATAAGAAATAAATTGAAATAAGTCAGAGCCGAGAGGATCCATCAACAACAAAATCGTATCAATCCAATACATAGTTGTGTTCTGATTTTAGCACATAAATCTCCTGTACAGGTCAGATGCAATCAAAATCCAAAACAAAAATATTGATTCAATTCAAAACGGAATTGTTACTAGTAAATCGAAGTCAACAGGATTGTTTAGAAACAAACAAAACTTAACCGGAATCAAACCCAATCGACTATCCATACAGAATTGTTTCAAAAAGCAATCCAAACAAAATCGAAAACAAATCAATCATTTATACTAAACTGAGAATAATAAAATCTCATTAACTAAATCGTAGCTGTGTCCGAGTTTAGCAAACAAATTTCCCACTCATGATTCATAACGAAATTGATTTGGTAAACTGAGAGAAACATAATCATTTTGAATCAAAATGAACAGAGTTATAGAAAGCAAATCCAATCGGTTACATTTATTCAAAACAACTCAAAAAACAAAAATCATATTGAAATTCATACTTGGACAATCAGAAAATAACTCGGTCATGATAATTTGGAATTGACGAAGGTCGTTGCTACTTCGACGTTCCTGAAGACAATCGAACCGATGGTTTTTTGTTTCTTATCGTTGGCTTGAAGCCTATCGTTCAGCACTGTCACTTGCTCCTCTAACGATTTGATCTTTGATTGCAACAAGGGAACGTCGTTGTAATAACGCTCTAGCCAAACATTACATTGGATGCATGATGGTTGCTCGGGCTTTGATATCACAGGTGAGGGTTTGTTTAAGTCATCAAGGGTTTCATTGTGCAGCTTGATTCCCGGGTAATTTGGGTCGTTTTTGAGGCAAGGGGGTAAGTTAGAGACATAGTCATAGGGTTTCTTAGAGCATAGGCCATGATAATAGGGGTACTCTTCAGCTAAGAAACGCTCGATATCGGAGTTCGAGTCCTCGCTCAACACTATGGGCTTTTGGTCCATGTTCTATTTAGGTTTGTTCCGGGCAAGTCTTAATATCAATCGAGCATTTTTCTTCCCCCATCTGTCGACATTAGTATCATTGTTGTCTTTCTTCCTCCCAGGTCTTTTGACGACCTTCATATCATCCTTAGCACATGGATTAACCAAGGCATCAGGTAGGTCCAAATCGGGGAAAACTGAGGGTTTGACAGGGGGTAGAAGGATATGCAGTTGCACGGCTAGTCCAGCCAAAGTCTCACTGACCACAGCCTTGTCGATTTGAGCAGACTCTGGATTAGCAAAGCCATTTCTAGATAGAAAGGCTTGCCAATTATCGCCACTAAGGTTTAAATGGTGGACGATAATGAGTTTAATCAAGCCGTGATGAAAAAGGCTACTATCAGCCTTCTCGCGCTTGAATCTTTTAGACATTTTGTAAAGACTACGCAAGAAGTAATCTGGCATGTTCAAAGGATAGCCCATGAAATTCATCAATAATCGGAGGTGATACAGAAATACCAAGCCATATCGACCTTCACAGGTCACAAACTGCTTAACAATCACCAAAAGATTGTGCCATCTGGGTTTGCGGGTAGAAATAGGCATACCTTTATCACAGGAAACAATCTTTATTGATATGAATAGTAAAGGCCATGACACCTCGTCGACTTTGGAGTTTTTAAACCATCATTGGCCTGTAGTTGCCAGTCCTGTAGTAGAGCTTATGAATTCCTCATTGAGCTCGAGCTGTATGTCACCGACTTTGGCCCTACAACCGTCAAAGGTGAGGGCGAATTGTTGGGCAATCGAAAGGTTGAAACCCTCGAACCTCTGTATAAACACCATCCAACCACTTTTTTCTAAATCCTTACGAGCATTATCGAATAACAATGGAGTTTGGCTACCATTTGGCTCTATGCGCACCACCGGTGCCATAGACAGGAGCACACGGAGAGCTGGATTCACAGGCTAGGGTTCAAATAGAGTATACGTAGGGGCAGGACACTCACAGGCTTACCCGAAAACACCAGGGGTGACCCGGGATAGGGGGAAGGCATTAATGACCGAATGTGTGAAGGTGGAGGAGCTATATCAACCCATGCAAAACAGTCATTTCCCACAGTACAACCGATGGCGCATAGAACGTTTCAAATCACTATTATATGTGTTAAGAACCATGCCATTCAAACCATTAATAAAATCCATGGTAAGTCGACCAAACATTAGCGCGAGCAATAGGTTTAGCATAGTTTTAAAACCAAAATAATGATTTGAAATCAACACCAAGGGTTCAATCATATGAAATATGTATGAAATGATTATACCAAGGGTCTAACCACAACGCCCATGTGTTTTCATGAAACCAATTGTGTCAAAGAAATCAACGAAAGACTATAAAATATCAAAACACCAATGTATCAAAACTCGATCATTAGGATATCATCACAATCTTGTAAAAACGAAGTCATATTAACAATTAAAGAATACCAAATGAGTAAAGATCTTGGAGTCTTGCCAACTGTGACACTATAATTAAATTGGAAACACAATGAACGCATAGACAAGAGTGACCATAACAATCCAGTGATGATTTTAATGTGACTTTGAAATTAAATTTTTCACGCTTGTAGTCGTGAAAACGAGAACAAAGGTAAGTGTGCAAATGCACGAAATAATAGTGTCGTTTTTATTCAAAGATTGCGACGAAAATCAAGGGTTGCAAAACATTGGCGTAGGCAGCTTATAAGGACAATATAAAAATGTGAATTGGCTGCCAACAATGGCGACACACTGGTAGAAGAAGTTATCTTTGCCAAAAGAACAAATTCAGATAAGGATAACAGGAATAATTCCACAGAAAAATAACCAGAAAATTGTTTAAACATCATCAATGATCAAACATTCCAGCAGCGTTTAAAGGATGGAAACTGATAACAGTCTTAAGACAAGTGAGCCACGATATTAAAGATAAAATCTTCAATATTGTTGACAGAGCCACTGCTGCTAGCAGACATCCATAGCCTCGGCAGGGTTGCCATTTAACCCACTCTAATATCTGTATCCTACCAAGAAGTTCCGGATTAGAATAAAGGACGTTTTAAGGTTAAGAGGTTTCATATTTGCAAATTTTCATCTACCCGACATTGCTTCACTGCCAGCGGTCCTGTTCAGTACCCTGACGAAGTTGTCTTGGCGTCATGCATGCATTTACCCACTGCCAGAAGACCTGTTCAGCATCCCGACGGGTTTACAAGCACTTCCCACAGCTCTTTTAATGATTTATTTTGTTTTTTAACGATATATAGTCGAGCGGGGTGACACTGAAAATTATGATATTTTAACACTTTTTTTTTTTTTTAGAATTTTTTTTAGAACTGTCCTTTATTAAGATCCAGAGATGGTTTATTTACATAACCAACTTTCTAGGGCAGGGAGACATCTTCTGAGTCATTCCCTTAAGGAATAGGGACAGCGTAAAAAGAGAATAGATGATCATGACAGGCTATACTCACAGATCGATATCAGTTAACTTCTTTCAAACAACAAATTTTTCCAACACAGATGTAAATTTCAGAAGTCTACAATTGATGTTTATACAATTTTTCAGCAGTCATTTCAATGAAGGAATTTTCTGTTTTCTTTGTCCGAATAGCTCAACATGCAGGTATGTGTATTTCCAAAAACAAAAAAACTGATAAGGGCAAAGGAGAAATCAAAACTAAAACAACAAACGAAAAAGAAAACAAAAGAAAATTATGTACATAGTATACAACGAGTTGTCATCAAGCAAAATATATTTTTAGAGCCTGGCCATTCACCGGATAGGTGTCAGGCTACCCCTCTAGATTCTGCAATCGGAAAGAGCTGGGACCCAATTTTTCAGCAATTAAAAACGGTCCAAGCCATAAGTTCTGAAATTTCGTGTGCTCTCCCTTTCCCTCATGCGGTTTGTCCCATTTCAAGACAAGATCACCTACTTTGAAGTTCCTATCAGAGGTAGAGTTTGAATCAAACCAGCTTTTAACTACTAGTTGATGTTGATCTAACTTATGTTTAGCTTGGGCTCTTACCTCTTCTAGCTTCATCAAAGCGTTAATTCGGTTTTCCAAAGGGGGACAGTCTTCTCCTTGTATTTTCTGTGATAGCTGAAGTGAAGGAAGAAGAATGTGTGGTGGCAGAATTGCTTCTCTGCCATAAACGAGAAAGAAGGGAGAGTTACCTACAGTAGTTTTTGGTGTTACCCTGTCAGCCCAGATTGCATTTAACAGTGCATTGTGCCAGTTTTTGTGATTTTCAGCCAACGTTCTCTTGATGATTTTAATTAGATTCTTATTTGTTGACTCTACCAATCCATTGCCCTGGGGGTAATAGCTAGCAAAATATTTCAATTTAATTCCTTTTTCTAAAGAGAACTCGCTCATCTCAAGAGACGAAAAGTAAGAAGCGTTGTCGAATACTAAAAAATCAGGGATACCAAAACGAGTGATAATATTTGAAATTAGAAAGGCAATTACCTGACTGGTATTCACAGTTCTTAATGCGGCAGCTTCAGACCACCTGGTGAAATAATCTATGGCTGTTATGATAAACTTATGCTGCTGAGAGGATGGCGGATTGATTGGACCTATAATATCAACGCCCCATTGCTGAAAAGGGGAGTCTACTGAAACAGGTTGCAAAGGAAAGGTTGGTTTCTGTAATCGCCCTGATGCTTTTTGACAAATAGTACACTTACGACACAAGGCATGGGCGTCTCTAAAAAGTGTGGGCCAGTAATAACCGGCTCTTAAAACTTTATGGGCAGTGGTGTCACCACCAAAATGACCACCAGCTTCTCCTGCATGCAACTCTAGTAAGACTTTTTCTGCTTCGTCTTTTTCAAGACAGCGCATCAGTACGCCATCAAATTTTTGGCGAAACAGAATACCATTAACTAAATGAAAGGAGGAAGACTTTAATATCAACTCTCTTCTTTTAGTGGGATCCAAGTGACAGGGGGCTGACCCATGTTCAAGACATAATTTTATATCATCATACCAGGGACTGACAAAGTTTTGTGCACAACAGACTACATTTCGATCATGCTGTCCTAGGTTTGACCTGTCGCTTTCTTCTTGCTGTCCTACTGCTGAATCAACAACTAACTTGCATAATCCTTGGCCTCTCACTATCTGAGCTGGGGTAATTTCTATGTCGTACTCCTGCAAGGAGGTAACCCAATTTGCCCTCTTTTCACCTAGTTCTTTCTGCACTAACAGGTTCCTGACGGTTGGGTAAGGGACAATAATCTTTGTCCTAGATTTCAAAAGATAAGACCGGAAGTGCTTGACTGCTTTGAAAACAGTGTAGGCTTGTTGATCTACTGTTGGGTAATTAAGTTCCGTGCCTTTGAAAGAAAAGCTCATAAAGGCAATGGGTACTTCATTGTTTTCAGCGTTCTTTTGAGTTAGGACGGCAGCATAGGAACGGTCAGAAGCAAAAGTGTAAAGTATAAAGTCTTGCGAAAAGTCAAGGCTCGTGAGAGAAGGCGCGTCTATTATGGCCTTTTTTATTGCATTAAAAGCTTGATTTTCTAAGGGTCCCCAATGATATTGTGCATCTTTCTTAATTAGGTTCTGCAAAGGTCTGGCCATTTCGGAGAAGCTGGGGACAAATCTCCTCACGAAGTTAATCTGGCCTAAGAAAGACTGCATAGACTTTTTGGATGTAGGAGGGGTAAGTTTCGAGATGACTTGAGTCCTTTCGGGGTCGATAATCATCCCTTTGCTTGACACAATAAATCCTAAGAGTTTACCCTGTTCTACTGCAAAGATGGATTTTTTAGGATTCAAGGAAATGCCGTATTTACAACATCGCTGTAGAACGGCTCATAAATGAGCTAGATGATCGGTTTTGTTTTTAGAAACTACAGTAACATCATCTAAGTAAACTACGACGGACTGATTGATTAAGCCTCGAAAAGTAATGTCCATTGCTCTCTGGAAAGTGGCACCGACATTAATCAGTCCAAAGGGAATTTTTCGATAAGCATAGGTGCCCCATGGAGTGCGGAAGGTAGTTTTAAGTTGGTCTGGGGGAGACATCAGGACTTGGTTATATCCTGAGAAACCATCCAATAAATATAGCCTCTCAGAACCAGATACCTATTGAAGGATCTGTTCCATGGGTGGGACAGGGTAGTTGTCTTTATCAGACGCTCTATTAAGGTTTCAGAAATCGACGCATAATCGGATTTCCCCACTTTTCTTTCGGATAGGGACAAGGTTAGAAACCCATTGAGTGTGCCTAACAGGGAAGATTATCTTAGCATTTAGGAGCTCATTTAATTCTTTTTTGACGGTTGGTTCGAGCTTAGGGTGCATTTTTCTTAATTTCTGTTGAAAGGGTAAGGTTTGGGGTTTCATAGGAATGACGTGTTGTATGATGTTAGGGTCGAAAGTTTTAAGATCATCATACGTCCATGCAAAAACATCTTTAAATTCTTTAAACAATTTAATAAATGCATCTTTTTCTTGTTCAGAACATCCTACCCCTAAATTAATGCACTGCGGATTGTCATTAGTTCCTAAGTTTACTTTTTTATATGATAATGAGGAACTATTGGTTTTACAGTTGACCAATTTTTTGAATTTATCTTGAAGATCATAAAATTTCTCTAATCTAACTACAGATTTAGGGATCGAATTTACCATGTCCGATGAAGATTCAGGAGATCTAGGATCTGGTATTACTGTGAAATCGCGCAAATTGTCGTCGTGAGTGCATTCATCTATGACCGCTCCTTGAAAAGTTTCTTCCATATGAAGGAAGCTAATAATCTGCTGATCGTCATTGAAGACCCTCCAGTTGGTGATGTTGTCGGGAATGGATGGTCTGAACAACAGTTCGACGGAGAATGCGTCTGGGGACAAGCCTTCTGTAGGAAAGAGTTTGGAAGCTACGTTAGCTAATAGATTGGCTTAGGAATTATTTAATCTAGGAATAGAATTTATATTGAAAGCAAAAAATGTATTCATTAAATTCCATACCTCGGATTGGTAGCTTTTAAGATGCGGGGATAGATAGTGGATAGAATCTCTTACCTGTCTAACTACGATTTCGAAATCGCCAAAGACAGTCAAGTTTTGAATGTTCATATCTAAAGCTCTTCTAAGACCCTACAGTAAAGCCTCATATTCTGCTGTGTTATCAGTACATTCAAATTATAACCTACATGCAATCAGCGTTTTGTTACCTGCTGGATCGATAATAATGTAGCCTACACCAACTCCTTCTTTGGACTTTGACCCGTCAAAATAAAGAGACCAAATTTGATTTTTATCGGGTGCATGAGACCGTTGTGTAGAAGCTACTGGCTGCACATATGCCACAATCTCGGACTGTTGTTCTGGGTTGGTGATAGCTGAAGCCTCGGCCATGAAATTGCTGAAAAAGGTATCCATCCCTTGTATTTCGGGTGAATCAGTAGAGGGTGTAAATGGTTCATTGGGATCATTCAAATCTGTGACCGTGAACTTAAGGTAGCGTTCACGATTTACCCTGATCTTGTTGGGCTTGCCGTTCTCTGGAAGCCACATGTGAGACTAATCTGTCACGAAATAGTCGTGTAGCTGCTCTGACCAGTCCCTGCTTAAAAATAGACCATACAATTCTAGAATATCTACAACAATGATATCAATAACTTGATGAACTTTGGGGTTAGACGATAATCTTATAAGCACATTCCTTAATTCGCCTACAACTTTAACACTGGTTCGATCAAGTTGGATGATTTTTAGAGTGGATGGTTCAACTTCAGCATTAATCTTCTGACACACAGACCATGGCATCACATTGGATGACACTCCTGATTCTACCATACAATTGTACATGTTTCTATTAAAGATTTCGAAAGTTAACAAAAATGGAGGTACATTTTTGCGAGTACTAAGGGTAGTAGCTTGTGGCTTTTTACTCTCTAAAGCTAGTTTATCTACATTATTTACATTATTTACAGGAAGGCTTCCTTTGTCTTGAGGATCATGATTATTTTTAGTAGAAGTCTTCTGAGGAACTTTGTTCTGAATAACCTTGTTACCACTTGAATTACCATTTTTTCCATTCTCTGCGATATTCTGTAACATTTTTTGTAGCAGAAATGGAAATTTCAATAACTCATAGACATAAATGTTAGCCCTTAACTTTTTGAGGTCTTCAACTAAATCATCATCTAAGTTGGGGTTCACATGACTCTGTTTAGTATCAGCTGGTTTAGATTGCTTTGAGGGAAAAGCCGTAGTGTTTTCAGAAGAAGGTTTGTTTGTTGTCTTACTCCTAGTATTATAGGGATGTACTGTCTCGAAGTTAGCTTGGAAGATGCTATCCGAGAAGTGTCCAAAAATGCTTGGAGAAGACTCTTATTCTTGCACTGTCTCTTGTTCAACAACCTCCTCAGGAATCTCAGGAGGCATCAAGTTATCCTGGGCTTCTAGAATTGTTTGAAGGGTATATTGTAGACTTTCTAGATTAAGGCCTTCAGTATTCGGATTAGGTCGGTTGGTTGGGAAAGGCTTCCTGAACGAGGGCTTGTAAGGCCCTTTGCTCGAAGAATCTTCTTCGGTCATCCTTTTCAAGTCTATAACTTGATTCGATAGTTTTTGAACGACTTTAGCTAAGTTTTCTAAATTCGAGCTTTCAGGTTGTGTTTTACTTTGAGTAGGTCTAGGGAGGATTTCGATCTTCTTTTTGGAAGAAGAACTAGTCTATGTTTCGTTGCTAGTAGTTTCCTTTAAACTAAGGATGTCCTTTTCAATCTGGCTGGCCTCTTCAAAGGCTTCTAACGACGTGGCTTTCTTAGATCGTTTAACCCAAATGGCTATACTTTAATGTAAAGCTTTAGTATAGTATGCTATGATAAGGTTGTCGGCAGGCATCGAATCTGTAGGGATTCGATTCTTAAGTGTTAAGAATATTTGATTAAAGTCTTTAATTTTATTTTTTGGGTTCATTCTTAAGTTAGAAAGGTCCATGACTAGGACTTCCGGAGGCTTATCATCTCCGAACTTTTCCAAAAAGCAGGATTCAAACTTATCCCAAGACATAATGGTATGGGGTTGCTGGGAAAAGTACCATGTAGATGCATTGCCCTCGAAAGTGTAAGGGAACAACCTACAAACTACTTCTTCATGCTCGACATTGCGGAGTCTAATGGCTAACATAAACTTTTTAATGTGATCTTCAATGATCTGTTTAGAGTCTGGGTCAAACTTGGGAAGCCACTTCTCTGGATGTTTGGGTAAGGGATGTTGATCTCCAGGTACAGCTACCGCATCCTGGTCGAGCCAAGGTCTAGCAGGATTGTTCTGGTTGGCCATTGGTGTAAGCGGTGTAGAAGGCTGTGAAGGAGAACTTCCTTCGTCAGAGGAGTCTTCTCCAGAAGAAGAAGGAGATGAGGGAGGTATTCCAGGTCCCCCTGCAGCAGGAGTGAGGATTGGATCTGTACGATTCACAATGAGGTTAGTGCCTCTGAGTTGTTCTCTGATATCAGAGAAATATAAAGGTTGGTCCAAAGGTTGATTTGGTTGCCTCAAACGAGCTAAGGCACTATGTGTTCTTATAAGAGATTGGCGGACAATCTCTTGTATGTCACCACCTGTAGGATTTGGGGTTGTTGGCTCAACTGTGATCCGTGGATCGTCGTTTTATGTGGTTTCTATTTTAGGGGGGATGTTATCGTTCGAATGACTTCTTGTCACTATAGGTGAGTGATTAGGTGGTGGAGGAGTCTTACGACGGCCTCGTGCCATTAATAAATTTCAGGCCCTCCTTCTAATTCCATTTGTTGACAGGAGAAAATCAACGCTCGCCAACTGGAAGAGTGGATCCGGTCCAGGGTTGTCTAAATAACCCAAGCCGTTTGGGATAACCCACCCGGACGGGTTTAGCGGCTCCGTTGGCTGATCTAAGTCCTAGAAAAACAAATGAAAACTACACTAATAAACTAATCTAAATAAAAACAATGATTAAAACAAACTAATAAACAAATCAAAACTACATATATACAATCTATTACCTAAATCATACAACTATAATTCTATAAAAGTAAATGTTTAACTATCAACAGAATCAAGTTTAACTACAAATATACAATATTTACAAATTACAGATTTAAATTAAAACCTGCAAAAATCATTTGTAATCTGTCCTAAGACAACGAAACTATTATTTTTTTATTTTTATAATTTTATGAAAAAGAAATAGAATAAAAACAATCTAAGCTAAGAAACTAAAATAATAACTCTAACTACGAATCTAAACTAATATATTTATCTAAACTACTTAAATAACACTAATAAGCTAACTATTAAATGACAAATAGCAAACTGACCTGAAGTAACGCTTCAGGTTCGTCCTGTATCCAATAGTTGATTCAGCTATTCGGTGGGAGGAAACCCGCACTGGATTATCCATGAACTTCTCGTAAACAAGAAGCAGCTGTGCTCTTCAAATATAAACGACAGGACAAACAAGACATAAAAATAACAACAATTTTATAATTTACAGACCATCACAATTAGATAAATCTGTGTGCAACATTTTGTGCAAAACAATTCAATTAATGAAAAAGATGAACCTGTATTCATTAAATTGAATTAAAGTGATTGATGTATTTTTAAATAAGAGATATCAGATATGGAAAACATATAAATCAAATCACATCAACATGCAATGAATTATGATAGCTAAAGTAGTCGATAATTAATTGAAAACTGATATGCAAAAAACCTGAAACAAAAGTTTGATATATTGAAAGCGAAAGCTATTACAAGACATCAACTTTCATCTCAGTCTGAATCATAAATCCATAGTCTGGTTCTCTCCACAGTGATGATGATGGGTTTATTACAAAAAATGACAAGTATTTAAAGACCTCCCACAGGGTAAAACATCCCTGTGGGAATTATCAAAACAGTTTACAAAAAATCTGGGGATAATATCCCAGTCTTTATTTCTGACTCAAGCTAACAACTTAAAATAAAAACTACATCACAAAAATATCTCCTAAACTGCTACAACATGCCCAATTGATCATTGTAATTCGTATGTACCTGAAAGAGGAAGGGAATAGACAAGATTAGAGGATATTTTATTGACAAAATTGACAAAAATCTAATTTTTAAGACTAGCTACAGAATCTTGCGATTCTGTAGATGGTCTAAATTGAACATAGAATCGTTTAAAACCAATTCGAATTTAAAGAATTATATTCAAACTATTAAACAGATATTTGATTGCAAATTAGAAACGAATCGAATCATTCAAATCAAAATCTTCTATGCTAATTTGAGAGCAAACGAAATCGTGGTCAAACGAATGGTATTCTGTTCAATTTGTTATCACCAATTCGGGGTAAACAGAATCGCTTAGATAATCTGAAAGCAATGAAATCATTTTCATGGATCAATTTCAATCGACACAAGCTGTAAGTAAATTTTTTGTGCAATAATTTATGTCGACTCAGCCATTAACAAAATCATTTTAAAATCCAAAACTAACACAGTTGTTTTTTCGATTTAATAGATTTCATTGTATTTATCAACCCAATCACTAATATGGATGTATTGCATACGTACAGGATTATGCCAATTCAAGCATAAGGAATCGTTTGAAAATCAAACCATAAGAAATAAATTGAACTAAGTCAGAACCGAGAGGATCCATCAACAACAAAATTGTATCAATCCAATACATAGTTGTGTTCTGATTTTAGCACATAAATCTCCTGTACAGGTTAGATGCAATCAAAATCCAAAACGAAAATATTGACTCAATTCAAAACAGAATTGTTCCTAGTAAATCGAAGTCAACAGGATTGTTTAGAAACAAACAAAACTTAACCGGAATCAAACCCAATCGACTATCCATACATAATTGTTTCAAAAAGCAATCCAAACAAAATCGAAAACAAATCAATCATTTATACTAAACTGAGAATAATAAAATCTCATTAACTAAATCGTAGCTGTGTCCGATATTAGCAAACAAATTTCCCACTCATGATTCATAACGAAATTGATTTGGTAAACTGAGAGAAACATAATCATTTTGAATCAAAACGAACAGAGTTATAGAAAGCAAATCCAATCGTTTACATTTATTCAAAACAACTCAAAAAAAAAAAATCATATTGAAATTCATACCTGGTCAATCAGAAAACAACTCGGTCATGATAATTTGGAATTGACAAAGGCCATTGCTGCTTCGACATTCCTGAAGACAATCGAACCGGTGGTTTTTTGTTTCTTATCGTTGGCTTGAAGCCTGTTGTTCAGCACTGTCACTTGCTCCTCTAACGATTTGATCTTTGATTGCAACAAGGGAACGTCGGTGTAATAACGCTCTAGCCAAACATTACATTGGATGCATGATGGTTGCTCGGGCTTTGATGTCACAGGTGAGGGTTTGTTTAAGTCGCCAGGGGTTTCATTGTGCATCTTGATTCCTGGGTAATTTGGGTCATTTTTTAGGCAAGGGGGTAAGTTAGAGACATAGTCATAGGGTTTCTTAGAGCATAGGCCATGAGAATAGGGGTACTCTTCAGCTAAGAAACACTCGATATTGGAGTCCAAGTCCTCTCTCAGCACTATGGGCTTTTGGTCGATGTTCTATTTAGGTTTGTTCTGGGCAAGTCTTGATATCAATCGAGCATTTTTCTTCCGCCTTCTGTCGACATTAGTATCACTGATGTCTTTCTTCCTCCCAGGTCTTTTGACGACCTTCATATCATCCTTAGCGCACGGGTTAACCAAGGCATCAGGTAGGTCCAAATTGGGGAAAACTGAGGGTTTGACAGGGGGTAGAAGGATATGCAGTGGCACGGCTGGTCCAGCCAAAGTCTCACTGACCACAACCTTGTCGATTTGAGCAGACTCTGGATTAGCAAAGCCATTTCTAGATAGAAAGGCTTGCCAATTATTGCCACTAAGGTTTAAATGGTGGATGATAATGAGTTTAATCAAGCCGTGATGAAAAAGGCTACTATCAGCCTTCTCGCGCTTGAATCTTTTAGACATTTTGTAAAGACTACGCAAGAAGTAATGTGGCATGTTCAAAGGATAGCCCATGAAATTCATCAATAACCAGAGGTGATACAGAAATACCAATCCATATTGACCTTCATAGGTCACAAACGGCTTAACAATCACCAAAAGATCGTGCCACCTAGGTTTGAGGGTAGAAATAGGCATACCTTTATCACAGGAAACAATCTTTCTTGATATGAATAGTAAAGGCCACGGCACCTCATCGACTTTGGAGTTTTTAAACCCTTGTTGGCCTGTAGCTACCAGTCCTGTAGCAGAGCTTATGAATTCCTCATTGAGCTCGAGCTGTATGTCACCGAATTTGGCCCTACACCCGTCAAAGGTGAGGGTGAATTGTTGGGCAACCGAAAGGTTGAAACCCTTGAAGCTTTGTATAAACACCAGCCAACCACTGTTTTCTAAATCCTTACAGGCATTATCGAATAACAATGGAGTTTGGCTACCATTTGGCTCTATGCGCACCACCGGTGCCATGGACAGGAGCACACGGTGAGCTAGATGCACGGGCTAGGGTTCGAACAGAGTATACGTAGGGGCAGGACACTCACAGGCTTACCCGAAAACACCAGGGGTGACCCGGGATAGGGGGAAGGCATTAATGACCGAATGTGAAAAGGTGGTGGAGCTATATCAGCCCATGCAAAACAGTCATTTCCCACAGTACAACCGACGACACATATAACATTTCAAATCACTATTATATGTGTTAAGAACCATGCCATTCAAACCATTAATAAAATCCATGGTAAGTCGACCAAACATTAGCGCAAGCAATAGGTTTAGCATAGTTTTAAAACCAAAATAATGATTCAAAATCAACACCAAGGTTTCGATCATATGAAATATGTATGAAATGATTATACCAAGGGTCTAACCAAAATACCCATGTGTTTTCATGAAACCAATTGTGTCAAAGAAATCGACGAAAGACTATAAAATATCAAAATACCAATGTATCAAAACTCGATCATTAGGATATCATCACAGTCTTGTAAAAACAAAGTCATATTAACAATTAAAGAATACCAAATGAGTAAAGATCTTGGAGTCTTGCCAACTATGCGACTATAATTAAATTGGAAATGCAATGAATGCATAGACAAGAGTGACTATAAAAATCGAGTGATGATTTTAATGTGACTTCGAAATTAGAGTTTTCATGCTTGCAGTCGTGAAAACGAGAACAAAGGTAAGTGTGCAAATGCACGAAATAATAGTGTTGTTTTTATTCAAAGATTGCGACGAAAATCAAGGGTTGCAAAACATTGGCGTAGGCAGCTTATAAGGACAGTATAAAAATATTAATTGGCTTCCAACAAAGCCCCAAAAGGTAAAAGTAATCAAAGTGGTTTAAGAGATTTTAAAAGGTAAATAATAAAGTGAAGTGATGAGTGTATTATAATTCAAAGTGAATACAAAATAAATTATTTCAATAATAATTTTAATGGAGAAATTAGAAGTGGACCCAACCCTAAAATAAGGAAAATGGGGCCAAGTGACCTAGAATATGTTTTTAAGGAAGCTACTTGGAGAGTATAAATAAGAGGCAAGGCTCTCTCATTTGATTCACACTTGAGCATATTGAATATATACAGGTGTCTGAAGTTTGCAAATGATATCTAAGCTGAAATTCTGAGGAAAGTGAAGAAAAGAAGGTCGAAATGCAAGGAAGGATAAATTATTTTGATGGTGATTTCTAAGCTTGTGGGTCGTTTTATTTTGGGAGTTACACTCTGTGGAAAATAGGGTTTGTGGCTAGTCCTGAAAGTAGTCAAAATCAGGTGTTTCGGGTAAAAACGTCATAACTTCTTCATAACAGATCCAAATTCAGTGAGACAAAATGTGTTGGTTAGGGTACAATTTTTAGTATTCCATGTAACATTTTCAGATCATTTCATCAAATAGTTTGTGTGGGGCACGCTCTACAAGGTCTCTCTCTAGAATAAGCCAGAATTCAGCAAGGTTTGTCATTTTTTCTATAACTTCTTTTCTGAGAGGTTCCAAGTAGTGCCACTTGGAGGAATTGCATAAAACACATTGAAGAAAATTGTGTATCAATTTCAAAGCTTTATACATTACAGGTTCAAAGTTATGATTACTTCAAGTTAGGGTTGTTGACTAATCCAAAACTAGGCATGTGAGACTAAAGAAAAGTTTGATGAAAATGCTAGTATCTTGTTTTTAAAGTTAAGGAAGGTTTG
>ML802494.1:304690-324057 GCA_009831015.1 Picea engelmannii
GAAATGTATAGTTGATGATGTTGGTAAATATTGATGATTCATAGTTTATGAGTAGTTGACACATGATTGGAACATACTTGGTACATGGTTGGATGCACTTGGTTATGGTACAGGTTGATTATAGGTTGGTGCATGGTTGATGCGCTTGTTTATGGTACAGGTTGATTACAGGTTGAGGTACAGGTTGATGCATGGTTCAGACTTATTGGTACAGGTTTATAGCAGTATATCTCACAGTGATAGTGTGACAGTGGTTCCATCATTCTACTTCTACTTCAGGGCGGTAGGACGGGGCAAGGACAGGTGGTTGTAGCCACCTTCTGGTTGTAGCCGGAGAACATTGGGGGTTGTAGCCTCCTTCTGGTTGTAGCCAGAGATTTGGGGAGTTGGAGCTTCCCTCAGGTTGTAGCCTGAGAAACTAGGAGGTTGGAGACTCCTTTCATTTGCAGCTGAAAACAAAGGAAGTTGGTGCTTCCAATGAATGTAATTCTTCAAGACATATAAGAAAAAGCATTCCGTGGTTTTCTCCCGATTTGGGTTTCCACGTAAAACACTAGTGTACTATGCATGTGTGTAATTGTTTATTTATATTGCTCATTATTGGATAATAATTCTACATTGATATAACATTTGAAGAAAAAGGATTATAATTACATTATTACTGATTCACCCCCCCTCTCAGTAATCCAACACGGTACACTATACATCTTTTACTGTCCAAGTTTAAATCCTCATACTTTGATTCATCTCCGAAATCACAATATTCCATCAATAAGAGGAGGTGGATCTATTATCACCCAAAATCACTCTATATAATATTAAGTCCCTAATAAAAATTAGGGTAGCTTTAGGGATACACAAGAGTATTGATGCCCAATATCACCACAAAATCCACTACTCTTCACTTCTAGATGGTTCTTTTCCAACTCAAGGAGGAATTCCTAAATGTAAATTTACTAAGGCAAGGATACTTAGATATTCAAGAAGTTCCATGAAATATAAGAACAATATTAGAGTGATTGAATCTAATTAGAGTGATTGTACTTGAATCAGTAATCTTTTTACTCTATCAAAAGTGGATAAACCATAAAATCTTTCTGAGTTAAAATAAACCATAAAATCCGATTTAAGGAGTGAAAATAAACCATAAAATAGTTCAATACCACCAAATTACTAAATCACACATAAAAATTTTAAGTACTGACCTTCAAAATCTCAGTTATGTAGAGTTTTATCAATTCAATGTTTCTCTTCTTGAAAGAGAATTAAAATCAAGATTTCATAAAAAATCAGAACACCATTGCATCAGAACACCCGAATGATTGTCGCAACTGTAGAAAATGATTGTCGCAACTGTAGAAAATGATTGTCACAACTATAGCAAATTTATCGTAACTGAGATATATATAGGATTGATTTCGTTGGTCTTCTGACAAATTTGGTCAAATTGACAAAAAAATAAATCAATGACCGTTTGATTCTCACACGTGCCATAGTTGGTCATTATAACGACTAAAGTTCATCGCTATAGTGACTAACTTGTGGTTGGTCACTCTAGCGATGAAATTTCATTGTTATAATGACCAACGTGGAATGTTGGTCGCTAGAGCGATGAACAGTTGGACCCCGTAAAAAAAAGTAAATTTAGTCCAAAAAAAGCAAAAAAATTACGATGAAATTTTAAACCGTCGTAATATTTCGTCGTAATTTCCGCCCAATGTAGTAGTGGTTGGTGCATTATTTAGTCCAAACGGCATGAATATGTACTGGTGGGATCCCCATTCTGTCGCAAAGGTGGTCTTGTATATTTCTTCATGTGCTATCTTAATCTGGTGGTAGCCTGAGAATCCATCAGTGAATGAGTAAGATTCATGTCCTCCTACATTCTCTAATACTTCGTCCGTGAAAGGTGTAGGGATTGGGTCATGTAGGCATGCATCGTTCAACTTCCTCAATTTAATGCATATATGTATCCCTCATTTCTTGTCTTGAACGACCATCAGGCTTATCCATTCGGATTCTTCCACTGGCTCTATGATTCCGGCTTCGAGCATTCTGTCGATATCATCTTTGACTTTATGTTTATAGATTGGATTCAATATGTATGGTCGACGTCTGATTGGTCTTGCTTCAAATCTGAGTGGTATTTTAATTTCTCCTATTTCTCCTGTTATACCCTTCATCTCTGTAAATGTTGTGGGAAATAGGTTGATGTACTCACGCAGTAACTCTGTTATGCTTTATACTGTTTGTTCATCCTAGTAATTTCCGATGTTAGCCATTTTGGGATTCTTAGCTATCCCAATGTTGACTTTCTTTACCTTTATTGGTGCGGCAATAACTTTTGATTGTATGGGTGGACCTTCCACTTCTCTTTCTCCTTATGCTTCCTCGATCTGAATATCGCGCGGATCATCTTCCTCCAGTGCGTCTTCGTGCACATGGTAACATGACAATAGTTCCTTGATTGTTTGTTTATTCTGTTGTTTCTCTTTTGATATG
Organism: Picea engelmannii; assembly: GCA_009831015.1. Taxonomy (NCBI): domain Eukaryota; kingdom Viridiplantae; phylum Streptophyta; class Pinopsida; order Pinales; family Pinaceae; genus Picea; species Picea engelmannii. The sequence goes on from ML802494.1 coordinate 307,193, forward strand.
AGCTCGACTTTTGATTCCTCGATAAATATCACCCCTATTATATGTTTAAGCATTGCATCTATGTTCGGGTTCTCATGCTCAAATGAGAAAGTGACTGTAAAATTATGTTGCAATGTCGTCCAGGTCGCAGTTCCTCTACACAGTTTCTGGTTTGTATACCAGTTTTTTAGTAGGCCCTCTAGAATGTGTATAAAATAATGGGTCCATTACTCTAGGGGTGTCAATTTTCATAGTGTTTTTCAATTCTCCAAGTGTTCCGCTGATGCCTCTTGTCCATCATACTTCTGCTACTTGTTGTCTTTATACTCTGCATCGAACCTTATGCCCAGTAACCGCTTACATTGCTACCAATCTATGATTGTCTCTTTTTGTGTACCCCACCATCTTGAAGGTGTGGCCTTGAGTTCTATATCAAGTTCTAAGAGTCTCCGATTCTCTGAAACTTTAGCTTCATACTATGCCAATAATATTTCCAGGTCATTTATCCTGTGGAAACTGGGTGGTTCCCATATCTCCATGCCTACCCATCTTACTGCGTGGTCTATTCATGCACATATTATTGTGGAAACTTCATGTAACCTTTGTTGTCAGTTCTCTAAACCGGTGTCTGAGTCTGTCGCACATGAAGTAATTCTCCGCAACTGAGTACCCCATCTGCAGTTGGGTTTACGTAATCCTCATCGCGCGCAGTTGTTTTGTACAACTGGTTGATTTTCTCTAAATATAAGCAAGTAGGTTCTAAAATATTTTCCCCTTCTGATGGGTCTAATGGCATGATGACCCTGTATTCCCCTTACTCAAATGTCATTTTTCTTTTCTTTAAGTCTATTATGTCCTGGTTGTCAAAGGCCCAATCCAAACCAAGAAATGTTGGATATGTTGTTGTGTCGTCCACTATTTCAATCACTTCAAAGTCTGATTTAGAGTGCACTCCATCTAGGTCTATTGTTACTCCCTTAAGTCTACCGATTGGTAGGACTCTGTGTTGGTTTGCTAATTTCAGTTGAACCGGTGAGTATCCTAATGTGGGATCTCCCATGCATTGCCATGTTTTCTTTGGTAATACATTCACTTTAGATCCTAGATCTAGTATGATAGCTCCCATGTTGAAATCTTTGATATTTGCATTCAACCTGAACTCCCTACTTGTTCTTCTCCTTGTATGTAGGTGATTGACTATATTTTGTTCTAGTTTTCCTTCTATCTCTATACTACATATTTCTAATACGTTTTGGGGTATTTTCACAAATGATGGATCATTTAATACTTCCACACATGATTGCAAAATCCCTTTGATTGTACTTACTTTTTCCCATGGGTTTCATTTCGTTGGTATGATCCAATAACGGAGGCATATCATACTCTAGTGCTTCCTTTCTTTGCTACATAGTTGAAGTCGTTGCAATGTCCTCCTTCTGAAATTCTTGTCGGGCTTACTTAAATGTCTCCTTCTCCTTCTACATGTTGAACTACTTCCTTGGTTCGATGTTCTTCTTCACCCATTGGTGTTGTAGTGGCCCTTGTCGAACTGCATCATTTCCCGTTTTATCTCCTCCACAGGTAACTATATTGATGTTTCATCCTTCATCCCTTTCTTCGGTTGAGATCCATTGAACATTTTGGTTGTTCTGGTTTCTCGTTTCCTGAATCTTTACTAATAGTGTCGTACATTCCTCCGTATCATGGTCCAATGCGTGACAATACATACACGTTGTTCGTGGAAGTGGAAATTCCCTTGCATAATGTCTCGGTTGTTGACAATTATGACATACCAATGGTCCTCTACCTCGTCCAAAACCTCCTCTTGCTCGTCCTCCACCTCTGTAATCTGCTCAATCTCCTCTTGGCACATTAAACTAAGGCACCTAATTGTACTATGTGGTATTGTATTGAGGTTTTGTTGTGTTGTACTATGGTTGTGCGGTATTATATGGTTTTTACCCAGTGTTATATTGTTGTTGTGCAGTGTTGTATGGAGCTCGAACTTGGTTAAATTGTGGTGTGGCTTTCCCCATCATAATTTCTGCATGCACTTTATATGCATCTAATGTCCTTTCTTGCATGAACTCTAAAGTTATATAGTCTTTGTCGTCGTGGCCCACTGACTTGCAAAAGTTAGAATATGAACTCCTTGGGACTATCTGGTATTTCTACATCATTGAGCAGTGATATGGATCATGGCCTAGTTTCTTACAGAATTCACACCATAGTCCTCCTATTGGTAACAGATTTGGCATTCTGGATGTCATATACTGTACGAATGTTGGACATTCGTTCTTGTGGTGTCCTTTCGTCCTACATGTAGTACACCAAATGACTTCTCATTTATCCTTATTCTCATTATGTTTTATCTGAAACGTTAAGTTCTTCAAATCCTCCTTTAGTTATTCGATGGTTGGATTTGTATGTTGATACTGGTTTTCTTCCAATTGCAGGGTTGCATACAGAGTCTCTACCTACATCTGAAAATTGTTTTGTCGTAATGGATATTTCAAGTGTGGGAGTAATGAATTGACAAACAAGTGTCCATGTTGCATGTCAGTCATGATATATTTCAACTTCCCTTTCAGTCGCTTGAATCTCTGGTCAATCTCCCATACAGATTCTCTTGGTTTCTATCTAATTTTGATCATCTCGTTCATGTACTTATCCTATGAAATCGTCTTCTAGAACTCGTTTACTATCAGTTTCTTGATGTTTGCAATTTTTTTGGTTGTCCCTGGTGGATTGTTTGTATCTAAAATCATATACCAATCCAATGCATGATCCCTTAGTGTAATCGCTAGTTATGCCATTTTAGTATCTTTGTTTGTGATTTGTTTTGCTTCCCAAATATTCTCACATATGAACAAATGTTTTTTCAGGTCCTCTAACACTTCTCTTTTAAATTCTGGTAACCTGATGGTGGGATCATGTTCTACCATTCTAAACATTGAACTACTACCTCCGTGTGGTGTAGATACTTCACTAGCGCTGCCTGAACTGGTTCCTCCAGTTGTTTCTCCTTGTGTATATGTACTTCATGTTGTCTGACTTCTTCTGAACTTCGGTTGTCTAAATGGTGGTGTTCTCTTTGGTGTATTAGTCGCACATGGGTTTATGGGTTCCATACTAACATTAATATGGATAGGATTGTTTCATTTTCTTCCCATTCTTGGACCTCTTGTCTTCCTCTCATATGTTGCATGCAGGATTTACTCAATCTTCTCCATAGCTTGGATATCCTCTACCTCTTCCTCGTCACTTGCCAAGCCTTCCCTCACGGATACGACTCTCTTCTTGGTATTCAGCTTGTATTGGTAGGGTACTCCACTACACTTATTTCCAGTTGTTGCCAAGATCCACTTGATATGGTCGTCATCCATCATGATCGGGTCCAAGGGTTCCTCCTTCTTTCCCTTATCCTTTCCTCCTTCCGTTTCTCCTTCTTTCCCTTATCCTTTCCTCCTTCCATTTCTCCTCTTTCTGTAAGTGCTTCCCCCCTTCCCCCATGCATGCAGGGATGTTTAGTCGTCTGATTCCATTGTCATTACACCTTTGTTGTATAGCAGTATCTTAATCGAAGTATACACCGATCTAATGTACCTTCCTTGAGGTCCTCATAGAAACGCTTGCTATGCTACACTGTACGACTTCGTTGTATCTACTACAAACTTTGTTATAAATATTTCTAAAATATTGTCAAGCCACAAGTCTACTACACAGGTGAATTTGTTGTTCATGTGTTGTAACTACTCAATATGTACTAGGGTCCACTCTAAATGGTGGATCTAGTTTGTTGCATGGTTATCCTTCAACCTTAGTATCCACTATTGCAATAAATGTGGAAAATCACAGAAAACGACTTCATGTAAATCAGTAGACACGTATTTCTCAAGGTATTTGTGGGGTGTTATTATAGGGTTTCTATTGTCTTTCTGTGTAAACTCCAACTCTTTTTTCCTTATCCAACTTTTGATCTCTGCTTTTGTGGGATTTCACAATCTCAACATCCCCTTCTAGTGACTCATTTCTCTCTACCCTAATATTTTCTTGATCTGCCTCCGAAAAACCTTAAACTTATCTCATCTACTCAATCCTCTCCTGTTCCTACCAATGAAAATGAAACCGTTTGTTTTTTATTAACCTATTCTATCTAAATTTATTGACCCAGGGTTCATGTGTATTTGGGTTTCCAACAAAGACTCTACAACTATCAGCCCTCCTGGTAAACGAGAAGGCAACACAGCGCATAGGGTGCACTGCACCGTCTCACCCGAGATAGTATTAATGGGTGGTTGCAATAATCATGTCTTTACAGCCTGGGATTGAGTGAGAGATATGTTAACTATGTAAAGGGAGTGCTACTGTAAATTATTAACACAATGCATTCCATATTTACGATTTATGCAGCAATTATAATGACTCATTCATTTATCTTATCAAATAGCTATTTAAAGAGAATAAATACATACATGCATTCAATCACACAACACAGATATTACCATGGTCACCCCCTCCTGGGCTACATCCATAAAGATTTGGCTCGTGTCTCTTTTATTATCGTCATTTTGTCATTACAACATCATTGTTACACATTATTTTGGTCATTCTAATGATGACATCACAAACATGTGTTCAGGCTCCCAACATGGCTTTTGCCTGAGAAGAGCAGCTTCTTTCCTACCTTACAAATATGCTTTTTAGAAAGGGTCTACAGGCTACCCATACTACACAGTGCGGAAATCCATCATTTCCGTAGACTGCCCTATAGTTGTCCCACGGTATTTCCACAGGTTGCTATATAGGCATGGTGCGGCAGTGTTCCAAAACTAAAAGAGGAAAGAGGTTTCACGCAGTTTCTAGAAGGGGAATATTCTAGAATGTGAGGTGGCGTCCGTATGGTTATGATCCTACTGGTTTCTATGATTTGGTGGGATCATCCTCATCCTTTTAACCACCTCACCTTCTCTTATATAATCATGGGATTCTCATGGAAAAGGTTAAGCACAGTTGAGAAAGATCAAGCAGAGTATTGACGAGAGAATAGAATGAATATTGTGTGAAGAATCTTATTCTTAGTGATGCTTGAGGCCTCCATTTGTCCATCAATTTTTTGTGGATTATCTTCATGCGAATTTTGGAGCAAGTGTATGTGTGTTTTGGGACGAAGGACCACTAAAAGGGAACTTGTGACATCAAGGCAATTCGGTTGTATCTTCCACTTTTCATTAATATAATAGGGTGACACGTTTCTTTCCCATAAAATTATTAGTATTTTATTACATGATTCCTTGATCACATGTTTAGGTTGTCATTGAATTCTACTATTATTGCTTTCACGTTGGTTGGTTTGTATTATCGCAGATCCGATTCTATAAGATCACTAAAGTGAAACAGGGACAACAAAGATATAAGGAAGCGATTCATAAGGTATGTTATCTATTCCTATTTTGGTAGTGAAACTCAATGATCACAACTTAGGGGAAGCTTATTGTTCCATCTCATTTTGTTCTAGATCTAGGTGGATCTAGGGGGATTAGTTCATGTCCACAACCACTGATTTACCCAATAAAAAAAAAATTGTTACACATTATTTTGGTCATTCTAATGATGACATCACAGACATGTGTTCAGGCTCCCAACATGGCTTTTGCCTGAGAAGAGTAGCTTCTTTCCTACCTTACAAAGCTTCTTTTTAGAAAGGATCTGTAGGTTCCCATACTACACAGTGCGGAAATCCATCATTTCTGTAGGCTTCCCTATAGCTAGCCCGTGAGATTTCCACAGGTTTCTATATAGGCAGGGTGCGGCGACGTTCCAAAACTAAAAGAGGAAAGAGGTTTTACGTAGTTTCTAGAAGGGGAATCTTCTAGAATGTGAGGTGGAGTCTGTATGGTTGCAATCCTACTGGTTTCTATGATTTGGTGGGATCATCCTCATCCTTTTAACCACCTCACCTTCTCCCATATAATCATGGGCTTCTCATGGAAAAGGTTAAGCACATTTGAGCAAGATCAAGCAGAGAATTGATGAGAGAATAGACTGAAGATTGTGTGAATAATCTTATTCTTAGTGATGCTTGAGGCCTCCATTTGTCCATCAAGTTTTTGTGGATTATCTTCATGGGAATTTTGGAGAAAGTGTATGTGTTGTTGAAATTACTAAGACAACTAAGAGAGGGGGTGAATCAGTTGTTATTGTGCTTAAACAATTTTAAGTCTATTAAACCATTATTGATCTTTCTTCAAGTGATCATCAATATTATACAACATATGGACAACATAAATAATGAGCATCAATCACACATAAGATATACACAGAGATATATTTTCACGAGGAAACCCATAAAGGGAGAAAACCTCTTCTTCTTCGAAATGATAGGTAGACTTTTAAGTTTTGTACATCATCTATGTTTGAGCACCAACTCAAAGTGAGGTTACTACCTCTATTTTACAAGCTCCAACTTGTTGAGAGCACCAACTCTATGGTTTCTCTAGCACTGACTATAAGGAAGCACCAACTCCCTGAGTGTTCCAGCACCGACTGGATGGAAGCACCTACTTCCACTTATACAAGCACCAACTTGTTTGAGAGAACCAACTCTCTGGTTTCTCTAGCACCGACTAGAAGGAAGCACCAACTCCCTAAATATTCTAGCACCAACTGGATTTATACAAGAACCAACTTGTATATAGAAAACTCTATGTTTTCCTGAGCACCACCCTGTCACCCTGTTTTCTAGCCACAACTAGATGGAAGCTATTGTTATCACTCCAAGAAACTCTTTAGGGTTGTAAGCTAAAGATGCTTGGTAACTTAAGAAATTTGATAAATAGGTATAATTGGATCAATGGGATAACTCGGTGGCTAATGAGAAGAATAACTTATCATGCATTCGAATGAACCATTACTTTTAGAAATCAATAATCAGATAGAGAAATTGGAATGGGGTATGAAGAATACTAGTCTAGATAACCAAGTACATTAACATGCAGGGTCATACAAGATAGAAAGAGATCCTTTAATTCAAATTCATGAGCTTAATAAGAAGATAACAGTTCTTAGAAGCTGAGATAAATTGAAGTAAAGTACAGAGCAATGCAATACATGAACAAATCTGACATTGATAGCAAAAGAAGATTGTGATTCTATTAAGATAAGAGTCTTAGTACAATAGGCAAACTTGTATCCAGGATTGACCCCTGATCCATTAAAAAGATAGGCATTTATAGCCTTTACAATCAGTTTTTAGATCCTGAAAACTTGGATCTGTATATCTAAATATAGAAAATAAAACTAATCAAATACAAAAAGATAATCAAAAGACTAGTTCCTAGGATTCGAACTGTCTTCTTTGTTGATCTTTGACATTTGGTCTTCATCACTTTAATGACTATGATGTGTCGTGGAGGGTAAAGACACCTATCTTCTGTAGCTGGAATCTTTCAACAACCATAACCAAAATTTCAGTCGACCCTTTTTAACCTTTGGTCCCAAAATCTCCATGAATCTTTCATGCTGATTGTTTTTTTATTTGGTGGTTAATCCTTTGATGCTCCCATAACTCTTTAATCACTCCAAAATTGCTTGGCTCCAAGTTAAATTTCCAAAAAATTATTTCTGTAATTTCACCAGCTAATTCGCCTTATGATCTGCTAGTTAGCTGGTGAAAGATCTGCTTTTCACCAGCTAATTGGTTGTAATTTCGCCTTTTGCGCTAGTGAAAGCTCTATCTTTGGCCAAAAATAGAATAGACACTTAACCTTTAACATGTTTATTCCCGAGCTATTTATGAAGAGAACCATAATGATTTCCACCTGTTTCATTAATTGTCCATTGTCTTCCATAATGATTGCATGTCCATTTAACCCCTCATTCAAGAATATCTTCCTTGTGCGAATAGATGTTAGCAAGAGCAACTCCCAGCCATCAGTAAACTTCCTCATGGAATGAGATCGAACATCTGCCTCTTGTAAACCAGTGGAAGAAAGCGAGAATTTTACAATGACTGTGCCTTGATAACCATCTCTTGATTTCCAATACCCCCAATCAACCATCCTTTCTTTTTTCCAGTGAATGCATTGTGAATAATAACTAATGGTGGCCATAAAATAAGATCTTGATTTTTTTCCATTTCTTCAGGTTCTGAGAATGACTAGTATGATTCTTCATGATCTGGTGAAGAGGCATAACTCCATCCCAATAGGACACATAATGCTTTATACAGTCCCAAGTGTTCTGATCGAAGCACAGGATTTGGGGCATTGTATGCATGCATAACAAGGATGTGAGTATCCATAAAATCTTTGGATTAACTCATGATTTTCCGGACTGTGAATTTTTTGAATGCAACATATCCAAAACCTACAACAACAACCTGAAATATGCAAGATTTTCTGCCTTCTGATGCGTGATTTCTTTCTCTACAAAGCTTCTTCCTCATGGCCTTTCTCACATACGGCCTAGTGCCTATATTTATTTAAAGATCACAATTGAAAGTTGATCTAGTAGCATAATCCCATGTTCAAACATGACTTGTTTTGCATGTGCAAATCAACCAATTAACATTTTATTATCCTCTAAGAATTTGTATGTTGGAACCTCAAGGTTGTAAGGTGCAGGACCCTTCCTAATTCAGCTAGATATGTCATAATGAGATCCATGAAAAGGATAAAACCAACCTCCATAATCTCCAACATTGGGCAAAGGAACACAACCAAGGTGGGTACAAACACCAACTACAACAAGCCACTGAATAGGAGAAGAATGCATCTGTAATGTACAACTGATATCTGGCCATGATAAGGATATGGCACCTCCAGAGGGTCGACAACTCTGCCCTCTATAATTTTGTTAATGTTGCAGTCGGGAAATTTAATTTGCTTCATTTTGGGTCAAACTGCCAATGAAATCCCAACACTACAATAGTAATACCCTAGCAACGCTTGTATAATGCGTTCTGTAACACTGGCATCTGCGATCTCAAATGGGAAAACTCATCCCTATAAAAAATTTATGAAGAAAACCTGTTATTGACTTGGCTGAGCACATGGCTGTAATTTTACAGTTTGAAAACAACCCAGACATGCAAGATTTATTCAGCTACTGATGAGTGATCTCCTTTTCTGCTTAGTTTCTCTCTATAATCTTGGGCACTTGGCATGTGTAATGATAGACATCGACATCGGCGCCTTAGAATTTACAATTTGACACCTTTACATTTGCAAACTGAACACTAGGCTGAGCTTCTTTTTAGAGCACCTGTGCAACCCATTTTAATCTCGGCATCTAGAAGCCTGTAAATATTTTAAAAACAATGCAGGAAAAGTATCCCACATTCCTCGGGAGTTTAGGTGTTTTCAGTGTTACATACACCAATCCATTAACTATAAAATCGATGAGACATATGGGAAAAGGCTCGGTGCTGCGCTTGGCTTGGTTTGTGGTTTGGTGCGCTAGGATTTCAATGTGGTGGCCTCAACCCTAGACTTTGGTCTATGCAATAAATTTAGGACACTTAAAGAACACACCATCTTTTGGTTAAAATAACAAAATAACAATATATATATTCTTTTATTTGCAAATCTAAGAAGCAATAAACTAGGGTTTTAGGCTCTAACAACAAGGTTTTGGGAATCCATATTAGAGGGCAGGGTCATAGGAGTCTTTGGGCAAAAGAAATCAATGGGAACTTCTCAAAAATGTCTGGAAACAGTTGGAGATTGTGACACTGGTCAAAAATGGAAAATCTAGCCTAAATTGGATGAAAGCGCTAAAATTTACCAGTACATTTTGAGCGCTAACAACTACAACTCCCAATATTCAAGAACCAACTCGAATATCAAAGGACCACAGTACTCCCTAGCATCACCCTACCTCCCTGATTATAAATAAATGATTGAATAACCAACAACGCAGATAAATCGATTCTTACCACTTCTTCTCTGTTCTGTAAATCTGATATGCTTCTAACTGTTCTGCAATTCTTCTCTTCCTCTATCTATTCTACAATTCTACTCTGCTTCAAGCTGTTCTACAATTCTGTTCTTTCTTCTGTCTATTCCTCATCTGTTACTCATCTCTGAGTTTTATCTCAGACTGCGCATACTGTCGGTCTCACATTGCGCATACTGTAATTTTCCCTTTCTTACAGTTCAACTCATTTTGCATTCAGAACGACCAACTGTCCATGGTCATTACATTTCCATTTTATCCTATGCCGCTTATTCAGTTACACCTTGAATCTCCAAGAAAACGCATCCGCAACTGAATCGCCAATCGTCCAAGAATCATGATTCAGTTCTGCTAACTAAATCGTAATTGATCGATTACTTGTGAGGTGAAACAATAACCCTTTGATCAAGTTTCCAATTAACCAACATCGTTGGATTAAATCCACAGGATTTCGCGTTTATCTCATATGTCCACTAGCTGTGACCAAGGGCTAAACAAAATTTGAATTTCATGATTTCTCATCTCAGCATTCCTGTGATGAAGGGTCTCGACACTCCAAGTCGCGAGCGTCAAAAATCCAAGATGGATCTTAGCACCGCTAGCTTCTTCCCCTCACGTGACCACCTGTGGTGACCACAGGCTACGCCAAAAGGCACTTCGTATTTTGAAAACTTATGAACTTTATCAAGACTGATCAACGATCAATATCTCCAATGATCCGACGGTCCAAATCTCATCGCGATCTCGCATATCGCGATACCTGTGATGAAGGTTCTCGGTACTCCAAGTCGCGATCGTCGGGTCTCTGAGATGGTGCTTAACACCACTAGCTTCTTCCTCAATCCTCCGCATATGTAGCCACTGGCTGTGACCACAGCCTTATTCAAAAATGCATTTTGCACTTTCATGTCTCAGGTATTCTGTGATGAGTCCTCTCGACTCTCCATGTTATGAACTCCGAAATAGATCTTGGCTTCTCTAGCTCTACTCTCCAGCTCTTGACAATGTGACCACGAGATATGACCACTCGCCAATCAAACGAGCACTTCGCTCCTTTTTCCATGTGTCCTATGGAACCAACGGTCCAGATATTATCGCGATTTCACCACGTGTCCTTCTTGAATCAACAGTCAAGATCTTATCATGATTTCACAACTTCATGGGCCTTCATCATACCTGATCAACAGTCCATGATCTTGATGATTTTATGGTCCAGATATTTTCATGATCTCGCATATCGCGAGTTCCCACACCATGCTTTGTTGACTCCTCCAATGTGCAAGTCAGCGAAATTCCAATCACTTTCTACATGTCCTATGACTCCAACGGTCAGGATTGTTATCGCGATTTCACATATCACGAGTTTGAACCTCTTTCCTTTGGATTTCCTGATCTGTGAAACTCTGAATTGAAACCTTTGTCGTTCTTTGACTATTTTTCTCCTTCTGATCTTACACTGCTAATCTTGCCATTAACACTACGCTACTGATCGTGTTGATCTTCAACATCAATGACAAACACGCATACTCTGCCTCTTTCTAAAAACATGCCAACAATATCCCCCTTTGGCACTAATGGAAACCCCTTGAAAAACATGCAACTATACCACTATAGCATCCTTGAAAATACCACCACTGTAGCGTCCTTGAAATTTACCACACTTTCTCCCCCTTTGACATCAATGTCAAAGAAGAAACATGCTCCCCCTAAGCTGTTGGAGTACATATTCCCCCTGTCAACTATGAGAAACTTAGAAATACAACAGATATTCAATAACTACTCCCCCTCATCAGGTGAACATATTAGGAGAAAGAAGTTATAACCCCCAATTTTGACGAAGATATCCAAAAGGGGTCACTGCTAATGGTTTAGTAAAGATATTAACTATCTATTCTGTGGAAGGAATATAATTCACTTGAACAATTTTGTTTGTAACTTGTTCTCTGAGAAAATGGTATTTTATTGGTATGTGCTTAGATTTTGAATGAAGTACAGGATTCTTAGAGAGACTGATGGCACTGGTGTTATCACAGTGAAGTGGAATGTGATCAGTGTAAGTTACCTTCAAATCTGCAAGAGTTTATATCATCCATAAAATTTGTGTGCAACAAGTAGCAGCAGCAATGTATTCTACCTCTGTAGTTGATAATTAAATGGATCCTTTCTTTTTGCTAAACCATGCTACTAATGAGTCACCCAGAAAGAATGCTCCTCCACTGGTGCTTTTTCTCTCATCAACACAGTTTGCCCAATCGGCATCTGAATAAGCAGTTAACTAAAAGTTCTAATTTCTGGGATACCACAGACCGTAATTCATTGTGCCTTTAAAGTACTTGAATATCCTTCTTACCTCTACTAGATGACCTTGTTTAGGAGCAGACTGATAGAAACCTACCATTCCATCAACTTGCATTATATCAGGATGGGAAGCTGTGATGTACAGAAGACTGCCTATCATTGATCGATATGTCCTTTGATCAACATCAGGTGACATATCATGTTTATTGAGTTTGCAACCAACCACCATAGGTCTACTAACAGGAGAGGAATCCTCCATCTGATATTTCTTCAACATCTCTTTCAAATATTTTTCTTGAGAGATAAATATTCCTGCAGAACTCTGATTTACTTGTAAACCAAGAAAATATGACAGTTCTCCTATCATGAACATCTCAAACTCTGTTTGCATAGAGTTAGCAAACCACTGGCCAGATGATTCATTAGTACAACCAAAAATAATATCATCTACATAAACCAAAACAACTAGTAAATTATCACCTTCAGACTTAATGTAGAGATTGTTGTCAACAGTACCTTTCTTGAACCCTTTGTCTTGTAAAAATTTGTCCASTCTATAATACCMARMTCGTGGTKCTTGTTTCARTCCATATAAGGCCTTSTTCARCTTGCAAACATRATTAGGATTATCTGTCAATGAGAATYCTTCRGGTTTCTCCATATATACTTCTTCYTCTAGATCTYCATTWAGAAATGTTGACTTAACATCCATYTGATAAACTTTAAAGTTCTTRTGACATSAATAAGMAAGAAACATTCTGATGGCTTCCAATCTTGCCACTGGTGAAAAAGTTTCATCAAAGTCCTKACCTTCAACTTGTGCATACCCTTTACAGACCAATMTGGCTTTATTTCTAACAACTTGTCCTTTTTCATTCATTTTATTCTTGAACACCCATTTGGAACCTATTACATTTTTATCTTCAGGTCTAGGGACAAGCTCCMAAGTATTGTTCTTCTCAATCYKATCAAKCTCTTCMWTCATTKCTCTAATCCAATYATCATCMTGGCTAGCTTYCTCAAAAWTTTTAGGTTCAGTCATAGATAAAAAGGCAACATGAGATTGTTCTGAGTCTTTAATCAATTTCCTTCTTGTCTGAACTCCTTTATTTATATCTCCAATTATCTGATTTTCAGGATGATTCTTTTTAACAATTCTGAGAGGTGATTTTGCTTCTTTCTGCTAATTTGTGTCAGTTGGAGTATTCATATCTTCATCTGATTCAGATTCTTCTCTTTCTGATCCTTGGACCTATTCATCTTCATCTTCAACTATATATTCTATTCTTGGTTCAACATTGCTTACATTTCTGACCAGAATTTCTTCATCAACTTTTATGTCTATACAATCAACTAGTTTATGCAGCCTCTTATTGTAACATATGTACCATTTACTGTTTGTAGCATAACCCAAGAAGATACCTTCATCAGACCTGTCATCATATTTGCCAATATTTTCATCATTATTCTTAATGTAACATTTACTCCCAAAGACTTTAAAATGCTTAATTGAAGCAGGTCTTCCAAACCATAGTTCATAAGGAGTCTTGTCACTGTGTGGTCTAAGATGTGCTTTGTTAAGGATATGAACAACTATATGAATTGCTTCCACCCAATATGTCTGAGGTATGTTTCTTTCATTCATCATTGATCTTTCCATTTGTTGTACTGATCTATTATGCCTCTCAACAACTCCATTTTGTTGTGGAGTCCTTGGAATCTCCAAGAAAACGCATCCGCAACTGAATCACCAACCGTCCAAGAATCATGATTCAGTTCTGCTAACTGAATCATAATTGATCGATTACCTGTGAGGTGAAACAATAACCCTTTGATCAAGTTTCCAATTAACCAGCATCGTTGGATTAAATCCACAGGATTTCGCATTTATCTCATATGTCCACTAGTTGTGACCAAGGGCTAAACAGAATTTGAATTTCATGATTTCTCATCTCGGCATTCCTGTGATGAAGGGTCTCGACACTCCAAGTCATGATTGTCAAAACTCCAAGATGGATCTTAGCACCGCTAGCTTCTTCCCCTCACGTGACCACCTGTGGTGACCACAGGCTGCGCCAAAAGGCACTTCGTATTTTGCAAACTTATGAACTTTATCAAGACTGATCAACGGTCAAGATCTCCAATGATCCAACGGTCCAGATCTCATCGCGATATCGCATATCACGATTCCTGTGATGAAGGTTCTCGGTACTCCAAGTCGCGATCGTCGGGTCTCCGAGATGGAGCTTAACACCACTAGATTATTCCTCAATTTTTCGCATATGTAGCCACTGGCTGTGACCACAACCTTATTCAAAAATGCATTTCTCACTTTCGTGTCTCCGGTATTCTGTGATGAGTCCTCTTGACTCTAAATGTTACGAACTCCGAAATAAATCTTGGCTTCTCTAGCTCTACTCTCCAGCTCTTGACAATGTGACCACGAGATATGACCACTCGCCAATCAAACGAGCACTTCGCTCCTTTTTCCATGTGTCCTATGGAACCAACGGTCCAGATATTATCACGATTTCACCACGTGTCCTTCTTGAATCAACATTCAAGATCTTATCATGATTTCACAACTTCATGGGCCTTCATCATACCTGATCAACAGTCCATGATCTTGATGATTTGATGGTCCAGATATTTTCGTGATCTCACATATCACGAGTTCCCACACCATGCTCCGTTGACTCCTCCAATGTGCAAGTCAACGAAATTCCAATCACTTTCCACATGTCCTATGACTCCAACGGTCAGGATTGTTATCGCAATTTCACATATCACGAGTTTGAATCTCTTTCCTTTGGATTTCCTGATCTGTGAAACTCTGAATTGAAACCTTTGTCGTGCTTTGAATATTTTCCTCCTTCTTAGCTTACACTACTAATCTTGCCATTATCGCTACGCTACTGATCGTGTTGATCTTCAACATCAATGACAAACACGCATACTCTGCCTCTGTCTAAAAACATGCCAAGAATATCCCCCTTTGGCATTGATGGAAACCCCTTGAAAAACATGCAACTATACCACTATAGCATCCTTGAAAATACCACCACTGTAGCATCCTTGAAATTTACCACACTTTCTCCCCCTTTGACATCAATGTCAAAGAAGAAACATGCTCCCCCTAAGCTGTTGGAGTACATACTCCCCCTGTCAACTATGAGAAACTTAGAAATACAACAGATATTCAATAACTACTCCCCCTGATCAGGTGAACATATTAGGCGAAAGAAGTTATAACCCCCAACTTTTGACGAAGATATCCAAAAGGGGTCGCTGCTAATGGTTTAGTAAAGATATCAACTATCTATTCTGTGGAAAGAATATAATTCACTTGAACAATTTTGTTTGTAACTTGTTCTCTGAGAAAATGGTATTTTATTGGTATGTGCTTAGATTTTTAATGAAGTATAGGATTCTTAGAGAGACTGGTGGCACTGGTGTTATCACAATGAAGTGGAATGGGATCAGTGTAAGTTACCTTCAAATCTGCAAGAGTTTGTATCATCCATAAAATTTGTGTGCAGCAAGTAGCAGCGGCAATGTATTCTACCTCTGTAGTTGATAATGAAATGGATCCTTGCTTTTTACTAATCCATGCTACTAATGAGTCACCCAGAAAGAATGCTCCTCCACTGGTGCTTTTTCTCTCATCAACACAGTTTTCCCAATCGACATCTGAATAAGCAGTTAACTAAAAGTTCTAATTTCTGGGATACCACAGACCGTAATTCATTGTGCCTTTAAAGTACTTGAATATCCTTCTTACTTCTACTAGATGACCTTGTTTAGGAGCAGACTGATAGCAACCTACCATTCCAACAGCTTGCATTATATCAGTATGGGAAGCTGTGATGTACAAAAGACTGCCTATCATTGATCGGTATGTCCTTTGATCAACATCGGGTGGCATATCATCTTTATTGAGTTTGCAACCAACCACCATAGGTCTACTAACAGGAGAGGAATCCTCCATCTGATATTTCTTCAACATCTCTTTCAAATATTTTTCTTGAGAGATAAATATTCCTGCAGAACTTTGATTTACTTGTAAACCAAGAAAATATGACAGTTCTCCTATCATGAACATCTCAAACTCTATTTGCATAGAGTTAGCAAACCACTGGCCAGATGGTTCATTAGTACAACCAAAAATAATATCATCTACATAAACCAAAACAACTAGTAAATTATCACCTTCAGACTTAATGTAGAGATTGTTGTCAACAATACCTTTCTTGAACCCTTTGTCTTGTAAAAATTTGTCCAGTCTATAATACCAAGCTCATGGTGCTTGTTTCAGTCCATATAAAGCCTTCTTCGGCTTGCAAACATAATTAGGATTATCTGTCAATGAGAATCCTTTAGGTTGCTCCATATATACTTCTTCCTCTAGATCTCCATTAAGAAAGATGAGTTAACATCCATCTGATAAACTTTAAAGTTCTTATGACATGAATAAGCAAGAAACATTCTGATGGCTTCCAATCTTGCCACTGGAGAAAAAGTTTCATCAAAGTCCTGACCTTCAACTTGTGCATACCCTTTATAGACCAATCTATTTTTATTTCTAACAACTTGTCCTTTTTCATTCATTTTATTCTTGAACACCCATTTGG
>ML802494.1:353634-378748 GCA_009831015.1 Picea engelmannii
ACTCCTATTTATACTAAAAAGAAGCATCTAGAGGAAGATCCTTCTAGAAGTGGAAGCTTCTATTAGGTCTTCTTACATCCGCCTTATTCTATTTTATTGAAAGGTCTTATTAATATTGACCTTTATTACATCCGAATATATTGTTCTACCTATGTGCGGTTTAGGACCCTAACATGTCCGCCCCCTTAAAAACAACTTTGTCCTCAAGGCTTGAGATGAGGAAATTGTTGCAGAATGGTAGTTGGTTCCCAAGTGGTGTCTGCTGGAGTTGTATCTTTCCACTACACTAGCACTTCCTTGATGGTTCTTTGACATAGGCGACGCTCACGCTGGTCCAAAAATGTTTCTGGTTGTAGCCAAATGGATCCTTCTTCAGCTAACTCTGGAAGGTTGGTTTGAATTTGGCACTTAGATCCAATCACCTTCTTTAAGCATGAAACATGAAAAAAAGGATGTAGCTTCGAATTGTTGGGCAAAGCTAACTGATAGGCAACTTGTCCCACATGCTTGAGTATGGGATAAGGACCATAAAATTTGGATGCTAGCTTCTGACAATGCTCGGCCTTAAGGGAAGTTTGCTTGTAAGGTTGCAGTCAAAGAAACACCTGATCCCCTTCTGCAAATTGACGTTCAAAGCGACCTTGATCTGCTTGTTTCTTCATGCGCTTATGTGACATGACCAAATTCTCTTTGAGGGTACGAAGAATAGCCTCTCAAGCTGTAAGTGTTAGGTCAACCGCCTGGACCTTCGAGGCACCCGATAAGTATGACAGAACTGAAGGCGGCTTCTGTCCATATACCGCTTCAAAAGGAGTCATGCATGTAGTTGTATGGTATGAAGTGTTGTACCACCATTTAGCTAGGGGTAACCATTGAGCCCATTGATTTTTCTTTTTCGAGGAAAAACACATCAAATATGTTTCCAAACACTTGTTGACAACTTCCGTTTGGCCATCATTCTGGGGATGATAAGCTGTGATGAGATGCAATTTGGTGCCTTGTATCTTGAACAGTTCTTGCCAAAAATTGCTTGTGAAAGTTGGGTTGCGATCAGAAACAATAGAGTGAAACATGCCATGAAGCTTGAAGACCTGATCCATGAAGATTTGAGCCACCGTGGATGCTATAAATGGGTGTTGAAGGGAACAGAAATGAGCATACTTGGAAAGGCGATCAACAACCACCATGATGATGGATTTATTTCTCGATTTGGGTAAGCCGGTAATAAAATCCATAGAGATATCCTTCCAAATAGCAGGTGGAATTGGGAGTGGTTGTAGTGTGCCCTGATATTTAACTGTTTCTCCCTTGTTGCATTGACACACATCACATTCAACTACAAAATTACGAATTTATTGTTTCATACCATCCCAGAAAAAGGAACATTTGACCCTGTCATAGGTTTTGGTGAACTCGGAGTGCCCTGTTGTGGGTGTAGCATGAAGCTCATAAATTACCATGGATTTAAGCTTTGATTGTTTACTTAAATACAAACGGCCTTTGTATCAAAGTTCCTCATGGAGCCAAGAGTACCCTAGGGAAGTTGGAGCCTTGGACTGCAATTGGTGGACCAACTGTGAACTTTTGGGATATTGTAGCCATTCCTGGCGAATGGCTTGGAGCCAATATGGTACAATGAATGAAAGAGAAAAAAGGGATCCTTCATCTTCATATTTTCAGGAAAGTGCATCCGCAACCACATTGTCTTTTCCTTTCTTATAAATGATCTCATAATTATATCCAAAGAGTTTAGTCACCCATTTTTTTTGTTCTGGGGAGGAAATGCATTGTTCCAGAAAATACTTGAGGCTTTGATGGTCTGTCTTAATTTGGAAACGTTGCCCCAATAGATAAGGACGCCACAGATCCACAGCATGAAGAATAGCCAAAATTTCCTTTTCATAGATGGATTTGCCCAGACTTCTTTCAGATAGTTGCTTGCTGGTAAAGGCCAAAAGTCGACCCTCTTGCATAAGGATAGCACCAATTCCTTTCCCGGAGGCATCACATTCCAACACAAAGGTCTTTGTGAAATTAGGAAGGGCGAGGACTGGAGTGGTGCACATGGCCATCTTAAAGGTCTGAAAATATTGAGCAGTGGCTGGAGTCCAAGTGAAAGATTTCTTTCTTAGGAGAGCAATGAGAGGTGCTGCAATCTTCCCATAATTCTTAACAAACTTGAGATAATACCTTGTTAAGCCTAGAAATCCACACAAGATATTAAGAGTCTTTGGGTGAGGCCAGTCTTGCATAGCTTCAATATTTTTAGGATCCACCCTGATGCCATCTTTGCCAACCAGATGACCCAAGTATTCTACTTCTGAGGCGCCAAAAACACATTTAGACTGTTTCAGGAAAAGTTGGTGATGAGAGAGTAGATGGAGAACTCAATCCACAAGAGCAAGATGGTATGTCCAGGTTTTTCTATAGATCAGGATATCATCAAAGAAAACTAAGACAAAATGGCGAAGAAAAGGATGGAAGACATGATTCATGAGGCTTTGGAAGGTGGAGGGGGAATTACACAAGCCAAAGGGCATGACCAAAAACTCATAGTGGCCCTCATGAGTTCTAAAGGAATTCTTGGGAATGTCTACCTCTTTCATACGTATCTGGTGGTAGCCCGAATGGAGATCCAGTTTAGTGAAGAATTGGGTGCGACTCAATTCATCTAGGAGGTCATCAATGATAGGAATGGGGAATTTGTCTTTGATGGTAAGTTTGTTGAGGGCACAGAAGTCAGGACACATTCACCAAGAACCTTCTTTCTTCAAGAGACAAGTAGGGGCTCGCACTAGGGTGGATAGCGCCTGCATTAAGGAGTTCCTGGACCATTTTCTCAATTTCATTTTTTTGAGAAAAGGGGTGATGATACAGACGGATATTGGGAGGAAGGATTCCGGGTATAAGGGGAATGGAATGATCATGAACACCACGGGAAGGAAGGAGGCCTTGGGGAGTGGAAAATACCAATTGATGTTTAGAAAGGATGGCTTGGAAGTCTTGCGGTATGGCATGGAGTTGGGAAATAACACCAGAATGACCCTTTTTAAGCAGCTTTTCCATGCGATGGGAACTAATGATCTCAGGTGAACTGGCGGTGATGCCTTGGAACTTATATTGGTGGCCCTCCTAGTTGAATTGCATGGTTAAGTATTTAAAATCCATGAGAATGGGACCCAAAGTCCTTAGCCAATCTGCACCCAACACAATGTCACAACCTCCCATGTCGATAGAAAACATATGGGATTTCAGGTGGTCGTCACTAATTTGGAGATGCACATTTTCACAATGCCCTCCACATTTCATGGAACCACCATTGGCAATCATGATTTGGAAATTATTGATGGCATGGATGTAGCAATGAATTTCTTGGGCAATGTGGTGATGAATAAAATTATGGGTGTTTCCACTATCAACCAGAATGATGACCTTTTAATGCTTGATGTAACCGATTAGCTTGAGGGCTTGGGGAGTGGAGAAGCGAGTGAGAGCATTGAGGGAAATGACCAGTTCTACTTCGGGAGGGTCTGAGGGAGGGGTTATGTCAATGGATTCAAGTGAATCAGACACAGAGGGATTTTCTTCATCTTCTTTCGAAATCTCCTCGGAGATGGCCATAAAAAGATTTTGTTCTTTACACTTGTGGCCCAGGAAATGTTTGTCATCATAGTTATAACAAAGGCCTTTGAGTTGGCATTCATCCATTTCATCCCTGGTCAATTTTTGGATCTTTAGTGGAGAAGAGGAAGTAGTGGGATTTACTGGTTTAGGGCGAGGGATAAAGGAGGGTTTGCAGTTTTGAGCAGATACAACCTGTTGTCCTTCTTTATCTATTTTGGTAGCCTCCACCCAACTCTCAGGCCGAGCCATGAGGACATGGGCCCAAATTTCATCCTTGAGGCCGCTGATAAAACACTCTCGGAAAAAGACATCAGACATGCCCTCTGTTTTAAAATCCAGGCACTCAAAGGCAGCTATAAAGTCTTCCATTATTCCTAATTGTTTCATCTTTTTCAAACGGCCCAAATGGTTGGTGTCAGTGTCAAAGCATTCATAAAGCTCTGCCACAAAGTGTGTCCAAGCAATATACCCTTGACGAGAATTGTTTCTCCATTGCCACCATTGCCAACATTCTTGATCTAGATGGAGAACACCATACCGGAGTTTGGCCAAGTCATCTGTAATGTCATATAAAGAGAAGTAATGTTCCATTTGGGTTACCCAGCCTGTGGGGTCCAAGCCATCAAATTTGGTCACATCCACCCGTAGAAGGTGTATGTCACGTTGAAAGTGATGGTTCTGCAAGGTATGGGAATGAGAGGAATGGTCACCTTCAGTATGTGGAGGTGAGGAAGAGGAAGGGTTATCTGTAGGGATATGCAGTTTGGTGCAGAGTGTTGAAAAGATTGATTCAAGCTAGGTGGTGAGGTCTTGTTTGATTTCCCCTATTGAGGACTACATGGTTGTATTGATGGCGGCAACATTGGCACTGATTTGTTTCACTTCTTGTTGGGTCTCAATGAGACCAGATTGTAGGGTGTTGAAGCGAGATTCCAAGTCTTGGCCACGAGTATGGGCCATGAGGATGAGGAAACTAAAAAGGGGCGGGCAGGGTAAAAAATTTTGCCTGCAAAAATGATATGGATGAATGTGATAAGGGTGAAGAGATGAATCCAATGGAATAGGTCTCAAATAATGGTGAAAAAATTCCAGACTTTTTTTTTTTTTTTAAAGAGTTATACTCTGGTCTGAAGAATACTGCAAACAGGAAATGCCCAAATGTTTAACTAGAAAGAAATGTGTATTTACTTGGAAACCCTAACACAGTTACGCGGCAATAGATCTTGTCTGTTTTAATTTGTTTATGTTTCTGTCCCCCAAGGGTTAGGTATTCAAGGGTTCTACAGACAAGGGTTTGCCCTGTGCTATAGCTCTTTGATATACGTGCGGGGTCTAACAATAGTACTCGGCCCAATATCTTAGGGCACTAACTAAGGAGGATAGACTGAACCCTTAGCCGTACTACCCGACTACCCAAGTACTAGAGAGTATCTTCCCAAGTGTTGTTCTCGGTGACACTATAGTAGTCAAGCAGCTGATCGGTTTATCTAAAGAGGGCTTCAAGTAATCTAGGCTGATCCATACACAGGTGTTGTCTGAAGTGATACCACTCGAAGGGGTACCAACAAGGGTTACAAGGGTGGCCAATAGATGTGCGCTTAAGTACCACTTGTATTTCCTGTGTGTATGAATCCCTCAACCGTGGGTTTATGTGTGTAACGACAAATCTCTGTGGCTTAAAGACGCCGGAATACGTATCTACCCTGAAAAAAATTTAACCCACACTTTCTGCTGAGGAAAGTGCTCTTATACCACTTGTAATATACCAAATATAAAATGTATGCAGAACTGAAATAAAATGCTAGTAATAGCAGAATAACAACAATATAACCAGAATATTCACCACAATAACACTAAAATGATATAAGAATAACAATATAAATAACACTTTGAATCTAAAATCAATGTTCATGGGCCTCTTCAAGGGGGCAACCTCCAGTTGAGCAAAGCTCTATTACAATAATATCCAAGCTAGGGTTCTCATACCCTCTGTTAGCGTCAGAAGTCACTCCTAGATTGCAGCAAGAGCAGAGCCCAACGTCCATTAGTTTATGTCACGATTTAGTTTTGAATGGGGTGATCGGATGTGAGTGAACTCAGAACAGTATAGCCTTAACTCAGGAAACTGGGCCTGGTATGTAAAAAACAAGGGAGGTCTTGATCCAACTTCCGTCAGTAAGTTGAGTATAAGATGGATAGATGGAAGACTTAATGAGATGATTGAGAAAGACTGCCTTAGGCATCAGGCCTTCAGCAGCTTGAGGAGGAAAGACTCAGAAGACAAGATCCTCTTGACCCCAAGTTTCAAGGAACTGAAAGGTGACTCGACTGGATCCTCCAATTCTGAGCCATTCATCATTGAGAAAGCACAAGAACTGATTAGAAACCCTACGACTATTATAGTGATCCAACCTACATCATCCTATAACAGCGCAACTCGACTGGATCCTCCAATTCCAAGTTGTTCTAACACAGTGTAAACAAAGAGATGGAAAGAGGCTAACATCCATAAAGTAAGAAGTCTCAAATGCCAATACATAACCAGAGTGACCAGCGCTTCATCAAAACTTTACAATCGGGAGCCTAGCTCAACCATCGATGATTTGAAAAATATCAAAACTATGTATATATACTCCTAAAACATTTTCCCAATAGAGGCGTCTTAGACTTTCAGGATGGGGCATCTCTTCAATCAAATTTGGCCTGCACTCCTCTGTCATACTCCATCTTAACTCTGCATGGCTCATGCTAAGGGGTAGTTGAGCCCTTAAATGTCGAATTAGCATGCACAGACTTCCCTAGTGAGTCGAGGACATCGGCATGGCTTCTGTGGGAAAACTAGTATAGAGGACCATCTCGGGAAGACTTCCTGTTGGGACATCCATACCTTGCAATTAATGAGTGAGGTGAGGTTTCAACCACCCTCTCTCTTCTTCATTCACTCTGGGCAAGTATTAGGATTGAGATCAAGTTGAACTGGCACCTGGAGAACACGGTGATCCCTTCTGCAGCTAAACCCAGTGCTTCGGCCCTTTGCACATCTCTTTCTATCACCCCCAAGTGACTACGGGCTGTGACCCTGTGCCCATCTTCAAAGGCGGTTTCGGCACTTCGCATCTCGCAGCTATGAAGGAGCTGCTTCTTGTGCTTCAAAGTCACGATGGGAAAAAAGGTGAAAATCCTAATCGTGCACCACATGTCCCTGTGGAATGGACGACTGAGATGCTTTCGGTGCTTCGGGACCCACCTTGCCATGCGATAAACGTTAGCGCCCCTTCTCCAGGCCTGTTCCTTTGTGACCAGGTGCCAAAACCATGGGCCCGACTCTGGGCGCTTTCGGCGCTTCGGGGTTCAGGTTTTTGAGATGTCAAATGACGAAGAGCCCTTACCCTTTGAAATCCTGAATGTTGAAATGCCGACATGACTAGATCTTGCGCCACGCATCCTTCTGATCAATGGTCCCAATATTTTCGGGATTTCTTGCACCGGGACTTCACGATGCGTTTCTCCCTCAAATTCCCAATTGTCCAATCTGTGAAAGCACGAATGTGCACCGCATGTCCTTCAGATGGACAACCGAGATGGCTTTGTCATAAAAAGGGGTCTACCTCCATTCCCAAGATCACTTGACATGACATGGTGCTAGGATCGTGGGCTTAGTTTCAAAGGTACCTTCGGCATTTCACATTTCGGCAATTTCAGCTGCAACGGATGGGAGATCCCTTGTTTCTTAAAATGTCGATCCCTGAAATGTCGATTGGCTGCCACCTACTCCAACTGGATCGGACGGCCGAGATTTTCCTTGAAATATGGGTGCTATCTCTTGTGATAAATCTTGGGCAACTTGGTAGCCCCGAAAACCCAATGACCATCGATTTTCTTTATAGATGGATCTTTGCCGCTGAAATCAGACTGCTCTCTCGCCTACTTGCATTTTCCACCTGAAATGGATTTTTTGTGCACTGCTTTATTGCACTCATGGTTGTGACCTTGGACTAGAACGCATTTGATGGGTTTTGAAACCCCACTTCTTCACATTCTACATCAAGGGTCTAAAATCGGGGGAAAACACCCCACTTGCAAGAATTGGTGCTAACATTAGGCTCCATGGGGGATAGAGTCATCCCTGTGATGCTCTAAGAACTCATTTTGTAGTCCCAGTGCCTGGCTATTGGGCTATGGAGTCAAGCTCAAAAAACCCCCTGCTGAAAATAAAAGCCGAAAAGTAAAAGAAAAACAAAACAAAACAAGATACATGCTCAAAAGAGCTTATTTATGTACAATCCTAAACTATCAGAATCCTTTACATGGGGCTAGGTGAAAGCAAACTTCCACCATAGCCATTCAAGCAACTTCCAAAATAGAAGCTCCTTCAATCTGTCGATGATGGATAACAGACGATGTAACCAGGACATCAGAATGGTTACATCCTTTAATTCATCTTCAAGGGCCGCCGTGAAGATGAAAGTGGGCGGCTCCAAGGCATAAAGTAAATTCCACTCCATGTATTTGTTGACAGGGTCATAGAATGAGTGGCCAATTCCAGAAAATTGGCGACAGGTAGCCTCCTCTGCTACACAGTTGTTCACATGTGGCTGAATATCCTTGGTAAGCACCGGTGGGTGGACAACTAACGTAGGCTGACTGATCTTAGGCGGTGGTTGCTTGCTGACTAGCTCTGCGCATTCTGTAAACTTCATCTTTGGCTCCTCCTCCTCTCCATGGCTCTCCCAAGGGTCAGATTCATAATGGTCATAAATAGGACCTGTGGGAAAGATCTTTTCCTCATTATGTTGCTTAGGAAGGCTGATTTTCTCACAATGTCCTTCATTTTTTAACAGAGGAAAAGGATTCGCAGTCTTCTCTTGGAAGCCTAGCATATCGAGCTCAGAATTTGATTTGTAGCTTTCATACATAGGCTGGCTGCTCTGATCAACAAAAGGTGATGTGGGGCTCTACTGCTCCTCCTCCAAATATTCATCAAAGTTGGGGGAGAACAAAGCTTCTCCAACTTGCAAAAATGGAACTATCACCCGCTCCTCCGTTTCGACCCCGAATGTAAACACATCATGGGAAATCTCGTGAAGAAAAAGACAACCATCCATTTCCACCATCGCTTCCTTTTTAAAATCTAAGACAACAGCCTCACCAGGGACTGAAGCTAATGTCTCTCTAGCTATGAAATCTTCAATATTCTTTTCAAAAGAGCCACCAAGAACATCTGCCTCAAGGAATGGAAATTCCTCTTCGTTGTCTACAAATTCCAACCTTTCTAATCAGGAAAAGAGATATTTCACCTGCTCCATCAGCTCACTTAGAGCACCGTCTTCCTCACTAGGATCTTCATCATCATGCATTGTAGAGATACCAAGAGCATATTCTTTAAAGGCTGGAAACACCTCCCCATAACGTTTAACTTCCCACCTATCCAGTTGGGCAAAAAGGGATTTTACCAATTCCCAAGCTTCACCCAAAGCATCTTCCTCCTCCCTAGGGTCCTCATTCCTATATATTCTCCCGTCCTCATAACCTCCAAGAGACACAGCCATATTTTTCTCACTATCCTCACATTCCTCACAACAGCTATGACAGATAAACTCAGAGGAACACATCTTTTGATAGCACCTGTTAAATGCTACATGAAATTCACTGAGTGAGGAAATGATAGCAGGGGGTAAAGAGTGATACCATTCATGAGCATCCCCTACTAACGAGAACATGAACATATTCAATAATACATCCTCTTGATGTATCTCCCACTGGTACATGAGTTCATGAAACTCACAGAGATGCTGAGTAGGGTTGTCCTGCTCGTGCTCCCTAAATATGGGAAAATAATCTCCCCATTCATTCAGATAAGGGACATCATTGGGAAAACCAGGAATAGCAGAAAAATTAAAAGGTGCAAACCTCCGAGCTAGGATTTTTTCCATTCCGAACCAGCAAAGTCGCCAATCGATCCTTGAATCATGGAGTCGCCAGGTGAAAGATTCACAGCTTTGAATACGCCTGGTCCTTGTTCACCATCAAAGGCTAGATATTACGTTGTTGTTACCCCAGGAATCTTCTCATGTTGAGAAAGCAACTGTTGAACCTTCTCGAGAAAGCTCCTCTGGGTCAGCTTTCAGGAATGCTAAAGTAGCCGCAACTGAAATAGTGGTGTGGAAACCTTGGAATCACCACAGTGGAGTCTCCAGGTGCACAGTAGAAATCTTTAAGGGCTCTGATGCCTGATGCACCTTCAGAATCAGAGGCTCAATGTCGTTTAATCCCAGGGAAAATCTTCAACTTCGTCCCCGGCAACGGCACCAGAAATGTTAGCGTCAGAAGTCACTCCTGGATTGCAACAGGAGCAGAGCCTGATGTCCAATAGTTTATGTCATGATTTAGTTTTGAATGGGGTGATTGGATGTGAGTGAACTCAGAACAGTATAGCCTTAACTCAGGAAATTGGGCCTGGTATGTAAAAAACAAGGGAGGTCTTGATCCAACTTCCGTCAGTAAGTTGAGTATAAGATGGATAGATGGAAGACTTAATGAGATGAGTGAGAAAGACTGCCTCGCACATCAGGACTTCGACAAATTTAGGAGGAAAGAATCAGAAGACAAGATCCTCTTGACCTTGAGTTTCAAGGAACTGAAAGGTGGCTCGACTGGATCCTCCAATTTCGAGCCATTCAACATTGAGAAAGCACAAGAACTGATTATAAACCCTGCGACTATTACAGTGATCCAATCTACATCATCCTATAACAGTGCAACTCGAATGGATCCTCCAATTTCAAGTTGTTCTAACACAGTGTAAACAAAGAGATGGAAAGAGGCTGACATCCATAAAGTAAGAAGTCTCAAATGCCAATACATAACCAGAGTGACCAGCGCTTCATCAAAACTTTACAATCGGGAGCCTAGCTCAACCATCGATGATTTGAAAAATATCAAAACTAAGTATATATACTCCTAAAACATTTTCCCAATAGAGGCGTCTTAGACTTTCAGGATGGGGCGTCTCTTCAATCAAATATGCCCTGCACTCCTCTATCATACGCCATCTTAACTCTGCATGGCTCATGCTAAGGGGTAGCTGAGCCCTTAAATGTCGAATTAGTGTGTGTAGAGTTCCCCTGTGAGTCGAGGACATCAGCATGGATTCTGTGGGAAAACTGGTATAGAGGACCATCTCAGGTAGAATTCCTGCCGGGACATCCATACCTTGTAATTAATGAGTGAGGTGAGGTTTCAACCACCCTCTCTCTTCTTCATTCACTCCGAGCAGGTATCAGGATTGAGATCAAGTTGAACTGGCACCTGGAGAACACAGTGATCCCTTCTACAGCTAAACCCGGCACTTCGGCCCTTTGCACAGCTCTTTCTATCACCCCCAAGTGACTACAGGCTGTGACCCTGTGCCTATCTTCAAAGGTGCTTTTGGCACTTCGCATCTCGCAGCTATGAAGGAGCTGCTTCTTGTGATTCAAAGTCACGATGGGTGAAAAGGAAAAAAGCCTAATCGCGCACCACGTGTCCCTGTAGAATGAACGACTGAGATGCTTTTGGTGCTTCGGGACCCACCTTGCCACGTGATAAATGTTAACGCCCCTTCTCCAGGCCTGTTTCTTTGTGACCAGGCGCCAAAACCATGGGCCCAACTCTGGGCGCTTTCGGCGCTTCGGGGTTCGGGGTTTCGAGATGTGAAATGACGAGGAGCCCTTACCCTTTGAAATCCTGAATGCCGAAATGTCGACGTGACTAGATCTTGCGCCACGCGTCCTTCTGATCAATGGTCCCGATCTTTTTGGGATTTCTTGCACTAGGAGTTCACAATGTGCTTCTTCCTCAAATTCCTGATTGACCAATCTGCGAAAGCATGGATGTGAACCACGTGTCCTTCAGATGGACGACCGAGATGGCTTTGTCATAAAAATGGGGCTACCTCCATTCCCAGGCTCGCTTGACGCGACCTGGCGCTAGGACCATGGGCTGAGTTTCAAAGATACCTTCGGCATTTCGCATTTCGGAAATTTCAGCTGCAGTGGATGGGAGATCCCTTGTTTCTTAAAATGTTGATCCCCGAAATATTGATTGGCTGCCACCTGCCCCAACAGGATCAGACGACCTAGATTTTCCTTGAAATATGGGTGTTATCTCTTTTGATAAATCTTGGGCAACTTGGTAGCCCCGAAAACCCGATGACCGTCGATTTTCTTTATAGATGGATCTTTGTCGCTGAAATCAGACTGCTCTCTCACATGCTTGCACTTTCCACCTGAAATGGATTTTGTGTGCGCTGCTTTATTGCGCTCATGGCTGTGACATTGGACTAGAACGCATTTGATGGATTTTGAAACCCCACTTCTTCGCATTCTACATCATGGGTCTGAAATCGGGGAAAAAAATCCTGCTTTCAAGAATTGGTGCTAACACCCTCGACTCCTATTTATACTAAAAAGAAGCATCTAGAGGAAGATCCTTCTAGAAGCGGAAGCTTCTATTAGGTCTTCTTACATATGCCTTATTCTATTTTATTGAAAGGCCTTACTAATATTGACCTTTATTACATATGAATATATTGTTCTACCTATGTGCCGGTTAGGACCCTAACAATACCCAAACTATTTTAGATCCTCGTTCTTACTCTTGGTTAATTGGCTCTTCATGCTACGGAGCAACCCATCACACCAATTGAACACACGAGGTTCTGTGCATTCTATCGCATACTGGAAATAGCTCTGCAAAGACATGTGTGGAGAAGCACTCCCTACCATATGTGCAATAGTGAATAGGATGGTTCTCAAGGTCAGATCACGAACCCCTCTGATAGCCACCTTACCCTTGCGTCGTTCGGCTCCGAATTAACAGTAGAGTCTGATGTATTCACTCATCGGTAAACCCTCACATCGACCTCATGTTAAGGTCACTTGTGCCCCATGACAGGACAACCCTGTCAAGAAGTAGATGTCTTCAATGTCCAAAGAGAGCACTTGAACACCCACATGGAATACTTGTTGGTCCACGTCCCACATACAGACCAAATGTTCCAACAGTCTCAATTGGGCTCTCATGCCTTGGATATTGAAGAATTTTAATAGACCACACTATCTTAGGGCATTTATAGTTCCCAGATCATTCAAAGCCATTGCATTGTCATCTTCATGTTCCCTTTCTCTCCATTATAACATTTTTGCAATCAAGATACCTGCATGGGAATGGAAAGAAAGGAGTTAGCACTTTCAGTTATCATAATTTGAAATTATTTTTGGTCCACCGTATCTTTTTCTTTTGGGTTTTATGCCGCCACGATTGGGCCTTGGTTATAGAGCATATTTTCCACAGGTGAACCGTTAGGTGCCTACGAAAATCCTTGATTTTCGCAGGTCCCGATATAGGGAACCTGCGACGGACCTAGCACGCACCCATGGTCCAAAAATTCACCCAAAAATCTATCTTTTTATTGATTAAAATGAATTTTAAACCGTTAAAAATTAAGAAGATGAGGCACTTACTGTTTTCACGAAAATCGTTCTCTGAATCATCGCTCAAGGCCTCCCCAATAGACCGCCGAAATCCGAGGTGAAAAAGGGCTTTTGGACAATTTTTTTGATCAAATACAAATGAAATAGTGAAAATGAGTTCTTACCTCTATTTATCTCATTTTTTACTTTTTCTAAATATATTTTATATTATTTAAATATATTGTCTGAAAAACCTAATGGTCTCGTGAGTGTTGTCTCTCGCAGATGAGCAGGCTAGGGTTCCAAACAATAGAGTACGAACACTTTTTTGTGATTTGTTTGTCTTTTTCATCGCATGTACAATTAATTTTTAGGGTTTTTTAGAAAAACCTCGAGCTTAGTCTTTGTTCGTTCTCATGCTCGAAAAACGATGAGAATATAACTGAGTATACTTTTTTCGTATTTTCGTACTCATAATGGTAACACGAAAATAACGAAACTTACGAAGTAATCTTTAAGCTCTTTTCTCACTCTTTAAAAACGAAAATATTGTCAAGCGACCTTGTTCTGTTCACGCTCGTAAAAGTATTTGAATAAAACATTCGATGGGCGATAATTTATCACTTTTTCGGTCCTGTCGAACTATTTTACGAAAAAGGAACTGAGAGAGTTCTCTTTTAAGTGTTTTTCCAAACTCTATAAACATGAAAAACCTTCAATTTTTCTATCTTTGGACTCGTTAAACAAACATCGACAAACCCATACGAGACCAAACCACTCCTTCTTAGGGTTCGTTAAAAATACTCCAAAGGACTCATCCGAAGGATGAGCTTACATCAACAAGCATATTTTATCCTCCTCAAGCTTGCATAAAAATAAATAGGTAATCGCCAGAAATGGTGGGGGGAAATTTGGGAAAGGGATGTGTCTCTATATTTGTGTTAGTGGCAGTAAGCGTCACTATTGAACATGGAACCCCCTTTATCATTTGAATCCAGGTTGGAAAATTCATTTTCCTCTCGTTTGACTTTCTGCAAGTTCATATCTTGGGTCGTCTTTGAGTCAATGCTGCCAATCCCAGTGTCATGCCATCCATATGTTCAAGAGAAGTTCAACCGAACCCTCTATTGATTCGGCCATCTGCAATTGTCAATTCCTATCATGTCGGCCTTCCTTGTGTCTGTTCCAAATCATATTCATACTTTTCTCTACCCTAAATCTGTTACTTGTTTCGTGTCATTTGATGGGGGATACATCAAGGCCCTCCTGCAATGAGTCTTTTCCTGTCGACTTCAGCTCATTATCCAGGAACTAGACTTAGAAACTACTTAGTGCCTTAGATCCTACATATCTCAATGGCAGGTTTCTTCTCTTTCTACAGTGGATTTACATCATATATCCCTGATCGAGAGATTCCATCGAGTGTTCAACCTCAACTCATTTATTCACACTCATTGGATTGTACTCTCATACCTTGGGAATCATTGACATCAATGTTGATTTCCCTCGCACTTGTTAACGATTTTCATTAAATGACTGGTAATCAAGTGGTTTTTTACCATGTTCGACTTCAGCACTTGTAATCACATGGCTAGATTCGTACTAACGGACGATAGTATTGAAGACCCTGGACCTCATTATTTTTTATCCAGGTTGCGATGGAGTATTTATGATTTGAGTTGACACATAGATCCACTTTGTATGTCTCGTGGCTATGTCTGTGTCTGAATTTTCCTATACATATATCCACAGTGTATTCCTAGTGGCTGTGTAGAATCTTGATGACATGGATTCACGGTGTATAATTGGTGGCCATAACTTATATTTACGATTTCAATCATTTATAGTTTGAACATGGGAATGCCTACTTCAGACATGATGTAATATTATGCATATGCTTGATTGTTTGTAGGTTCCTAATTGGTGCGCTCCTCATTCCTGACACACACACGCATTTTTACAAAGTATTTTGGTTGTCACAAGTTCCAACCTCATACTTTGGGGGGCATTATGTTACACATTATTTTGGTCATTCTAATGATGACATCGCAGGCATGTGTTCAGGCTCCCAACATGGATTTTTCCTGAGAAGAGTAGCTTCTTTCCTACCTTACTAAGCTTCTTTTTACAAAGGGTCTGCAAGCTACCCATACTACACAGTGCGGAAATCCATCATTTTCGCAGGCTGCTCTATAGCTAGCCCGCGGGATTTTCGCAGGTTGCTATATAGGCAGGGTGCAAGGGTGTTCCAAAACTAAAAGAGGAAAGAGGTTTCACGTAGTTTCTAGAAGGAGAATCTTCTAGAATGTGAGGTGGTGTCTGTATGGTTTCAATCCTACTGGTTTCTATGATTTGGTGGGATCATCCTCATCCTTTTAACCACCTCACCTTCTCCTATATAATCATGGGCTTCTCATGGAAAAGGTTAAGAATAGTTGAGCAAGAGCAAGCAGAGAATTGACGAGAGAATAGACTAAACATAATGTGAAGAATCTTATTCTTAGTGATGCTTGAGGCCTCCATTTTTCCATCAAGTTTTTGTGGATTATCTTCATGTGAATTTTGGAGCAAGTGTATGTGTGTGTTGGGCCGAAGGACCACTAAAAGGGAACTTGCAACATCAAGGCAATTCGGTTGTATCTTCCACTTTTCATTAATATAATATGGTGACATGTTTCTTTCCCATAAAATGATTAGTATTTTATTACATGATTCCTTGATCACATGCTTAGGTTGTCATTGAATTCTACTATTATTGCTTTCATGTTGGTTGGTTTGTATTATCGCAGATCGGATTCTACAAGAGAACTGAAGTGAAACAAGGACAACAAAGATATAAGGAAGTGATTGATAAGGTGTGTTATTTATTCCTATTTTGGTAGTGAAACTCAATGATCACAACTTAGGGGAAGCATCTTGTTCCGTCTCATTGTCTTCTAGATCCAAGTGGATCTAGGGGGATTAGTTCATGTCTACATCTACCGATTTACCCAATAACAGTTGCACACTTTACAAGTCCCTTCAGTTGGGTTGAGATCTATTATGAGGCAGAATAGATCACACCAGGCTCCTCAACCTGCGATCTAACCCTCAATATATACCCTCTTCCATCCTCTCTAGCTCAACAACTTACAAAATTAGGTCATACAACAAAATATTACATATCGACTCACTACAACAATTCTCTCTATGCTAACGACTAGTCTTCATAAAATCCTTCCTTGTGATACCTAAGTATCTATATTTATACATTTTTGTCTCTTCAACCATTACAATATATTACAAAACCCCTAACCCTGCCGTCATTAGGTCTTCCATCCATGCATGCATGTTGTTCTTCGTTCCAATTGTCGCTTTCCTCCTGCATGCCTTATTTCCCAAAATCACCTTGCTTTCCACTTTGGTATGCTTCCAAAATCAACCCTTACAGTATCTCCAAGCACAAACCGAGCTACAACAATCTCGACATTAGAGGTGGATGGGTTTTCTTCAACAATTTCATTTGGTAATCAAATACAAAAAGGGTACGAGTAACAAGGTAGATGATATTCTTTCTAGACCTCCTATTATTGATTCTATTATTTTGAAGAATGCTTCTTTATGTCATGATAGATATGTGGAGCAATATGTTTTTGATGAAGATTTTAAAGAAGTATTTGAGAAGCTAACCCATGGTGCAAAGGTACAAAACTATTGTCTGCAGGGAAAACTACTCTACCATCTTGGAAAGTTATGTATTCATACAAATGAACGAGTCCATGTAATACGAGAAGTTCACACTTATCTTGTGTCTGTTCATTTTGAGGTAGGAAAAACTATGGCTCATCTGCAGATATTTTGTTACTAGCCTCAGATGAAAGTAATTGTAACTAAATATTTAAAGGGGTGTGTGATGTATTCTACTTGTAAGCCCACTAATAGAAAATTGGGGCTATACTCACCACTTCATGTTCCATCCCATCCATGGGAAAGTATCTCCATGGAATTTTGTAGGGGTTTACCAATGTCGAAAAGGGGTCATGACTATTTGTATGTTGTAGTGGATAGGTTCAACAAGATCTATATCTTGATGCCATGTAAAAATCATATCATTGTTGAGCATACTGCTAATCTCTTCTTTCAGTATGTTTGGGTTCACTTTAGGTTACCCACATCCATTATCTCGGATCGAGGTGCTCAATTCCTTGGGGATTTTTGGACAACCTTGTGGAGAATGATGGACACCAAGTTGAAGAGGAGCACTGATTTCCATCCACACATTGACATACATACATAGGTTGTTAACGAACAATGGTACCTTTTCTTCGAGCCTACTATAGAAAGCAACCCAAGTTATGGGATGAACAGATACCCTATGTACAACATGCTTAAAATCGAGCCTTACATTCCTCCACTCAATGTTCGCCTTTCGAGACATGTTTTGGGTATTTTCCTAAGGCCCCTTTGGACTTGATGTATGGGAGATATGTCAATTCAAATGAATATAGAAATGAAGATATGGCCTGCACGTTCATTCAGAGGATTCGACAAGTACACCAAGTAGTCAGGGAAGAATTGGAGAAAGGTCAAGCATAGTATAAAGCTCGACATGAAAAGCACATGGATGATCATTAGTTCTAGATTGGAGACTAGGTATGGCTTCACATCAACTAGGAGATATTGAATGGTGAAGGAAAGAAACTCAAGCCCATCTGATATGGACCCTTCACTATTTTTGAGAAAAGAGGTACCAATTGTTACAGGATAATCCCCCTGCGGACAAGTGGATTTCCTCTTGGATACTATACCCCTATGACCAAGACAGAAAAGTGCTATTGCGGAAACTAACTTTCCTTTTCATGAAGCTAGACTATTCAAAGAAGAATAAGGAAGAAGGGTAAATACATTTTTACCGACGTTTGTCCTCGCTCGATCCAAGCTGATCTTGATCTCCAAGTTCTTCAGAAGGTCCTGCAATACAATGAGAAACAACAACGATACTTCCTAATCTACCATGATTAGCTTCATAATGGATCTATAAAAGAAACAAGTTCATGAAACGTACACAAACTTTAAAGGAAACAGGCCAAGCATATATTTGTATTAATGAAAACAAAGTGAAATGCTTACAGACATGGATGTAGGTGCAACAGCTTCACCAAGATCTCTTTGTCCAGAACCTTGCTCAAAGAATCCACACACAGAATTATGATGCTTCAATGATATCTCCCTTATGAGATCATAAGTTTGATGCTTTACAATGTCTCCCAATACCACTTCTCATGAGATCATAAGTTTTTTATCTCTCTATTTCTCCATTTCCTTTTCACCATGAGGAGGCCTCCTTATATAATATTGGAGAGACCCAACCACCTTATAGATTCTTGGGATAGGTTGAGGATATTTCTCCATCAGTTGTGGATTCTCCCTAAGGCCTAGCCTTGACCTCAGATTCAAATCCAAAAAACTCTAGAGATGAGGGGTATTTTTCCTTGATTTTTCTCAATAGTCAAATATCTCCTGAAATAGCCCAATGCTCCCTCAAAAGGGTACATAGAATGTTGACACGCTCCCCCAAAGAAATATAGGGAGTGATGGCACTCCCTTACAGTGGTTAGGGGAGTGCTGCCCAAATTTTCACTAAAAAATCCCAGCGCTCACCCAAAAGGGTGCACAGAGTGTTGGAACACTCTCCTTAAGAAGCCTAGGGAGCGTTGGCACTCTCTGATAGTGGGTAGGGGAGCGTTGGCCTCCAAAATTGACTTTTAAGTGGTTTTCTTCATGGAAAATTCTTTGTACTCTTCATCAGATGATTTATCTTCCTAAAACCCTTTGAGGGTCTCTTAAGTGTCCATGTGATTTCATTAGAGACATGACATAGTAGAGATGGCAGTATGATGTTTGTGACACTTGTGACACTATTGAAGTGAGTAATTTTGATGTCTAATAAATTTCCCCCCAAAGTGCAAAGTTAGAAGACATAAATTGATGACTGAAGTACTTTGTAGACTTTTTCAAGCAAGGGTATGGATGCGGAGAACCTGGTAGAAGCTGCACACAACCATCAAACAAATATTATGACATGTTTCAAACCCAAGGCAGGCATACCTATGCTTGGGTGATAAAGAATTGCAAGGTATGGCCGCCATAAGATACATTGTAGACAGGGATGATTTTAAGGATGGAAATTTATATTAAAATGTAGAAACATGAGCTAATATTACTATTCCTTAATAGGAAAAATGTAAAATGTTTAGCGATATTTTTGTAAAAATATTCAAATTTCTAAGGATTTTATACACTTTCTATAACGTTTTGGTGAGTTTTAAGGTAAAATAATTTTATTCTATGGAATTTGGGAGAATCATTTATAGAAAAAATGTAAATTGCTGAATCGTTTTTTGGGAAAAACCATGGAAAATTAGCCCATTTGCGAAATTCAGCCCCTAAAATCATCTATGACTCCAGATCCATAATTATATTAACAAAGAGTATAGCCACCAAAGATACAATGTGGATCTATACTTCCATGACATGAACTAATCGTAGCCACAAAAAATACACAGTGGATCTATGAGATGACAAGACATAGCCACGGACCAATACAAAGTGGATCTATGTAACAGTATATGTGTCAATCTTCAAAAGAAACTTCGTCGCAACCTGGGTAAAGTACATATCAGAGTGATCACTCAACCCAGGGTCTTCTTACCGATCTTGATGCAGTACGAGTCTAACCATGTGAATAGATGTCCTGATGTCGAACATGGCAGAAACCACTTGATTACTGGTCAATGAGGAAAATCGTTAACAAGCACGAGTTAAATCACCATTGATGTCAATGATTCCCAAGGTAATCTAGTACATTACAACGAATGTGAATGGATGAGATGAAGTAGAAAATCTGTGGAATCATCCAATCAGAGGTCAATGATGTAAACCCACTGTCATACGTGAGGAGGCCTTCCATTGAGGCATGCAGCTCCCAAGGTACTAACTGGTTTCTAATTCTAGCTACTGGATAATGTGTTGAAGTCGACAGGAATAGAATCGTCGAAGGAGGGCCTTGGTATATCCCCCATCAATGACACAAAACTAACATAGAGATATAATTGGTGGATCAAAATGAACATGGACTCACGCGGGTATTGAAATAGGAATTTGTGATGGTTGACTCTTGAGGTAGATACTTCCCTTGAACAATGAGGCCTCACAGCAGAAACTTGACATGGACCAAAACTTGATAATGAAGTGGATACTGTGACTTTCGTCGGGTGACCCAAAGGAGTAAGGAAACTCAAAGGATTGGTTTAGTGCAGAGGTTCAGTGGAAAAATGTGTGCAAAGATAAAATGTCATGTTCAAGGGCAACTGTAAGAGTTACTGGTAATGTTCTCAAAAACTGTTTGGCTTGCTTCCTTCAATTTTTCCCCCATCCAGATAAACAAGTACCTCTTTTTAATTTAACGAGATCGAGGAGGGTAGCACATGATTGATATAACTCACCTTCGGTAAGTCCCTCTTCCTTTGTTTAATGAACTGGAAGAAGTAAGGGTTCAGTCTCGTATGGGCCCTTCAATGTATGATTGTTTAACGAGTCCAGAGAAGGTAAAATCGGTGGATTTTCATATTTAGAGAGTTTGAAAATGACTTAAAGATGACTCCAATGTTTTCCTTTTTCGTAATGTTAGTCTCACGAGGCCAAAAAAAATATAATCATCACTCAAAAGATGCCCTTTCAAACATTTTAACGAGTGGGAAACGAAGCAATATCACTCGACAATCTTTTAATGTTTTGAGAGTCTGAAAAGAGATTAAAGAAGACTCTAGGGGATTCCTTTTTCGTATATCCATACGAGCCCGAAAAATATATAAAAGGTTGCTCGGTTACATTCTCATGTTTTTACGAGTGCAAGAAAGAACAAAGACTAAGCTCGGTACTCTGCCCCAAGCTTGAAAGCTAGCGTATTAACTCCATAATTAACATCAAAGGTTGGAGACAGGAGAGTTGATTGTTTCATTTTTTAACGAGCTTGACACAAGAAAATAAATATTCTCAAGGCTCTGGGTTGAATCCCCAGATTTTTGTTTCATTTTTTAACGATCTTTCTACAGAGAGGAAAACTATGCTCGTAGCTTTTGTTTCATTTTTTAACGATCTTTCCACAGAGAGGAAAAATATGCTCGTAGCTCTTCTTGATCATGGCTTCCAAGAGGATAACAGTCTGGAAGGACACCATGTCAAGGGACAAAACTCGGTCATGGCTTCCAAGAGATATTCACTGGATGGAAGAAGAATGCTCCGAAAGGAACACATGTCAAGGGTCTTGTCAGGGGTAAAAATATCAGGCTTCAATAGCCCTACTGAAGAGATCACCATGTCAACTACCGGATCTAAGTCATCAGAAGTTGAAATCATGGGATACAACGCCACATAATTGACCTGTGGCAGGGGTGATATCGACTGCATATAAGACCCGTTTAGGGAGGTCATTGGGTTGATGGTCAAGTCAAGGCCAACGAACGAAAGTTGATCAATAGTCACCATTCTTCCATTGTACAGGAAAGATATCACATGAAAAAGAGTGGATACAATAGAGTTCATGGCATAGACATAATCTCACCCAAGGAGTAAATCTACATCCAAGGGGTCCTGGACTACCATAACATCAATAAAGACATTTTTCCCTCCCGAAGTTATGAGAAACTGAGGGAGGATCCCTAAAGGGTGATTGGTTCTTATGTTAAAATAAAATAGAGTCTAGGTAACCGGCACAAGCTGAGGATAACCCAAATCTTGCCAAGAAATAGAGGACAAAATACTAACGGACGAACCTTCGTCTATCAGTATCTGAGGAACAGCCCGACCACAAACCTGTACTATAATCTTGAAAGGAATGTGAGAGGGAATATGAGGTCTAGTTATCACACCCCAATCAATAAGGATGGCCTTATTACTTGGAGGGGGTTTCACGGGAGAAAGAGGAATGCCCCCCAACATGGTAGATTCTGTATCAATGAGAAAAACATGGGAAGAGTCGGGTTTACTCTCTAGAGGAAGAGTAGGGTCAATCGATGATGGGATTAGATTGACCACGTTGGCACTCTTCAGAGGAAGAGTGGGATTGACCGATGAAGTAACCAGAACAACCACTTTGGCACTCTTCAGATGAAGGGTGGGACTAACCGAGGAAGGAACTGGATCAGTCACTTTGACACTCTTCGGAGGAAGAGTGGGATCGACCGATGGAAGAATCAGAGAAACCACTTTGGCACTCCTCAATGGAGGAGTGGGATCGATCGATGGCGTAACCAGATCGACCACTTTGGAACTCATCAGAGGAGGAGTGGGATTGACCGATGAAGTAACCGGAGCAACCACTTTGGCACTCCTCAATGGAGGAGTGGGATCGATCGATAACGACATCAAATCAACCACTTGGGTTTCATTCTCCAAGGGGAGAATGGGGTTGATAGGTGGAAATGGATCGATCATTTGGGTTAGTGGTTCAATCGAGGATGAAACTAGATTGACCACCTAATCAACTAGATTGACTGGGGATGGAACCGGATTGACTAGTCCATCAACTAACGATGGGTT
This sequence comes from Picea engelmannii, assembly GCA_009831015.1. Classification (NCBI taxonomy): domain Eukaryota; kingdom Viridiplantae; phylum Streptophyta; class Pinopsida; order Pinales; family Pinaceae; genus Picea; species Picea engelmannii. The sequence continues at coordinate 376,290 of ML802494.1, forward strand.
GGGAGAAATCTTACGATAACCGATTGGAAGTTGAAGATTTTTCAAAAGAGAAGAAGCCTCATCCATACAAGGAAAAAGGTGACAATAATGATCACCTTCACATAACATACAAGGAAATTTGATAGTTGTCTTCTTCTTACCAACCTTAACGTCACTATTTGACGGGGCATGTCTAGTAGAGGTCGATGACATGGAGGACCACATTTCTAAGATCTTGGGAAGAAATTGGTCACCCTTACAATGACTACAAGTGAATTTGGGTTTCATATTTTTTTATTTTAATCTTGTTGACCTCATCAAAACTCCCAGTACTATTAACAATAGATGGTTTCTTAGATCCAACATCTAACATAGTTGGAGGCTTGGTCCTTTTCAGTTTCTTCTTCTTCTTCTCTTTCTGTTTCTTCTTCTTCTGATCAGCCTGGCTACTTACTTTATATTTCACTAGGTGAAGAAGGAGAAAATGAAAGAGACTTAATGGGTGAAAAAGGAAAAAATTTGAAATGAGGTTGACATGTGGGTGGTGTACTGACATCTGAAGTATTAGGTGCAGCTAAAGCACTGGGAGGATTCGAGATCACCGGAGTGGGCAATAACCAAACCGGTAATCCGATGGTGAGTCCCGGAAGACTCAGTGTGGAAATGTACAGAGGACTAAAGTTTCCAAAAGAAGGAAAGGTGAAAGGTTCCCTGGGACAAGGGATTCCTCCATTGGTACTCCCAGGAGTTGATGCCATTAACACTGACTCAACCTAAGGCCCACTAAGTAAAACCAACAACACACACTATGAATCTAAAAGCAAACAATCAAACAAAACTTCCCACAATGAAACCACTAGTTGGTGATGCAATCCAACATCGCGAGAAAAATATAGGAAGGGGCGGGGATAGAGTGGGTGGATTAGTTACATTGGAGATCTTCTTAACAGATTTACGCCTTGGTGCAATCTTCCACACAGTAAATTTGGATTTACCCTCCAAAGAGCCCGAGTGAATTTGACCAACGTCTGTTCCAGGTACAGTGAGACTTCCCTTCACTGTCACCTCATGGAAGACTCTGAAGATTATGGCTACTAAGGTCACCAACTCATAGTCGGGCCCTGGGAGGGTACAGTCGATAGTCCAGTCTGAACATATGGGCAGGATAACAAGTCCAAAATCCTTCGAGAGAACTAAGGACAAATGGATCGGTAGAACTCCAGAGGACCCCGAACGGATTCAAAATTCATGAAGCATCGAGACCAAATGAAGACAGTTGAACCTCAAGAAGAACCCCCTATATACGATCTGACTACTATAAACGGTTGAATCACGGAGGGATAATCTCTGTAACTCTCCCGAACGCGACCTCGTGTGTAACCCCTATGTGAGAGGGGGATCCCAGAAATCCTATACGAAAATTGGATTTGCTCTCCCTATCGCAATATGCTAATGTTTGTTTGAAAGATTTGGAAAGTTATCCCTTCAACCTATTCCAAATCCCTACACCTTAAGCTAATGTAGGTTTTTTAACAGAAAATGTAAAAATTTCTGATGAATTTTAGTTAAGCGCTTGTTTTTAAGGTTGTTGTTTACTCAAAGGTGTATGAGACTAAAAATTGATGATATCATGACTCAATTCCCAAAACATCCATAAGAAATGATAGGCAATATTTTCTTTCAATGAATGTCTATTTAAGGGAAGGAGAAGGATTTTCCTTTCACTTTCAAACACTAAGATTCAAGGACCTCATGCAAGAGTCCTCAATCAAAAACTTGATTTATGTTACAGGATAATCCCCCTGCGGACAAGTGGATTTACTCTTGGATACTAGACCCCTATGACCAAGACCGAAAAGTGCTATTGTGGACACTGACTTTCTTTTTCATGAAGCTATACTATTAAAAGAAGAATAAGAAATAAGGTTAAATACCCTTTTACCAATGTTTGTCCTCGCTCGATCCAAGCTGATCTTGATCTCCAAGTTCTTCAGAAGGTCCTGCAATACAATGAGAAACAACAATGATACTTCTTAATCTACCATGATTAGCTTCATAATGGATCTATAAAAGAAACAAGTTCATGAAACATACACAAACTTTAAAGGAAACAGGCCAAGAATAGATTTGTATTAATGAAAACAAAGTGAAATGCTTACAGCCATGGATGTAGGTGCAACAAATTCACCAAGCTTTCTTTGTCCAGACCCTTTGTTAAGAACCAAAGACTAAATACAAAAGCACCACAACAGATATAGAAGAACAATATAGAAAAACCACAACTTTATTATAGAAACCCTTGAGGGCAACACCATACAATGGATCCTATTATGGAAGGGATCCTCTCCTATTCACTTGCCTCTTTGAGGGGGCATCCTCCTATTGAGCTACCGCTCCAAATACAATATTTCTCTTCATGTCTCATTACATTGCTTGAACCCCTTTATATAGTGCTACCATCACCTAAGAACATTCTAGAG
>ML802494.1:378798-401736 GCA_009831015.1 Picea engelmannii
ATTACCCATTTATTATATCTAACTACCATAGTGGGCCTTATTTAATAATATAGTGGACCTAGTCCACCTTACATTGAATGACCTCCACTATTATCACTATGGGCCCTTTGGGCCCCCCCACTACCTCTCTAGCTACCTTACACCCTTGCTCAAATAATCCACAAACAGAATGATGATGCTTCAATGATATCTCTCTTATGAGATCATAAGTTTGATGCTTTACAATGTCTCCCAATACCACTTCTCATGAGATCATAAGTTTGGTATCTCTATATTTCTTCATATCCTTTTCACCATGAGGAGGCCTCCTTATATAAGCTTGGAGAGACCCAACCACCTTATAGATTCTTGGGATAGGTTGAGGATATTTTTCCATAAGTTTTGGATCCTCCCTAAGGTCGATCCTTGACCTCATATTCGAATCCAACAAACTCGAGAGATGAGGGGGATTTATCCCTGATTTTTCTCAACAGTCAAAGATCTTCTGAAATATCCCATCGCTCCCTCAAAAGGGTACACAGAGCATTACAACACTCCCACAAAGAAGGCTAGGGATCATTGGCACTCCCTGATAGTGGTTAAGGGAGCACTGCCCAAATTTTCCCTAAAAAATTCCAGCGCTCCCCCAAAAGGGTGCACAGAGTGCTAGAACACTCCCCTAAATAAGGCTAGGGAGCATTGGCACTCCCTGATAGTGGGTAGGGGAGCGATGGCCTCCAAAATTGACTTTTAAGTGGTCTTCTTCATGGAATATGGTTTGTACTCTTTATCAGACGGTTTCTCTTCCTAAAACCAGTCTTTGAGGGTGTCTTAAGTGTCCATGTGATGTCGTTAGAGACACAACATAGGTGAGATGGTAGTATGAGGTTTGCGACACTTGTGACTCTTGTTGTCAAGATGCGACACTTACAACACTTGTAATGATGAAACTTGTGACACTATTGAAGTGAGTAATTTTGATTTGTAACACCAATGCTTTTCATCTAGATCTTCACCTTATATGCATATTTACTTAGTTGTAAATGTAGAAAACTTGAAACATTTTTAGCCTCCCATGATCTTGGATCAAGGTGAGGAAGTTTCAATACCTTCAATTGATTAGTTTTCTCCTAAGTACTTGGAGGATTTGAAGTAAGATATCATCTTGGACAAAAGGAAGAGGAGTTCACACAGGGGTGATGTTGATTATCTTCGAGTGGGCTTAAAGGGAACACATCCAAGCAAGGCAAAGTGGATTAAGAAGGACAAGGTGAGGGAACTCTTCCCTCACTTATCTATTGATTGATGAAATATTTTGGAGGAACAAAAATCTCTCAGTGGGAAGGCATGATCCAAAAAGGATACAAAGAAGACTAAGAATAACTCAAAATTCGCAGAAGCAACTCAAGAAGCTCAGAATGGCCTCAACAGATAGAGAAAGCGAAAAAATTCAAAGTCTTAAAAACTCAGTGAAATTGGAATCATCACAAAGAGTGCTTCACAATATTTCCAATAGTGTAAACGATTCATCAAACAGAGTTACAGATCAAAATATATTCGCGGTCAAATTTTTGGTCAACCTAGCATAGCCAACAAGGATGAGTCAGCATTCGTACTGCTGACATCAGCATCAGTATAGATGACATAATCATTCATACAGTGTACGTGGCACATGCAGAGGGAGACACATGTCATGATGATCTCAGTAGGATAACATGGCATCACCAGAGGTTGCCACATGTGACTTGTTTTTGGACTTTTCCGGCCAAATCTGTGGACCAATGGGAAGGTTCCATGTGGTAGACCGTACAACCATTTGGTAGGTGACGTGGAAGGCTGACATGGAAAAGGTGACGTGGTTTTCCATGAAATGAAGTAACGTGAGCTAATGAAAGGCCACCACATGGCCCAGTAATGAGATGCCATGTGGCAGTAGAAAATTACCCAAGGATGCACAACAACCAAATTTTAAAAGGGGTAAAGGGGTTGGATGGCACCAACCCCCAATCTGCTAAATCAGCCACCAGATCTAGAAGGATCCACCATATCCAAACCACACTCCAAAGTTAGCAAAAATCCCAATGAACAACACACACATATATATATGCCTTTTATTAAAATGGAGGTCTGCGAGCTTGACCCTGGAACCTCCTCTAACCAAAGCGCTTTAAATATATCTGCCAACCAACTAGCCAAATAGATCTGTTGGTATCTCCACCCACCAAAATTACTTAAGAGATGATTTTTCCAGAGATTGGGGGTCACACAAGGGGGTGCACAATCATACAGAAGGCACTAAAATCGAGAAATTCCCCATGAATTTAATTGCAAGTGCAGGCACAAAAACCGAGACAAATTTTCTCAAGGGCCTGAAAGTGCCAGTTTCAGATCGAGGTGTGGAGACAATATTTTTTGGGTAATTTGATGCCATGAATTTAGTGGTGTTGTTTGTTTTCTGATCTGAGAAAAACTTATGCAACTTAACTCCAGAATGAGGTATACTTATCTATTTTTCCAAATTCTTTTGTTGAGTTAATAAAAAGGCCTACCCATTTGAGAGCGGGACCCAGAGACTTATTCCACTAGGGATGAACTCCATTATAAAGTTTTTATTTTAAGATTTGATGCTTATGTCTCTTCATTATTGAGTTATTCCTTCTTTATGTTGATTAAGGTTGGTTGTCATTGATGTCAACCCTTGAAGAAATTCCGGTAGAGAATTCTGGTAGCACAAAGGTTTGGGTAACGGACCCAAGGTTGTTTCATGAATAATGGGATGAGTTTTAATATATTTTAAGGTAACACTATTCTATATGGATAGTACATGTCATGCCATTTCTGGTGGTATATGGAATGTCACATAACTCCTCACGGTTTGAGAGTTATGGCCTTACAAAGTTGGAGGACCCTCATATGTTGGCTTGAAGCCCCAAAAGGTCAAAGAGATTGCAAATAAGAAATTATTATTTAAATGATAAAATAACGTGACAAATTCAAGAAGGATTATTTAAATAATAAAGTGGAGTGACAAAGTCAAATAAGATTATTTAAATGATAAAGTGAGGTGACAAAGTCAAGGAGAGATATTTAAATGATAAATTAATGGAGAAATTTCTAATTATGGAAAGTGGTTAACCCTAAAAATGAGAAAAATAGGTTAAGTGACCTATAAGTGGCTTAAGTGACCTAGAAATGGGTTAAGTGACCTAGAAATAGGTTAAGTGACCTAGAAGATGGACAGTATAAATAAGAGGCAAGGCTCTCTCATTTTATATCACACTTGAGAATATTGAATATCTATAGGTGACTGAGGTAACCAAAGGATATATAAGACAAATTTCATAGGGAAGGTGAAGAAAAAAAGGTTGGAATTCAAGGGAGGATAAATTATTTTGATGATGCTTTCTAAGGTATGTTACTTACAGGTCATCTCACCATTTTCGCAATAAAAAAATTTCTAGAATGATTCAGACCGTGAAATTGATATCCCATTGAGGAAACATATCCAAGTATATTTGGTAAAAAAATCCTCTTGTCATTCATTTTAGTTTTAGATTTACACTACGTGGAAAATAGGGTTCGTGGCTAGTCCTAAAACTAGTCTAAAGCAGGGGTTTCGGGTAAAAACGTCATAACTAATTCATAACAGATCCAAATTCAGTAAGAAAAAATGCATTGGTTATAATATAGTCTTTAGTATTCTATGTAATGAGTGTATTATAATTCAAAGTGAATACAAAATAAATTATTTCAATAATAAATTTAATGGATAAATTAGAAGTGGGTTAACCCTAAAATAAGGAAAGTGGGGCCAAGTGACCTAGAAGATGTTTTTAAGGAAGCTACTTGGAGAGTATAAATAAGAGGCGAGGCTCTCTCATTTTAAACACACTTGAGAATATTGAATATCTATAGGTGTCTGAGGTAACCAAGGATATCTAAGCCGAAATTCTGAGGGAAGGTAAAGAAAAAAAGGCCTAAATGCAACAAAGGATAAATTATTTTGATGGTGCTTTCTAAGGTATGTTATTTACAAATCATCTCACCATTTTCGCTATAACTTGTTTTCTATAATGATTCAGACCGTGAAATTGCTATAAAATTGAGAAAACATATCCAAGTATCTGTGGTAAAAAATTACTCTTGTGGGTCATTGTATTTTTGGAGTTACACTCCGTGGAAAATAGGGTTTGTGGCTAGTCCTGAAACTAGTCAAAAACAGGTGTTTCGGGTAAAAATGTCATAACGTATTCATAATAGATAAAAATTCAGTGAAACCAAATGTGTTGGTTAGGGTGCAGTATTTAGTATGTTGTGTCATAGTTTTATATCAATTCAAAAATATTCTGTGTGGGGCATGCTCTACAAGGTCGCTCTCTAGAATAAGTCAGAATTCAACAAGGTATGTCATTTTTGCTATAACTCCTTTTCTGAGAGGTTCCAAGTAGTGACACTTTGAGGAATTGCATAAAACAAACTGAATACAATTGTGTATCAGTTTCATATCTTTATAAATTATATGTACAAAGTTATGATTACTTCAAGTTAGGGTTGTTGACTAATACAAAACTAGGCATGTGAGACTAAAGAAAAGTTTGATGAAAATGCTAGTCTCTTGTTGTTGAAGTTAAGGAAGGTTTGTAGGAATGTGATCATATACACCAGGTATATTACAGAGATAAAAATCAGATTTTGGTTGAGGTACATACTGAGTACATGGTTGAGACAAATAGTTGATGAGTTGGCACATACATGAGGTGTATAGTTGTTGATGTTGGTACATATTGATGAGTCATAGTTGATGAGTAGTTGACACATGATTGTTACATACTTGGTACATGGTTGGATGCACTTTTTTATGGTACAGGTTGATTACAGGTTAGTTGGTACAGGTTGGTGCATGGTTGATGCACTTGTTTATGGTATAGGTTGATTACAGGTTGAGGTACAGGTTGATGCATGGTTCATATTTATTGGTACAGGTTTATAGCGGTATATCTCACAGTGAAATGTTGACAGTGGTTCCATAATTCTACTTCTACTTCAGGGTGGCAGGATGGGGCAAGGACGGGTGGTTGTAGCCACCTTCCGGTTGTAGCCGAAGAACATAGGGGGTTGTAGCCTCCTTCTGGTTGTAGCCATAGAATTGGGGAGTTGGAGCTTCACTTAGCCTGTAGCCTAAGAAACTAGGGGGTTGGAGCCTCCTTCCAGTTGCAGATGAAAAACAAAGGAATTTGGTGCTTCCAATGAATGTAATTCTTCAAGACATATAAGAAAAAGCATTTTGTGGTTTTCTCTTGATTTGGGTTTCCACATAAAACACTGGTGTTCTATGTATGTGTATGTTTGTTCATTTGTTCATTGCTTATTTACTCTGCAGTTATTGGATGATAATGCTTCATTGATATAACACTTGGATTATATGGTTAAAAATGATTAAATTGCTCTATTACTGATTCACCCCCCTCTCAGTAATCTAACAATTGGTTTCAGAGCAGGTTCCTTCAGAAATCAGTTTAACCACTGAAAGGTAGATAAAGTAATCGAGGAATTTCTAATTATGGAAAGTGTTTAACCCTAAAAATGAGGAAAATAGGTTAATTGAAGTATAAGTGGGTTAAGTGACCTAGAAGATGGAGAGTATAAATGAGAGGCAAGGCTCTCTCATTTTACATCACACTTGAGCATATTGAATATCTATAGGTGATTGAGGTAACCAAAGGATATATAAGATGAATTTCATAGGGAAGGTGAAGAAAATAATGTCGGAATTCAAGGGAGGATAAATTCTTTTGATGATGTTTTCTAAGGTATGTTATTTACAGGTCATCTCACCATTTTCGCAATAAATTTTTTTCTAGAATGATTAAGACCATGAAATTGATATGCCACTGAGGAAACATATCCAAGTATCTTTTTTAAACAAATCCTCTTGTGGGTCATTTTAGTTTTAGAGTTACACTCCATGGAAAATAGGGTTTGTGGCTAGTCCTAAAACTAGTCTAAAGCAAGTGTTTCGGGTAAAAATGTCATAACTAATTCATAACAAATCCAAATTCAGTAAGACCAAATGTATTGGTTACAATATAGTCTTTAGTATGCTATGTAACATTTTTAGATCGATTCAACAAATATTGTTTCCTTTTCTGTCTGAGTCTGTCACACATGAAGTAATGTTTCGCCAACTGAGTACACTATCTGCAATTAGGTTTGCGTAATCCTCATCGCGCACAGTTGTTCTATACAACTCGATGATTTCCTCTAAATATAAGCAAGTAGGTTCTACAAACCTTTCCCCTTCTGATGGGTCTAATGGCGCAATGACCCTGTATTCCCCTGACTCAAATGTCATTTTTCTTGTCTTTAAGTTTATTATGTCCTCGTTGTCAAATGCCTAATCCAAACCAAGCAATGTTGGATATGTTGTTGTTTCATCCACTATTTCAATCACTTAAAATTTTTCCTTAGTGCGCACTCCATATAGGTCTACTGTTACTCTATTAAGTCTACCGATTGGTAGGACTCTATGTTGGTTTGCTAATTTTAGTTGAACTGCTGAGTATCCTAATGTGGGTTCTCTCGTGCATTGCCATGTCTTTTTTGGTAATACATTCACTTTGGATCCTAGATCCAGTATGATATCTCCCATGTTGAAATCTTTAATATTTGTATTCAGTCTGAACTCCCTACTTGTTATTCTCCTTGTATGTAGGTGATTGACTATCTTTTTTTCTAGTTTTCCTTCCATCTCCATACTACATCTTTCTAATATGTTTTGCAGTATTTTCACAGATGATGGATCATTTAATACTTTGACACATGATTGCAAAAATCCTTTGATTGTACTTACTTTTCCCATGGGTTTCATTTCGTTGGTATGATCCAATAATGGAGGAAAATCATACTCTGGTGATTCCTTTCTTTGCTGCGTTGTTGAAGTCATCGCAATGTCCTCCTTCTGAAATTCTTGTCGGGCTTACTTAAATGTCTCCTTCTCCTTCTGCACGTCGAACTGCTTCCTTGGTTCAGCATTCTTCTTCACCCAGTGGTGTTTTAGTGGCCCTTGTCGAACTGCGTCATTTCCTGTTTTATCTCCTCTAAGGGTAACTATGTTGATGTTTCATCCTTCATCCCTTGCTTCAGCTGAAATCCATTGAACATTCTAGTTGTTATGGTTTCTCTTTTCTTGAATCTTTACTAATAGTGTCATGCATTCCTCCGTATCATGGTCCAATGCGCAACAATACATACATGTTGTTGGTGGAAGTGGACATTCCCTTGCATAATGTATCGGTTGTTGACAATTATGACATACCACTGGTCCTCTACCTCATCCAAAACCTCCTCTTACTTGTCCTCCACCTCTATAGCCTGCTCGATCTCCTCTTGGCACATTAAACTGAGGCACATGATTGTACTGTGTGGTACTGTACTGAGGTTGTGTTGTGTTGTACTGTGGATGCGCGGTATTTCCTCAATCTGCTTCACAGCCTAAATATCCTCTACCTCTTCCTCGTCACTTGCCAAGCCTTCCCTTGTAGATACGACTCTCTTCTTGGTATTCACCTTGTATTGGTAGGGTACTCCGCTACACATCTTTCCAGTTATCGCCAAGATCCACTTGATCTCGTCATCATCTATCATGATTAGGTTCAAGGGTTCCTCCTTCTTTCCCTTATCCTTTCCTCCTTCCATTTTTCCTCTTTCTGTAAGTCCTTCCTCCCTTCCCCCATGCATGCAGGGAAGTTAAGTTTTCTGATTCCATTGTCATTACACCTTTGTTGTATAGCAGTATCTTAATTGAAGTATACACCGATCTAATGTACCTTACTCGAGGTCCTCATAGAAATTCTTTCTCTATTGTGATGTACGACTTTGCTATATCTACTACAAACTCTATTATAAGTCTTGACACAATATTGTCGAGCCAAAAGTCTATTGCATGAGTGAATTTATTGTTCATGTGTTGTAACTGCTCAATATGTACTAGGTTCCACTCTAAATGGTGGATCCAATTCATTGCATGGTTATCCTTCAACCTTAGTATCCACTACTGCAATAAATGTGGAAAATCACAGAAAATGACTTCATGTAAATCAGTAAACACGTATTTCTCAAGGTATTTGTGTGGTGTTATTCTAGGGTTTATGTTGTCCTTATGTGTAAACTCCAACTCTTTTATCCTTATCCAACTTTTGATCTCTACTTTTGTGGGATTCCATGGTCTCAACATCCCCTTCTAGTGACTCGTTGCTTTCTACCCTAATATTTTCTTAATCTGCCTCCGACAAACCTTCAACTTATCTTATCTACTCAATCCTCTCATATTCCTACAAATGACAATGAAACCATTTGTTGTTTATTAACCTATTCTATCTGAGTTTATTGACCCAGGGTTCATGTATGTTCGGGTTTCCAACAAAGACTCTAAAACTATTGGCCCTCCTGGTAAACGAGAAGGCAATACAGCGCATAGGGTGCACTGCATCGTCTCACCCGAGATAGTATTAATGGGTGGCTGAAATACTCATGTCTTTACAGCCTGGAATTGAGTGAGAGATCTGATAACTGTGTAAAGGGAGTGCTACTGTAACTTATTAATGCAATGCATTCCATATTTACGATGTATGCAACAATTATAATGACTCATTCATTTATCTTATCAAATAGCTATTGAAAGAAAATAAATACATGCATGCATTCAATCACACAACACAGATATTACCGTGGTTCACCCCCTCTTGGGCTACGTCCACAAATATTTGGCTCTTGTCTCTTTCATTATCATCGTTCTGTCATTACAACGTTGCACGCTTTACAATTCCTTTCAGCTGGTTCGAGATCTATTATGAGGTGGAATAGATGACACCAGGCTCCTTAGCCTACAATCTAACCCTCAATATCTACCATCTTTCGTCCTCTCTAGCTCAACAACTTACAAAATTAGGTCATACAACAAAATATTACATATCGACTCGCTACAAAAATTCTCTCTATACTAACGACTAGTCTTCATAAAATCCTTCCTTATGATACCTAAGTATCTATATTTATACATTTTTGTCTCTTCATCCATTACAATATATTACAAAAACCCTAACCCTACCGTCGTTAGGTCTTCCATGCATGCGTGCATGTTGTTCTTCCTTCTAGTTGTTTCTTTCCTCGTGCATGCCTTCTTTCCCAAAATCACCTTGCTTTCTACTTTGTTATGCTTCCAACATCAACCCTTACAGTATCTCCAAGCACAAACCAAGCTGCAACAATCTCGACATTAGAAGTGGATGGGTTTTCTTCAACAATTTCATTTGGTAATCAAATACAAAAAGCGTACGAGTAACAAGGTAGCTTATATTCTTTCTAGACCTCCTATTATTGCTCCTATTATTTTGAATAATGCTTCTTTATGTCATGATAGCTATGTGGATCAATATGTTGTTGATGACGATTTTAAAGAAGTATTTGAGAAGCTAACCCATGGTGCACAGGTAGAAAACTATTGTTTGCAGGGAAAACTACTCTACCATCTTGGAAAGTTATATATTCATACAAATGAACGAGTCCATATAATACACTAAGTTCACACTTCTCTTATGTCTGGGCCTTTTGGGGTAGGAAAAACTATGGCTCATCTGCAGATATTTTGTTACTAGCCTCAGATGAAAGTAAGTGTAACTAAATATGTAAAGGGGTGTGTGATGTCTTCTACTTGTAAACCCACTAATAGAAAATTGGGGCTATACTCACCACTTCATGTTCCATCCCATCCATGGGAAAGTATCTCCATGGAATTTTGTAGGGGTTTACCAAAGTTGAAAAGGGGTCATGACTATTTGTATGTTGTAGTGGATAGGTTCAGCAAGATATGTATCTTGATGCCATGTAAAAAGCAGATCATTGTTGAGCATACTGCTAATCTCTTCTTTCAGTATGTTTGGGTTCACTTTAGGTTACCCACATCCATTATCTTGGATCAAGGTACTCAATTCCTTGGGGAGTTTTGGAAAAGCTTGTGGAGAATGATGGACACCAAGTTGAAGAGGAGCACTGCTTTCCATCCATAGACTAACGGACATACATAGGTTTTTAACGAACAATGGTACTTTTTCTTCAAGCCTACTGTAGAAAGCATCCCAAGTTATGGGATGAACAGATACCCTATGTACAACATGCTTAAAATTGAGCCTTACATTCCTCCATTGAGTGTTCGCCTTTCGAGACATGTTTTGGGTATTTTCCTAAGGTCCCTTTGGACTTGATGTATGGGAGAGATGTCGATTCAAATGAAGATAGAAATGAAGATATGGCCCACAATTTCATTCAAAGGATCCGACATGTACACCAAGCAGTCAGGGAACAATTGGAGAAAATTCAAGCATAGTATAAAGCTCGATGTGACAAGCACATGGTTGATCATCAATTCCATGTTGGAGATCATGTATGATTTCACATCAACAAGGAGATATTGAATGGTGAAGGAAAGAAACTCAAGCCCATCTGATATGGACCCTTCACTATTTTGGAGAAAAGTGATACCAATTGTTACAGGATAATCTGTAAATGTGTTGAACCTGCACAGAATAGATCTAGCTAGAAAATACTACACACATTTGCAGAGAGAAATTAAGAAAGAAGAAGCAAGATAGAAAGAATGGAAGAATTCTCATTAACTGTATTCCACACCCAAAGAGTGAATAATTTACAATAGATATAGGATACATGAGTAACTAATGAGCCATAGTGGTGGTCGTCTAGATTGATCTGGACACACACCAGCAGTTACAAGAGTAAATTGTCACCTAGTCTAATCTCTCAGGCAATTATGGGAGTGAACTGCCACCTAGCTAAGTTAACTAGTCAACTAGTCTTCAATTAATTGACTGAACAAAGAGTAGTGAGTTGGTGATGATCCCAATGTTGCATGGTGAAAGAACCAATGCAACATCTAAACTCAACTCAACTAGTCAAACTGAAGTGTCAACTGAAAGAGAATATTCTCTAGGTGGAATATTCTCCCCTAAAATATAGGAGACTGGATAATGACTAATTATGACTAACAAACAAGGAATAAACTTAGGAAAAATAAATCCTAGGTGTGTGTGAAGTAACTCCAACACCCCCTCTGAACATCACTGTGGTGAAAATAAAGAATGGGTCCCGGCTACGAGGCCATGTTAGGTACCCAAATACAAAAGATACACTGAACTAAACGAGGAAAGAGGGAAAACCTCATGGGAAAAAAAACCCCCTAAAATTACAATGCATAAAATAAAAATTATAAGGAACAAAAGGCAGTTGCTAAGCAACCATGTCCTTCACTCCAAGAAGACCTCGCAACTGTGAAAGTTTGTGCTCTTTGAAGATTTTGTTGAAGAAGTAGATGTCTGCACAGATCTGATGAAGTATATGCATCAATTATATTTCCACACATATTCACTTTATCTTCTTGTAATGAATAACATCCAAATAAATTTTGGATGAAATTTTGAAAACCGTGCGGCCCTTTCCAAAAAAATGCTGAAATTTTGTTGATTTTAAAATGATCATAATTTCACTTTCCAGACTTCGTTTCGAACGATTTTTTTTTTGAAATATTTTCCCGAGAGGAATTCAAATATCCAATTTGTTTCTACAAATGTTTCTCATAAAATATCACAATTATGTCTGATATGTGCGGCTCCCTTTTTGACTCCTGAGATGCATGCATGGTGCATGCAAAAGTGTCTGTATGTGACTCATAAGATGCATGCCATATATCTTCCACATGAATTTCAGAAAAAAATATGAAATGGAGTAGAAATCATCTTCAATTAATGGAATACAATTTTTTGTAGACACTTGTGTAGAAATCTCTTCAAACTAAGATGATTTATCTTCCAGTGGCTTTTCTACATTCTCTATCTTATCAACATTTTGCATACATTTTTCCTTATTCCCAAATAGAACCTCCAATCTGGTCCATAATTCATTTGGAGTTGATCCTTGTGATTCTTTATATACTTGATGGAAAATTTCAGGAGAAACAGACATGCCGATACTTCCTATGGCCATATCTTGTCTATTGAGAAAGTCATTTTTCTCATCGACAGAATCAGGCTCTACTTCCATTGCCATGGTTATTTGGTATAAGCCTCTACTTCTGAGAAGAAGTAGAATATTTGGCTTCCATTCCAAATACTTATGAGGCATGAGAAGTATTTCTGACAAATAATCCATCTTTTGTTGTCTTCAATCTTTTGTACCTGCAAAAAATGATTTGGTGTAGCTTTTCTTAGCATTCCATCGGCTCTGATACCATGTAAATGTGTTGAACCTGCACAGAATAGATCTAGCTAGAAAATACTACACACATTTGCAGAGAGAAAAAAATAAAGAAAAAGCAAGATAGAAAGAATGGAAGAATTCTCATTAACTGTATTCCACACCCAAAGAGTGAATAATTTACAATAGATATAGGATACATGAGTAACTAATGATCCATAGTGGTGGTATAGATTGATCTGGACACACACCAGCAGTTACAAGAGTAAACTGCCACCTAGTCCAGTCTCTCAGGCAATTATGGGAGTGAACTACCACCTAGATAATTTAACTAGTCAACTAGTCTTCAGTTAACTGACTGAAGAAAGATTAGTGAGTTGGTGATGATCTCAATGTTGCATGGTTACAAAACCAATGCAACATCTAAAATCAACTCAACTAGTCAAACTGAAGTGTCAACTGAAAGAGAATATTCTCCAGGTGGAATATTCTCCCCTAAAATATAGGAGACTGGATAATGACTAATTATGACTAATTAACAAGGAATAAACTTAGGAAAAATAAATCCTAGGTGTGTGTGAAATAACTCCAACACCCCCCCTGAACATCACTATGGTGAAAATAAAGAATGTGTCCCGGCTACGAGGCCATGTTAGGTACTCAAATACAAAAGATACATTGAACTAAACGAGGAAAGAGGGAAAAACTCATGGGAACAAAACCCCCCCTCAAATTACAATGAATAAAATAAAAAATTATAAGGAATAAAAGGTAGTTGCTAAGAAACCATGTCCTTCACTCCAAGAAGACCTTGCAACTGTGCAAGTTTGTGCTCTTTGAATATTTTGTTGAAGATGTAGATGTCTGCACGGATATGATGAAGTATATGCATCAATTTTATTTCCACACATGTCCACTTTATCTTCTTGTAATGAATAATATCCAAATAAATTTTGGATGAAATTTTGAAAATCGTGTGGTCGTTTCCAAAAAAATGCTGAAATTTTGTTGATTTTAAAACGATCATAACTTCATTTTTCGGACTCTATTTCGGACGATTTGTTTTTTGAAATTGGATATTTTCCCGAGAGGAATTCAAATATCCAATTTGTTTCTGCAAATTTTTCTCAGAAAATATCATAATGACGTCCGATGTGCACGGCTCCCTTTTTTACTCCTGAGATGCATGCATGGTGCATGCAAAAGTGTCTGTATGTGACTCATGAGATGCATGTCATATATCTTCCACATGAATTTCAGAAAACAAATCTGAAATGGAGTAAACATCATCTTCAATTAATGGAATACAAATTTTTGTAGACACCTGTGTAGAAATCTCTTCAAACTAAGATGATTTATCTTCCAGTGGATTTTCTACATTCTCTATCTTGTCAACATTTTGCATGCATTCTTCCTTATTCCCAAATAGAACCTCCAATCTGGTCCATAATTCATTTGGATTTGATCCTTGTGATTCTTTATATACTTTATGGAAAAGTTCGGGAGAAACAAACATGCTGATACTTCCTATGGCCATATCTTGTCTATTGAGAAAGTCATTTTTCTCATCGACATAATCAGGCTCTACTTCCATTTCCATGGTTATTTGGTATAAGCCTCTACTTATGAGAAGAAGTAGAATATTTGGCTTCCATTCCAAATAGTTATGAGGCGTGAGAAGTATTTCCGACAAATAATCCATCTTTTGTTATCTTCAATCTTTTGTACCTGCAAAAAATGATTTGATGTAGGTTTTTCTTAGCAATCCATTGGCTCTGATACCATGTAAATGTGTTGAACCTGCACAGAATAGATCTAGCTAGAAAATACTACACACATTTACAGAGAGAAATTAAGAAAGAAGAAGCAAGATAGAAAGAATGGAAGAATTCTCATTAACTATATTCCACACCCAAAGAGTGAATAATTTACAATAGATATAGGATACATGAGTAACTAATGAGTCATAGTGGTGGTCTAGATTGATCTGGACACACACTAGTAGCTACAAGAGTAAAATGTCACCTAGTCTAGTCTCTCAGGCAATTATGGGAGTGAACTTCCACCTAGCTAAGTTAACTAGTCAACTAGTCTTAAGTTAACTAACTGAACAAAGAGTAGTGAGTTGGTGACGATTCGAATGTTGCATGGTGACAAAACCAATGCAAAATCTAAAATCAACTCAACTAGTCAAACAGAAGTGTCAACTGAAAGAGAATATTCTTCAGATGGAATATTCTCCCCTAAAATATAAGAGACTGGATAATGACTAATAAACAAGGAATAAACTTAGGAAAAATAAATCCTAGGTGTGTGTGAAGTAACTCCAACATAATCCCCCTGCGGACAAGTGGCATTTCTGTTGGATACTAGACCCCTATGACCAAGACAAAAAAGAACTATTGTGGACATTGACTTTCATTTTCATGAATCTAGACTATTCAAATAAGAACAAGGAAGAATGGTAAATACCTTTTTACCGATGTTTGTCCTCGCTCAATCCAGGTTGATCTTGACCTCCAAGTTCTTCAGAAGGTTCTACAATACAATGAGAAACAACAATGATACTTCCTATTCTACCATGATTAGCTTCATAATGGATCTATAAAATAAAAAAGTTCATGAAACATAGACAAACTTTAAAGGAAACAGGCCAAGCATAGATTTGTATTAATGAAAACAAAGTGAAATTATTACAGCCATGGATAATTCTTCACACACAGAATGATCCAATAATCCACTCACAAAATGATGATTCTTCAATGATATCTCCCTTATGAGATCATAATTTTGATGCTTTACAATGTCTCCCAATACCACTTCTCATGAGATCATAAGTTTGGTATCTCTCTATTTCTCCATATCCTTTTCACCATGAGGAGGCCTCCTTATATAATCTTGGAGAGACCCAACCACCTTATATATTCTTGGGATAGGTTGAGGATATTTCTCCATTATTTGTGGATCCTCCCTAAGATCAAGCTTTGACCTCATATTCGAATCCAACAAACTCTAGAGATGAGGCAGATTTTTCCCTGATTTTTCTCAACATTCAAAGATCTCTTAAAATAGCCTAGTGCTCCCTCAACAGGGTACACAGAGTGTTTCAACGCTCCCCCAAAGAAATATAGGGAGTATTGGCACTCCCTGACAGTGGTTAGGGCAGCGCTTCCCAAATTTTCCATAAAAAAGTCCAGTGCTCCCCCAAAAGGGTGCACAGAGTGCTGGTATGCTCCCCAAAAAGGGTGCATAGACTGCTGGAATGCTCCCCCAAAGAAGGCTAGGGAGCGTTGGCCTCAAAAATTGACTTTTAAGTGGTTTTCTTAATGGAAAATGATTTGTAATATTCATCAGATAATTTATATTCCTAAAACCAGTCTTTGAGGGTGTCTTAAGTGTCCATGTGATTTCGTTAGAGACACGATATATCCGAGATGGTAGTATGATGTTTGCGACACTATTGAAGTGAGTAATTTTGATGTGTAATAGATTCCCCCCCAAAGTACGAAGTTAGAAGACAGAAACTGATGACTGAAGTACTTTGTAGACTTTTTCAAGTAAGGGTATGGACACAGAGAACCTGGTAGAAGTTGCACACAACCATCAAACAAATATTATGACATGTTTCAAACCCAAGGCATGCATACCTATGCTTGGGTGATAAAGACTTGTAAGGTATGGCTGCCATAAGATACACTGCGGATCCATAATTATATTAACAAAGAGTATAGACACAAAAGATACAATGTGGATCTATACTTCCATGACATGAACTGATCGTAGCCACAAAAAATACATAGTGGATCTACGAGACGACAAGACATAGACACAGACTAATACAAAGTGGATCTATGTAACAGTATATGTGTCAATCTTCAAAAGAAACTTCGTCGCAACCTAGGTAAAGTACATATCAGAGTGATCACTCAACCTAGGGTCTTCTTACCAATCCCGATGCAGTACGAGTCTAACCATGTGAATAGATGTCTTGATGTTGAACATGGCAGAAACCACTTGATTACTGGTCAATGAGGAAAACCGTTAACAAGCGCGAGGGAAATCACCATTGATGTCAATGATTCCCAAGGTACTCTAGTACATTACAACAAATGTGAATGTATGAGATGAATTCAAACATCTGTGGAATCATCCGATCAGAGGTCAATGATGTAAACCCATTGTCGGACATGAGGACCCTGCCATTGAAGCATATAGGTCCCAAGGTACTAACTGGTTTCTAATTCTAGCTACTGGATAATGTGTTGAAGTCGATAGGAATAGACTTGTTTAAGGAGGGCCTTGGTATATCCCCCATCAATGACACAAAACTGACACAGAGATGTAATTGGTGGATCAAAATGAACATGGACTAACACGGATATTGAAACAAGAATTTGTGATGGTTGACTCTTCAGGCAAATACCTCCCTTGTACACTAAGGCATGACAGCAGAAACTTGACATGGACCAAAACTTGATAATGCAATGGATAATGTGAATTTCGGTGGGTGACCCAAAGGAGTAAGGAAACTCAAAGGATTGGTTTAGTGCAGAGGTTCAGTGGAAAAATGTGTGCAAAGATAAAATGTCGTGTTCAAGGGAAACTGTAAGAGTTATTGTTAATGTTCTCCAAAACTTCTTGGCTTGCTTCCTTCAATTTTTCCCCCATCCAGATAGATGAGTACCTCTTTTTAATTTAATGAGCTCGAGGAGGGTGACACATGCTTGATATAATTCACCTTCGGTAAGTCCCTCTTCATTTGTTTAATGAACTGGAAGAAGTAAGGGTTCAGTCCCGTATGGGCTCTTCAATGTATGATTGTTTAACGAGTCCAGAGAAGGTAAAATCAGTGGTTTTTCATATTTAGAGAGTCTGAAAATGACTTAAAGACGACTCCGGTGTTGTCATTTTTTGTAATATTAGTCTCACAAGGCCGAAAAATAAATAAATCATTACTCGAAATACGTCGTTTCAAACATTTTAATGAGTGGGAAAGGAAGCAAGATCACTCGACAATATTTTCATGTTTAGAGAGTCTGAAAAGAGCTTAAAGAAGACTCCAGGGGGTTCCTTTTTCGTATATCCATGCGAGCCCAAAAAAGAGATAAAAGGTTTCTCGGTTACATTCTCATGTTTTTATGAGCACAAGAAAGAACAAAGACTAAGCTCGGTACTATGCCCCCATCTTGAAAGCTAGTGGATTAACTCCAAAATTATCATCAAAGGTTGGACACATGCCCCCCAAGCTTCAAATCATTCACCGACTCTGAGGTTGTCACCAATTTTTGTACTAGATGGAGAAAAATGATAAGGGTGGATGAAATGAAGGTTCAAATACAATACCTAACGAAAGACACAACTCGACATCTACGATATCTGGCGAAAAACTCGACCTGACAGAAGAGGTGACTGTTTCATTTTTTCACGAGTTTGACATAAGAAAAGAAATATGCTCAAGGCTTCAGGTTGAATCCCCAGATTTTTGTTCCATTTTTTAACGAGATTTCTACAGAGAGGAAAACTATGCTCGTAGCTTCTATTTTATTTTTTAACGAGCTTACCACTGAGAGGAAAAATATGCTCGTAGCTCTTCTTGATCATGGCTTTCAAGAGGATAACGCTCTGGAAGGAGACTTAATGGGTGAAGAAGGAGAAAATTCGACATGAGGTTGACGTGTGGGTGGTGTACTGACATCTGAAGTATTAGGTGTAGTTGAATCACTGGGAGGATTCGAGATCATCGGAGTGGGGAATAACCAAACCGGTAATCCGATGGTGAGTCCTAGAAGACTCAGTGTGGAAATGTATGGAGGACCAAAGTTTCGAAAAGAAGGAAAGTTTAAAGGTTCCCCAGGACAAGGGGTTCCTCCATTGGTACTCCCAGGAGTTGATGCCATTAACACTGACTCGACCTGATCTCCACTAAGTAAAAAAAACAACACACTCTATGCATCTAAAAATAAACAATCAAAAAAAACTTCCCACAATGAAACCACTAGTTGGTGATGAAATCCAACATCGTGAGATCAATATAGGAAGGGGCGGGGATAGAGCGGGTGGATCAGTTACATTGGCGAGCTTCTTAACGGACTTACGCCTTGGTGCAAGATTCCACGCAGTAAATTTGGATTTACCCTCCAAGGAGCCCTAGTGAGTTTGACCAACCTCTGTTCCAGGTATAGTGAGACTTCCCTTCACTGTCACCTCGTGGAAGACCCTGAAGATTATGGCTACTAAGGTCACCAACTTGAAGTCATTCCTTGGGCGGGTACATTCAACAGTCCAGTCCGAATGTATGGGCAGGCTAACAAGTCCAAAATCCTTCAAGAGAACTAAGGACAAATGGACCGGTAAAACTCCAGAGGACCCGAACGGATTCGGAATTCATGAAGCACCGAGACCAAATGAGGACATTTGAACCTCAAGAAGAACCCCCCATATAAGATATGACTACTACAAACAGTTGAACCAGGGAGAGATAATCTCTGTAACTCTCTCGAAAGGGACCTCATGTGTAACCCCTGTGTGAGAGGGGGATCCTAGAAAGCCTATAGGATAATTGGATTTTCTCTCCCTATCGCAAGATGCTAATGTTTGTTTGAAATATTTGGAAATTTATCCTTTCAACCTATTCCAAATCCCTACACCTTAAGCTAATGCAGGTTTGCTAATAGAAAATGTAAAAATTTCTTATGAATTTTAGTTAAGTGCTTGATTTTAAGGTTGTTGTTTACTCAGAGGTGTATGAGACTGAAAACTAATGATATCATGACTCAATTCCCAATACATGCATAGGAAATGATAAGAAGTCTTTTCTTTCAATGAATGTTCATTTAAGGGAAGCAGAAGGATTTTCCTTTCACTTTCAAACACTAAGATTCAATGAACTCGTGCATGAGTCCTCAATCAAAAATTCGATTTGTGTTACAGGATAATCCCCCTGGGGACAAGTGGATTTCCTCTTGGATACTATACCCCTATGACCAAGACAAAAAAATGATATTTTGGACACTAACTTTCCTTTTCATGAAGCTAGACTATTCAAAGAAGAAGAAGGAAGAAGGGTAAATACATTTTTACCGGCATTTGTCCTCGCTCGATCCAGGCTGATCTTGATCTCCAAGTTCTTCAGAAGGTCCTACAATACAATGAGAAACAATATTGATACTTCCTACTCTACCATGATTAGCTTCATAATGGATCTATAAAAGAAACAAGTTCATGAAACGTACACAAACTTTAAAGGAAACAGGCCAAGCATAGATTTGTATTAATGAAAACAAAATGAAATGCTTACAGACATGGATGTAGGTGCAACAGCTTCACCAAGATCTCTTAAGTTGCAACTTAACTCCAGAATGAGGTATACTTATGTATTTTTCCAAATTCTTTTGTTGAGTAAATAAAAAGGCCTACCCCTTTGAGAGCAGGACCTGGAGATCATCAGATCTTATAGACTCAAAGATAGACGATTGTGGTTGACTCACCAATAGTGCACAACTTCAAATTGTGGAGTTTTGGTGATGAGTTAAATCACTCGCAAGTTGTAGGTCCGCAACCATCCTTGATCGTGAATATGCTTCGAGAGTCTTCATAATCGTTGGATCATTTTAAAGTGGAAGGATAGGATAAGTGGGGCTTAAGGGTTGATAATTTTATTATCTGAATACATGTCATCCTTTGGATCACTTTTGAGTGGAAGGACAGGATAAGATGAAATATCTGAGATCTCGATCACCCGAATATCTGTCAACCATCGGATCACCTTAAGTGGAAGAACAAGATAAGAAAGGGTCGATATCTGAGATCTCGATCATCCAAATATCCATTAGTCATCGGATCACCTTAAGTGGAAGGACAGTATAAGAAAGGGATGAGATTTGAGATCTCGATCACCCGAATTTTCGTCAGCCATCGGATCGAATTAAAAGGAAGGATTGGATAAGAAAAGACGGAGATCCATTGGATTTAATCCAAGGAAAAGATGCATCGCAGACAGATCAAGCCGTTGATCTAAGATCCTAGTCAAATGAACATCATTCACTTTGGGTCTAAATATGTGAGGAGGTTACGCTCCGGAAAAATATCACTTCAAGAATTCAGTTTGATATTTGAAATTCCTGAAGCCCGGAGATCTGGAGAGCCGAAATAAATTCTTGACCGTTGGACCATTCAAAGTAATCCTCAACCGTCTGATTCAAGAGGACATGTGGCAGACCACGTCAGCAAGGACATGTGGGAGATCTACATCAGTAGATCACGTCAGCAATCACATGTGGCGGACCACATCAGCAAGGACGTGTGGGAAATCTACGTTAGCAGACCACGTCAGCAAGGACATGTGGCAGACCACGTCAGCAAGGACATGTGAAAAACCAGGTCAGTAAGGACACGTGGCACAGTCAAATAATGACAAGTGTTAAGATGAAATCAACATTTCAGGTACGTGTAAATCATGAATTTGAGTGACACGTGGCAGCTACTCAGCTCGTGCCATGTCATCAAGTAATGTAAGTAAGTTACGTCACTCCAGGATTTTTACTTTGGTATTTTTACCGCCGTCACTTTCCCAAAGTCCCAAATGTCAAAATTTCGAAGTGGACATGAGACGTTCGATCTGAAACATCACTTCAGAAGAATTCTTGACCATTGATCTACTACAGTGGAAGGATAGTGTAAGTATAATAGCCCAAGACCCAGAGTAAATGGTGGCCATCCATCTCAATGCTTGATTAAGTCTTAGCCATCGGATTAAGAAATTAAAGGATAAGTGTAAGGATAATCTTGGATTATGAACAATTGAGAAGTAATTTTTGAAAACTGGAGGACATTTTTGTTCATAACTTTCCAAATAAAAAAAACCTCTCTCAGTTTTTCAAAATGTGGTATGGTTTGAGATATATTATACATAGAAGGGTCACTACCAACTGTTTTACAGCGGTGCTACCTAATTTCCAATAGCGGTCACGGTTTTGATATTCGCCTTGTTGGGAGTTTGCCACCTGTCAAGGAGGATTCGAATGGATTATAAAGGATCAGTTAGATGTCAAGGGACACTTGCACCTAATATTTATCTCCATCAAAGGCCTCATGCATGAGGTGGAAACAATTTATTAATGAATTCCAACAAATTCTTGAAAATTAGCAGTTTGTTGGATTTTTGTCTCTTTGATTGTTGCCACCTATATCCAAGGCTTATAATCCAATGGAGGATATGGGATTAGACCTCCTAATGTTATTTGGATGCTATTTTCTATTTAAGGAAGGATATCTCTTGAGGATAAGGGGTTGGATTCATGATCCAAGAGAGGAGAGAGCTAGAGGAACAGTTTATTTGCTCAATTGTAAGCCTGAGGGCCTATTATAATTAATATTTCTACCATTAGTGTTAAGAACCAAATATCAATATAGCATAAAAAAACCTTAGAATAAGTACTCAAAGCCTTGAAAAAGAGAGAATTTCAGATAATAAGCCTCTTCGAGGGGGAAACCTCCTTTTACCCCACATAAATGTTCAAGTACAAGATGATTCCAAATGAAAATGTCTCCTTGGTATATATAGGAGACTAGGAGGTATAATTACAACTAATGGAATAAAGCCAACATAAGTAAAATAACATTACTAATGTAATATGCCCCAATTAAGGGGTAATGAGCCAATATTAGGGCTTAACATGCCCCTCCCCTTGAGACAAGTGTTGTCCGCAATGCTTGAGTAACTATGGATGCTTATATATAAAAGTCTCATCTTCCCAAGTGGAATCTTCAGCCGATAGTTTCCTCCATTTAATGAGATACTTTGAAATGGATCTATTCCTTAGCTGGCGAATTATTGTGTCAGTGATGGCTTCAGGCTCCAATATGATTTTTCCTTCCTCGTCAAGTTCTAGCAATATAGTTTGAACTAGGATCTTGTCACCTATAACCTTCTTTAAGCATGAAACATGGAAAACTGGGTGTACTCGTGAATATGCAGGCAACTCCAATTTGTATGCCATAGTACCAATATTTTGCAACACCCTATAAGGGCCATAGTACTTTGGTGATAATTTATTATCCTTTTTGGCTTGCTTGAGGGACATCTGTTTGTATGGTTGTAGTCTTAAAAAAACCCAATCCCCTACTTCAAAACTTCTTTCACTATGATGTTGATCTTCTTGTTGTTTCATGCGCTTATGTGCCATGGTCAGGTTGTCCTTTAAGATTTGGAGAACTTGTTGTAGATGCTCGATGTGATCTTCCACTGCTTGAACCTTATATTTTTCTTTTAGAGAAGAAGTAATGGAAGGAGGGTGGTATCCATAGAGTGCCATAAAGGGTGTCATTTTTGTTCCAGTATGAAAGGAAGTGTTATACCACCATTCTACCAAGGGTAACCATTTGAACCATTATGTTTGTTTATCAGAGACAAAGCAACGAAGGTAGCCTTCCAGACATTTGTTCACTATCTTAGTTTTTTCCATCAGATTGAGGATGATAGGATGAGCTATGAGCCAATTGAGTACCCAAACAAGAAAATAATTCTGTCCAAAAATGTCCAGTGAAGATGGGATCTCTGTCACTTACAATAATCTTTGGGTTGCCA
This sequence comes from Picea engelmannii, assembly GCA_009831015.1. Lineage (NCBI taxonomy): Eukaryota > Viridiplantae > Streptophyta > Pinopsida > Pinales > Pinaceae > Picea > Picea engelmannii. The sequence goes on from ML802494.1 coordinate 401,624, forward strand.
TGTAGCTTTTGAACTGTCTCCATGAATGCGGTGGCAACTGTACTAGATTTGAAGGGATGAGAGAGTGCACAAAAGTGTGCGTACTTGGTCAGTCTATCAACAATCACCATGAT
>ML802495.1:0-12879 GCA_009831015.1 Picea engelmannii
TGGATTTAAATCTGAGTGCTTGATTGATAAAAGTCTTTGATTTGATTTAAAGTTTTGGATTGTTTTACATTTTCTGGATTGCTTGTTGATTGAAAAATTATTTTCGTTTGCATTTAGCGAAACACTTTCTTGTCATCTTCATTTTTATCTTCATTGAAAGTTTGATTTGGGTATTTGTTGAGTGTATCTATTTTCTTTGATTACCTTTCCTTCCTTCATTATATCCCTGACTTGGTTTTGGAAAGGAAGAATTAGAGTCATCTATTCTTTGTAGTAATCACTCATAAGAAAAAAACAATTGCATTCAAATTTTTTTTTACAAGAGAACAAATTGGGAAATTTCATTGCTTATGATTGTTTGAAATCGTGTTCATTCAAGAAAAAGAAATCACATTTCATAGCTTTCGTGTTCCCGAAAAATACTTTCTCCCTATTGTAATTAGAGTTCATCGAACTGAAACATTGCATCATTCATCTCTTCTTGCATATTATTGGGTGAAGGTCTCATACAAAATCAGTTTCATCTCCATCTCCCTCTTGCGTAAACAACAACCTCTAAAATACTATGTAATTTTAAAATTTATTAGTAACTTTTATTTTCTAGAAACTCTTTCCACCAACATTAGCTAGACTAGAGCTTTGGAATAGGTTGTGAGGCACGCTCTCCAAAGCATAAAACACACTGTAGCATCTTGTGACAGGGAGTGTTCAAATCCACTTGCAACATTTTGTCCTGGGAAGCCTTTCTCACACAAGGGTCAAACCTGAGGTCGCATTAAGGCTGGCAGAGTTACTCACCCTGCTTTGTTGGTGTTGGTGTAGAGATTGCGCGTATTATGGGGGTCACTTGAAGGTATACCCACAATTATGAGTGGAATCCTTTCGAGTTGATTTTGGGCTAGATACCCTGCCCTTACACGTGGATTGGGCTGTCGATTGTTTCCCCAGGCATCACTGTTGTTCTTGGTAACCTTAGTAGCCTATCTCTTTAGGGTCTTACACGAGGTGACTATGGAGGGGCAAGTCTTCACAGTACCTTGAATCGACGTTGGTCAGACTCACTCAGGCTCCTTGGAGGGTATACCCATGATTATGTGTGGGAGCTTGCACCAGGGTGTAAGTCCGTTATGCATATTGTCAACGTAACTTTTCCATCCACTCTATCCTCCCTTCTTGTCTTAACTTCGTGACGTTGGATTTCATCAACAACTAGTGACTTCGAAATAATAAGGTTTATTTGCTTTGTTTGATTTCTAGATTTTATTAGCGAGTGCTGTTTGTTTCCGTAGTTGGCCATAGATTTTTTCTGTAAAATATTTGGTTAACCCAACATTGACCCTCCACACCATTCACGTAGGATGCAAGGGATACCCCTGAAAGATCCGGAAGGTTATCTCCCTTTGCCTCCTAATTCACCGGAGGGCTCTCCCGAGCGAAGAACGGTCTAGGACACCGTAACCTCACGAGTGGAAAGTTCCGACTCTTTAGAAAATTTCTGAATTATTTCCGATTCTCTAGAGGATTTCCAAATTCCTCCTGGATACGAGAGACGTATTCTCCAGATGAATGCATCAGGAGAACTTGTTGTTGACACTTCTGGAATACCGACCGGACCCCATACATGCCCTGGAGTCGAGAATCCCCTTTTGTCTAGTGACATATTTAGAAACCCGCCTTGCACGGTGCAGGACCTTTACGACAACTTGGGGGCATGTCTTGATTCAACTGTCGTATCACAACTGCCCGAAACGTCTGTTACCTACACGGTACCTTTAGACCACTTTGCTGGTACAACTAGCAATATCACCGTCATTCGAGACACACAGTTAGTTGGTCCTAGCTCAACGTTTTCTCTCTAGATGGCCCATTCTACTATGGTCCCACATGCTACGACTATTCCTACTGTGAATGTGGTGGTTAACCAAGCTCCCATTGGCACACCACTCTCATCTAGACCTATCCTGTCACTTCCTCGTGGGTATCATGCTTTGAATTCTTCCATCCCCGTCCCTACCCAGGTTCCATCCGGAGTTTCTGGACTTTTTGTTCCACCTGGGTACAATGATGCTGCCGGTTTTGTTCCTACACCGTCCCAGGTCCTCTCCGGAGGGTCTTATCCACCTTTTATTGCGGGATCTAGCCCTAGTGGCTCCAATCCAATTGGAAGCACCCATCATCTGTTCACTTTTGGTTACCAGATTCCCATTGGAGGTCAATATCACGTTGGGGGGCAACCTCAATTTGTGGGTCAACCTTAGACTGGGGCATCACCACACGTTGGGGGGAAAAATCCACTTGGAGGACAACCTCAGGTTGGACTCTATAACCCACTGTATGGACAAAACACACCGGGATCACTAGCCCAAATTGGGAATGTTATTGCCCAAAGAAATTCACAATCATTTGGGGGGCAATAGCCTCAAGTCAACTCTTTTGTACCCCCTCACTTTGGCCAGCCGTATCTCGGTTCTTTGAATCCTACTTGGGGTCTGAACGTTCACTCTAGTGTCTCTTTTCAAGGGAACATCTCTAATCAACCCAACCCAATGGGCTATATGCCTCTGAATCCTCCACGGCAGAATCTGTCAGGACTCTCCACTTACATGCAAACTGTTTACGGTCCTACTAGTATACCAATGAGACTTCCTCCCCAAAGTCACCAGTATCCTCACGTGAATAGACAATTGCCTTTTCTAGCCACTTTGTATTTACCCGACTTGTCTAGAATCTTGAATGATCCTATCTTACATTCCCCCCATTGGCTTGTTATACCAACTAAATTACTATCCGACATTCCCAAGTTTGACGGTCGACTGGGAGAAGACCCAAACAATCATGTTATGACCTTTCACCTTTGGTGTTCATCCAAATCTTTGATGGACAACTCCATTCGGTTACGACTCTTCCAATGAACTCTCACGGGTTCAGCCGCAAAGTGGTACATAGAATTACCACGAGGCTTCTTTAATGACTTCAACACCCTCTCCATGGATTTTCTCACACATTGCCAACTGCTAATCCGCTATGAGACAGGAACTGATATTTTGAGTTCCTTCAAGCAATCTTCTGCCACTCACATTTCCGATCACATTCATGAGTGGAGATGGAGGAGACGCTTGATCAAAATTGACCTTCCTGATTAGTTATTAGCTGAATGGTTCACCAAATCATTCATTAGTAAAATCGCCCATGATATTGCCATGGGTGGAGTTGTCACTGAAGAGCAGGCGATTAGTCACGCTCAATACCTAGATCTCGTTTATTCACAAACAGACACTCTTTACGACTTGATCCTTGACGCTCCTCGCCATTCGACCACAACTACCTCAACAACCCCAATAGCTTCTCATGTCGTTGATGGTGTGATTGGCACCTTCCATGCTAATGCTAAATCCACGCCGGCCACTCACACCAATCCCAAATCTACTGCTTCTAATTTTCAAAGTGCTCCAACTCCTACTCCTTCCACCAACAAAACTTCCAAGGTTAATTTAGTTCAATCTACCCCTGTCGGCAAAAACAAATCTAAAAAAGGAAAGGGTAAGAATAAGGAGGATAAAAATAATAATCTGCAATCCGAAAAACCCAAGACACAGTCCGCTGATGATAAGGATAAGCGTAAACCTCGATATCCTTGCCTTATTTGTGGTGATGATCACTACACATAAGATTTTCCAAGACATGCTAAGGTCACTAAGTTCCTTCAAGGGACTAGGAAGCCTCCCACACCTGTTGTTTTGTCACAACATTTCCCTTCTCAAAAACATGCCCAATTGGTGATTCATGACCAACCCTCTCCTTCCACCACTTTGTATGTCCTTATGTGTAATGGTGATTCTACCAAGAACGATGCTGCAATCACCACTCAGGCCAAAGATTGTTCTCCTTCAAAGGAGAAAGTTGACGATTTACCACCTTCGTTGGTTCAACCGCCTCCCTCAACTTCACCTCCCAACGATCCTCTTCATCTCGAACGACCAAGTCCTGATACAGTTCTCCTCCCTCCTCCAAAGGGTGTTGTTAGGAATTATGCCTTTAATCCTCATGCACGTTCTACTTAAAACTACAATATTGTAGAAGACCTTGTGCAAGCACCCTTTGCGATGTCAACTCTCGAAGTCCTTCAAAGTTGTCCCACTCAACGGAAGGCACTGTTAAAGGCCATTGGTGGAATTGATCCCATAGATACAAATTTGATAATCTTTGACCTGGAAGACCACATTCCAAGGCTACCTCCTCAGTTAGTGTTTCAAATTCAAGTTGTTGTCGAGAACAAGAATATCTGTAGAACTGTTATTGACGAGGGTGCCTCGACTTGTGTTATGTCAGTTACTCGTTGGAAATCCATTGGCTCTCCTCCCCTCATCGAATCACACAATACACTTAAGGATTTCAATGGTTATGGTTTTAAACCCTACGATGTTCTTCCCTCGTTGTCTATTACGTTGGAAGGCAAATCGGTCAATGTCGAGGTTGAGGTCTTTGATGCACCTCTTGACTATAACCTCTTACTTGGCCGTAGCTGGATTGATTCCATGCGTGCCGTCATGTCTACCCTTTTCCGTGTGTTACATTTTCCACATCAAGGAAAAGTCATTACGGTTGACCAACTGACCTTTTTCAATTCTAATTCTCGTACTAGCAACGTACCCTTTATCTCGAAGACACCTCCTGGGTACGAGAATGTCGGTGTGGGTCTTCTAAAAGATTCAACTTTGATGGGCACCTTCCCAATACCACCATCCGATGTTCCACCTCCTTTTGTCGCCTTAATCAACATGATTTCCACCTCTGTCTGCGAATCCCCCGCGTGTCATGACCCGCGGATAGTACCTAATCCTAGTGATTATCTTCGCTATGGCGAACAAATGCCCTTAAGTCCAATTGAATCCACTTATCAGTCCATTCAATCGGCAACCCCTTCTACACCCTCCCTCTGTGATTCATCTCCTGATCCGTTTCATGTGATTTTTCCTACTGACGAGATTATCATGTCAGTCATGTCCATGGAATACACCCCATGGGACATATCATTGTTCCATTCTCTTCCTAGAACAACACACTATAGAGAGTTACCAATGGATTTCGACTTCGTCGACCGTTGTTGTCATTTCCTCTGTTCCTGAGTCATCCCACAACGTGCTATATGAAGGGAACTTGCGTAATATCTCACCCGTCATTCCTCTTGACATATCCATTAAACCTGGAGTCATCGAAAATGTTCACATTGGATTCTCATGTTTCGTTAATGAGGTCATCACTTATAAAGCCATTTTTCAAGAATTCTGTGACATTTTCGCTTGGAGCTACGAAGAGATGCCGGGTATTGACCCCGATATCGTTGTGCATGAAATTAAGACCTACCCAGATGCTAAACCTGTCCGGCAGAGACTTTACCCAGTCCACCCTCGTAAAGCCGCTGCTATCAAGGTCGAAGATGAAAAACTTCTTAAAGCTGGCTTTATCTATCCTGTGGCTTTAACCAATTGGGTATCCAATCTAGTTCCGGTCAATAAGAAACAAGGCACGATTCATGTATGCATAGATTATAGGGATGTCAATAAAGCTTGTCCTAAAGACAATTATCCAACCCCCTTCATTGACCAGATTGTTGACGATTACGTCGGGAGCAAAATCTTCTCCTTAATGGACGGTTTCTCCGGCTATAATCAGATTAATATTTTGTCCGCGGATCAACACAAGACTACTTTTATTTGTCCTTGGGGTACTTTTGCCTATCGAAAACTGCCTTTCAGTTTGAAGAATGTTGGTGCGACTTTTCAATGCACCATGTCTTATGCTTTTCACGATATCAAGCACATCGTACAACCGTATCTTGATGATCTACCACCGCACTCCATGCATCACTAAGATCACCCGAACCATCTCTGAGCCATTTTTCTTCATTGTCGTTACTATCATATACGTTTGAACCCACACAAATGTGTTTTTTGTGTGGATTCTGACCGAATTCTAGGTTTTATTGTGTCACTTCATGGAATTAGGGTGACCCTTTGAAGGTTGAGGATATCCTTAATCTACCTCCTCCTTTCACACTACGCCAACTTCAAAGTTTGCAAGGGAATGCAAACTTTTTGCATCGATTCATTTCAAATTACGTCGAGTTAACATAGGGTTTTACTCAATTGTTGAAGAAAGGTTATGATTTTGTATGGGACGATACTGCCAATAAAGACTTTGAAGCTTTAAAACTTGCCTTAACCTGTACACCACTGCTTTTCCCATCCGATTATAGTCAACACTATTTCCTCTACCTCCTAGCTTCGGACTCTACCATTGCAATGGTTTTAGTCCAAGAAGACGATTCACACGACGAACATGTATTTTACTATTTGAGTCAGAGTCTCACGACCACCAAAGCCAAATACATACATGTGGATAAACTGGCCTTGGCAGCTGTCCAAGATTTCCAACGTTTCCATCACTATATCCTATTACGCAGGACCACTGTTATTTTCGATTGCAACCATATGCAACATATCCTTACACACCAATTGCTAGGGGCAAGTACTCCAAATGGATAATGATTCTCCAGGAGTTCGACTTAGAGTTTGAACGTGCTAAGTCTAAGAAATCTTTGGTATTTTACGAATTGATATGTTATCTTCCCTCGACTGATACAACAAATGTGGCAGAGGATTCCTTACCTGATGAATCCCTTTTTCTGATCTGTTCTAATGACGTTTGGTACATAGATATTATCATTTATCTCTAGACTCAAACTTTCTGGCCTGACCTTTCTAGTACAGACCGTCATCGTATACGGTATCAAGCCCGTCAATACATAATTCTCGGTGACACTCTTTATCGCTGTGGTGTTGACTCAATTTTCCGACGATGTCTCACCTACGATGAGACTGAGAAAGCTTTGAATGACTGCCACTCTGAAGCATGTGGCGGTCATATGTCTGGGTATGCCATTGCCCAAAAAATCTTATGAGCATGATACTTCTGGTCTTCTTTGTTTAAAGACTGTATCACTGCTGTCCAGAAACACCATGCTTGTCAAACATATAATAACAAGATAAGATCTCATCCCGCTGCTTTACACCCTGTAGTTTTCGTTGGTCCCTTTGCAAAATGGGGCATTGACTTCATGACATGTAACCCTCACTCGGCCAGGGGGCATGGATACATCATCGTATCTGTTGATTACTTCACTAAATGGGCCGAGGCGATGCCTACATTCGATAACACCAGGAAAACTGTAGCACTATTCATATTCAATCATATCATTACTTGGTTTGGTGTCCCCCAAGCTATCGTTACTAATCACGGTAGCCATTTTTGAAATTTCATGATGTCTGAGCTTACTGGAAAGTTGGGTCTTCGGCATGAAAACTCAACCCTCTATTACCCACAGGCCAATGGCTAGGTTGAAGCAATAAATAATATTCTCATTACTATGCTTCGATAAGAATTCATAATACAAGTTGGTACACAATGTTGTTTTCAACATTGTGGGCCTACCGGACATCCGTCAAGTCTGCCATTGGGTTCACACCTTTCCAATTATTTTACGGTATCGAAGCTGTTCTACCGATTGAATGTGAGATACCATCTTTGAAACTAGCCGTTGAACTTCTTCCAAACACCTCTGTTGAAGAGGAACATATTTTGTACCTAATGCAATTAGATGAAACCTGTCGTGATGCGGCCCTGGTTATTGAAGCTCAGAAAAAACGTGTCAAATCCCAATACGACAAGCATGTCAAGCCATGTGTTTTCTCTAAAGGTGATTTAGTTCTCCTCTACGAATAAGATCATGATTTACTAAGGGTCGGAAAATTTGAGGCTATGTGGCGAGGCCCTTATATTGTCAAACGAGTGTTGGAGAAGGGAGCTTATGAGTTAGTGGATTATGATGGCATTCCTTTGAGTGAACCCATAAATGGGCTTTACTTGAAGAAGTACTATGCTTAGGTTGTATTTGCATGAGTACTTGTATTTTTACTATATCATACTCTTGTGTGCTTTTTCATTGTTTGGTTTCTACCCCCAACTGCTTACCTTGCGTTGTGCTTGGTTTCTAGATGTCGGTGTCTTCGCTACCCTACATTGGCTTCACCGATGACACTATTCGTAGTACTCAGAACTTAGCATCTGCTGCTTGGGCAATCTATGCACCCACGAACGAATTAATTAGTCTACACGGTGTTTCCCTCGGTAGTGCAACTAACAATATCGCGGAGTACAGTGCAATCATTGAATTGTTGACCGACGTTGTTTCACTTGGAATCTGTCATCTTGTTGTACGACTTGATTCGTAGTTAGTAGTACTACAATTGAGTAATGTCTATGCTATCAGAAGTTCTACTTTATTAGGGGTATATTTACGAATTCGCCTCTTGGAACGTCATTTTGATTACATTGAATATCAACACATTCCTAGATGTCTAAATACATTAACAGACGCATTATCTAATTATGTGTTAGACATAAATTTGAGACATTTATAAATCCAATCACATTTTGTATATAAAAAAAGTAAGCCGGTAGAAGCCTCATGTATATATAACGATAAAAGTTTTTACAAAAAGTGTTTTTTTTCGAAGACCAAAATATCAAAAATGTGAAGCACATGACTTCATATACAAAATAGCATCAAGGATGCTGCTCATGATAACACACAACTGCCTGTGCTACCCTATGGAGTAGTCCACTAAGAGAACTAGATACACCCACGGTATGGCGCTGATAACATCTTGGGATCTCATCGATAGAGATATCTGGAACATCCACTGTCAACCCCTCTAGGTTCTGCTCAATTGCCTCATAATCAACAACAACTAATCCTGCTACCTCAACTGCCTCCCCTCGTCTCTGGATGGGGGATGTACCTGGAGGCCGGTGTGGTCCTACATCTGCATTGTCAAAGAGTTTTTGATTATTCATCAGATTAAAAACATAAAAAACATTTCATATTTCAAAATTTACAAAAACATTATAAAAACAAAATGTCCTTCTTACCTAAGTTCCCCCACTGAGAACCTTCAGGTAGAACCAAGTCTGGATCACCTCTAAAGTCCAAACCGACATACGCATAATCATCTACCATCAGTAGCTGAGGCCTCCTCAACCAATCAAAGAACACATCGTTATATTTGATGATGGGGCCGGTCACATGCCGAACCATGAGGTCACGCCACCTCTTCATTCTTGGATCTTGTGGGGCTGACATACCCCACTTTACCTATAAGTGAAAGTGTGGAACCCTCTCCAGGAAGAAAGACATTAAAATGGACCCGTACCCAAACTGTTTCAGGTCACCTTTCTTACACTTTGTCAATTGTTTCTTCATGCTCTGAAGAACCCCGTCACACCAGTTAAATACCTGGGGCTCCATGCACTCCACTGCATACTGGAAGTAACTTTGAAGATCCATATGAGGAGATACACTCCCCACCATCCGTGAGATAGTGAAAAGGACAGTCCGAAGGGGGAAATCCCAAACATCCCTAATGGAAACCTTGCCACTACGTCTCTCGGCCTCTGGATCACAATACCGACATATATACTCACTCATCGGTAGGCCGCCACCTATGCTTCCTGTCAATGTCACATAGGATCCACGGTGAGATAATCCCGTCAAAAAATAGATATCCTCGATATCTAGAGAGAGTATGTGGGCTCCCACATGGAATACCTGCTGATCCACATCCCACATGTGGACCAAATACTCAAGAAACCTCAGTTGGGCTCTCATGCCCTGGATCTTAAAGAACTTCAACAACCCACACCGTCGGAGGGAATTAACTGTTCCTGGGTCATTCCCGATGAATTAATCATCATCCTCGTGTTCTCTCTCCCTCCACTCCAACATTTTGACAGTTGAAAACCTGCATTGGAGCCACAAGGAGAAGTTAGCATCTTTATTTTGCTTGATTGGAAATTTTTATTGGATAAACGTACATGAGAAATTTTTGAGTTGCGTACGACGTAGGTGAGGTTTATACGCAGTGCACAATCGCCGTAGGTCAGCCATAAGGCCACCTGCAGAAACCTGTGGTTTCCGCAGGGAACGATATAAACCACCGACGACGATCCCCACGCACACCTACCCTCATAAAATCTAACTCAAAAACTACTTTTAACCAATAAAAATAGAAATTAATCCATGGAAAATGAAGAGGACAAGAAGATTACCTTTTTAGCGGAAGCCATTCGTCGAATGGTTGCTCGTGCCTCCCACAATTCACAGTGGAAATTTGAGGTAAAATAGGGTTTTTTGGACAAGTTTTGGGTAAAATGAAAATGGAATGGTAAAATTGAGTTTTTATCTATATTTATTAATTTTTTACTTTTTGCATGAACATTTTATATTATTTTATGCATTTGACCTAAAACCTAAAGTTCTAATGATATTGTAAGTGTTTTGATTTTTCACAGGTGAAGAATCTAGGAGCCTAAATGATGGAACACAGATACGTTTCTTGGTTTGTTTTTACGTTTGTCACTTGTACAAATACTTTTTAGGTTTTTCAGGAAAAACCTCGAGCTCAATATTTGTTCGTTCTCATGCTCGTAAATCAATGAGAATGCAATTGAGTATACTTTTGTCATTTTTTCGTACTCGTCATGGTAATACGAAAAATGAAACTTATGGAGTATCCTTTAAGCTCTTTTCATGCTCTGTTAAAACGGAAAAGATTTTTGAGTGACCTTGTTATTTTCATGCTCGTAAAAGTATTTGAAGAAAACATTTGATGGAAGGTAGGTTATCACTTTTTCTGTTTGATCAAACTAATTTACGAAAAAGGAACTGAGAGAGTTCTCTTTAAGTGTTTTTCAGACTCTCTACATATGAAAAACCCTTGAGTTTTCTCTCTTTGGACTTGTTAAACAAACATTGAAAGACCTATATGGAACTGAACCACTCCTTCTTAGTGTTCGTTAAACATACTTCAAGGGACTCGTCCGAAGGATGATCTTACATCAACAAGCATATGTTATCCTCCTCAAGCTTGCGTAAAAATAAAGAGGTACTCGCCATAGATGGTGGGGGAAAATTTGGGAAAGAAATGTGTCTCTATATTTGTGTTAGTGGCAGTAATAGTCGCTCTTGAACATGACACCCCCTTCATCATTGAATCCAGGTTGGGAAATTAATTTGTCTCTCGTTTGATCTTTTGCAACTTCATATCTTGGGTCGTCTCTGAGTAAATGCTGCCAAGACCATTATCATGTCATTCATATGTTCAAGAGAAGTCTAACCCTACACAAGCCTTTTATCGAGTCGTCCATCTGCAGTTATTAATTCCTGCCATGTCGGCCTTCCCTGTGTCAGTTTCAAATCATCTTCACACTTTGATCTACCTCAAATATGTTACTTATTTCGTGTCATTGATGAGGGATACATCAAGGCCCTCCTGTGATGAGTCTTTTCTTGTCAACTTCAACTCATTATCCAAGAACAAGACTTAGAAATCAATTGGTACCTTAGAACCTGCATGCCTCAATGACAGGTTTCTTCACTTTCGACAGTGGGTTCACATCGTTGACCACTGATTGAGAGATTCTATCGAGTGCTCAACTTCAACTCATTTATTCGCATTCGTTGGATTGCACTAATGCACCTTAGGTGTCATTGACATCAATGGTGATTTCCCTCACACTTGTTAACGGTTTTCATTAATGATTGGTAATCAAGTGGTTTCTACCATGTTCGACTTCAACACCTGTAATCACATGGCTAGATTCGTACTTACGGACGACGAGATTGAAGACCCTGGATCTCATTATTTCGGTCCAGGTTGCGATGGAGTATTTATGATTTGTATTGACACATATATCCACTTTGTATGTGTTGTGGCTATGTCCGAATCTGAGTTTTTCTACGAGCATAGATCCACAGTGTATTCCTGGTGGCTATGTAGAATCTTGGCGACATGGATCCACAGTGTATGATTGGTGGCCATGATTGACATTTATGATTTAAATCACTTGTATTTTGAGCATGGGAATGCCTACCTCAGAAATGGTATAATATTGCGCGGATGCTTGGTTGTTTGCAGGTTTCCGATTGGTGCACTCCTTGTTTATGACACACACACATATTCTACAAAGTATTTCAATTGTCATGAGTTCCAGCCTCATACTTTGGGGGGCATTCTGTTACACATTATTTTAATCACCCTGGTGATGTTTTTATAGCATGTGTTCAAGCTCCCAAAAGAACCTTTCTTCATGAGACAAGTGACTGGCTTCCTCTTCTTCAAAACCTTGTTAAGAAAGGGCGTCGTAGGCCAAGCATAAGATACAGTGCGATGATGCCTGATCGCCGTAGTCTGTCCTAAAACTGCCTTGCGACATTTCCGCAGGCTATCCTATGGCCAGGGTGCAACGATTTTGAAAGACTGAGAAAAGGTCGAAGTTCACAGAGGTTCTAGAAGGGAATCTTCTAGAATGTGAGGTGGCATTCGTATGGTTGGGATCCTACTCGCTTCTCTGATTTGGTGGGATCATCCTAATATCTTTAACCATCTCTCTTTATCCTATATAGGAATGGGTTTCTCATGGAACATGTTAAGCAAACAAGTAAGCAAGGAATTAATGAAAGAATAGGCTGAGAATTGTGTGAGGGATTCTATTTCAATTGATGCTTGAGGTCTTCATTGGTCCATCAAGTTATTGTGGATCTTCTTCATGCAAGTTTGGAGCAAGTGTGTGTGTTGGAGCAAAGGGCCACCGAAAGGGAACCTTGTAACATCAAGGTTGTTTGGTTGTATCTTCCACTTTTACTTAATATAATACAGTGGCATGTTTCTTTCCCATAAAATCGTTCTCATTTTATTACATGACTCCTTGATCACATGTGTAAGTTTTCATTGAATATACTATTGTTGCTTTCACTTTGGT
>ML802495.1:12979-29071 GCA_009831015.1 Picea engelmannii
CAAGTAAGCAAGGAATTAATGAAAGAATAGGCTGAGAATTGTGTGAGGGATTCTATTTCAATTGATGCTTGAGGTCTTCATTGGTCCATCAAGTTATTGTGGATCTTCTTCATGCAAGTTTGGAGCAAGTGTGTGTGTTGGAGAAAAGGTCCACCGAAAGGGAAACTTGCAACATCAAGGTTGTTTGGTTGTATCTTCCACTTTTACTTAATATAATACAGTGACATGTTTCTTTCCCATAAAATCGTTCTCATTTTATTACATGACTCCTTGATCACATGTGTAAATTTTCATTGAATATACTATTGTTTCTTTCACTTTGGTTGGTTTGTGTTTCATTGCAGATCCAATATCACAAGAGCACTGGAGAAGAGCATGGACAACAAAGACATAAGGAAGTGATATTCAAAGGTATGTCACTCATCTTTTGTTTGATAGTAAATTCAATGATTAAAGCTTAGAGAAAGCGTCATGTCCTATCTTGTTTTGTTCTAGATCCAGGTGGATCTAGGGAGATCAGTTTATGTCTGCATTCACCGATTTATCCAATAACAAAATTGGCGACCATATTGGGGATACAACTTGTTTTTGGTTTTTTGCTATCCACTTTCCTTTAGCCTACTTCCTTTCATTTTAATCCAGTCTCTGAGTCAGTGAGGGGTCCATCCAGACTCTTTGGATCTAAAAGTTCATTTAGACTCTTTGTCCTTTCTCCAATTTTTCTTTGTTTATAGAAATAGCCGCACTGTATCCCATATGCAGCCCGCAACATCCCTGGATCGTTTCACCCTACCTATTTAGACCAGTGTGGAATCTCTGCATCCTACCCCATAGCTATCCTGTGGAAACCTCAAATCCCCGCACTGTACCTTACTGTTGGGTTGCGACGTTTCCTGTAGAATTTATTGGATTAGTTCTTTTTGTCTTCTGTCACCCAGTTTTGCTTTGATCACATGGGAAGAACTTCTGGTACCAATATCTGACTGTTTCCTGAGTTTAAGACTTGTTGTTGATTGGTTTTTAGGGATTGAAAACCCTTCTTCATCATTTTAGAAGTTTTTACTTCTTGCTTTTTGTCAACAAGGACATAATCTATGGATTTAAATCTGAGTGCTTGATTGATAAAAGTCTTTGATTTGATTTAAAGTTTTGGATTGTTTTACATTTTCTGGATTGCTTGTTGATTGAAAAATTATTTTCGTTTGCATTTAGCGAAACACTTTCTTGTCATCTTCATTTTTATCTTCATTGAAAGTTTGATTTGGGTATTTGTTGAGTGTATCTATTTTCTTTGATTACCTTTCCTTCCTTCATTATATCCCTGACTTGGTTTTGGAAAGGAAGAATTAGAGTCATCTATTCTTTGTAGTAATCACTCATAAGAAAAAAACAATTGCATTCAAATTTTTTTTTACAAGAGAACAAATTGGGAAATTTCATTGCTTATGATTGTTTGAAATCGTGTTCATTCAAGAAAAAGAAATCACATTTCATAGCTTTCGTGTTCCCGAAAAATACTTTCTCCCTATTGTAATTAGAGTTCATCGAACTGAAACATTGCATCATTCATCTCTTCTTGCATATTATTGGGTGAAGGTCTCATACAAAATCAGTTTCATCTCCATCTCCCTCTTGCGTAAACAACAACCTCTAAAATACTATGTAATTTTAAAATTTATTAGTAACTTTTATTTTCTAGAAACTCTTTCCACCAACATTAGCTAGACTAGAGCTTTGGAATAGGTTGTGAGGCACGCTCTCCAAAGCATAAAACACACTGTAGCATCTTGTGACAGGGAGTGTTCAAATCCACTTGCAACATTTTGTCCTGGGAAGCCTTTCTCACACAAGGGTCAAACCTGAGGTCGCATTAAGGCTGGCAGAGTTACTCACCCTGCTTTGTTGGTGTTGGTGTAGAGATTGCGCGTATTATGGGGGTCACTTGAAGGTATACCCACAATTATGAGTGGAATCCTTTCGAGTTGATTTTGGGCTAGATACCCTGCCCTTACACGTGGATTGGGCTGTCGATTGTTTCCCCAGGCATCACTGTTGTTCTTGGTAACCTTAGTAGCCTATCTCTTTAGGGTCTTACACGAGGTGACTATGGAGGGGCAAGTCTTCACAGTACCTTGAATCGACGTTGGTCAGACTCACTCAGGCTCCTTGGAGGGTATACCCATGATTATGTGTGGGAGCTTGCACCAGGGTGTAAGTCCGTTATGCATATTGTCAACGTAACTTTTCCATCCACTCTATCCTCCCTTCTTGTCTTAACTTCGTGACGTTGGATTTCATCAACAACTAGTGACTTCGAAATAATAAGGTTTATTTGCTTTGTTTGATTTCTAGATTTTATTAGCGAGTGCTGTTTGTTTCCGTAGTTGGCCATAGATTTTTTCTGTAAAATATTTGGTTAACCCAACATTGACCCTCCACACCATTCACGTAGGATGCAAGGGATACCCCTGAAAGATCCGGAAGGTTATCTCCCTTTGCCTCCTAATTCACCGGAGGGCTCTCCCGAGCGAAGAACGGTCTAGGACACCGTAACCTCACGAGTGGAAAGTTCCGACTCTTTAGAAAATTTCTGAATTATTTCCGATTCTCTAGAGGATTTCCAAATTCCTCCTGGATACGAGAGACGTATTCTCCAGATGAATGCATCAGGAGAACTTGTTGTTGACACTTCTGGAATACCGACCGGACCCCATACATGCCCTGGAGTCGAGAATCCCCTTTTGTCTAGTGACATATTTAGAAACCCGCCTTGCACGGTGCAGGACCTTTACGACAACTTGGGGGCATGTCTTGATTCAACTGTCGTATCACAACTGCCCGAAACGTCTGTTACCTACACGGTACCTTTAGACCACTTTGCTGGTACAACTAGCAATATCACCGTCATTCGAGACACACAGTTAGTTGGTCCTAGCTCAACGTTTTCTCTCTAGATGGCCCATTCTACTATGGTCCCACATGCTACGACTATTCCTACTGTGAATGTGGTGGTTAACCAAGCTCCCATTGGCACACCACTCTCATCTAGACCTATCCTGTCACTTCCTCGTGGGTATCATGCTTTGAATTCTTCCATCCCCGTCCCTACCCAGGTTCCATCCGGAGTTTCTGGACTTTTTGTTCCACCTGGGTACAATGATGCTGCCGGTTTTGTTCCTACACCGTCCCAGGTCCTCTCCGGAGGGTCTTATCCACCTTTTATTGCGGGATCTAGCCCTAGTGGCTCCAATCCAATTGGAAGCACCCATCATCTGTTCACTTTTGGTTACCAGATTCCCATTGGAGGTCAATATCACGTTGGGGGGCAACCTCAATTTGTGGGTCAACCTTAGACTGGGGCATCACCACACGTTGGGGGGAAAAATCCACTTGGAGGACAACCTCAGGTTGGACTCTATAACCCACTGTATGGACAAAACACACCGGGATCACTAGCCCAAATTGGGAATGTTATTGCCCAAAGAAATTCACAATCATTTGGGGGGCAATAGCCTCAAGTCAACTCTTTTGTACCCCCTCACTTTGGCCAGCCGTATCTCGGTTCTTTGAATCCTACTTGGGGTCTGAACGTTCACTCTAGTGTCTCTTTTCAAGGGAACATCTCTAATCAACCCAACCCAATGGGCTATATGCCTCTGAATCCTCCACGGCAGAATCTGTCAGGACTCTCCACTTACATGCAAACTGTTTACGGTCCTACTAGTATACCAATGAGACTTCCTCCCCAAAGTCACCAGTATCCTCACGTGAATAGACAATTGCCTTTTCTAGCCACTTTGTATTTACCCGACTTGTCTAGAATCTTGAATGATCCTATCTTACATTCCCCCCATTGGCTTGTTATACCAACTAAATTACTATCCGACATTCCCAAGTTTGACGGTCGACTGGGAGAAGACCCAAACAATCATGTTATGACCTTTCACCTTTGGTGTTCATCCAAATCTTTGATGGACAACTCCATTCGGTTACGACTCTTCCAATGAACTCTCACGGGTTCAGCCGCAAAGTGGTACATAGAATTACCACGAGGCTTCTTTAATGACTTCAACACCCTCTCCATGGATTTTCTCACACATTGCCAACTGCTAATCCGCTATGAGACAGGAACTGATATTTTGAGTTCCTTCAAGCAATCTTCTGCCACTCACATTTCCGATCACATTCATGAGTGGAGATGGAGGAGACGCTTGATCAAAATTGACCTTCCTGATTAGTTATTAGCTGAATGGTTCACCAAATCATTCATTAGTAAAATCGCCCATGATATTGCCATGGGTGGAGTTGTCACTGAAGAGCAGGCGATTAGTCACGCTCAATACCTAGATCTCGTTTATTCACAAACAGACACTCTTTACGACTTGATCCTTGACGCTCCTCGCCATTCGACCACAACTACCTCAACAACCCCAATAGCTTCTCATGTCGTTGATGGTGTGATTGGCACCTTCCATGCTAATGCTAAATCCACGCCGGCCACTCACACCAATCCCAAATCTACTGCTTCTAATTTTCAAAGTGCTCCAACTCCTACTCCTTCCACCAACAAAACTTCCAAGGTTAATTTAGTTCAATCTACCCCTGTCGGCAAAAACAAATCTAAAAAAGGAAAGGGTAAGAATAAGGAGGATAAAAATAATAATCTGCAATCCGAAAAACCCAAGACACAGTCCGCTGATGATAAGGATAAGCGTAAACCTCGATATCCTTGCCTTATTTGTGGTGATGATCACTACACATAAGATTTTCCAAGACATGCTAAGGTCACTAAGTTCCTTCAAGGGACTAGGAAGCCTCCCACACCTGTTGTTTTGTCACAACATTTCCCTTCTCAAAAACATGCCCAATTGGTGATTCATGACCAACCCTCTCCTTCCACCACTTTGTATGTCCTTATGTGTAATGGTGATTCTACCAAGAACGATGCTGCAATCACCACTCAGGCCAAAGATTGTTCTCCTTCAAAGGAGAAAGTTGACGATTTACCACCTTCGTTGGTTCAACCGCCTCCCTCAACTTCACCTCCCAACGATCCTCTTCATCTCGAACGACCAAGTCCTGATACAGTTCTCCTCCCTCCTCCAAAGGGTGTTGTTAGGAATTATGCCTTTAATCCTCATGCACGTTCTACTTAAAACTACAATATTGTAGAAGACCTTGTGCAAGCACCCTTTGCGATGTCAACTCTCGAAGTCCTTCAAAGTTGTCCCACTCAACGGAAGGCACTGTTAAAGGCCATTGGTGGAATTGATCCCATAGATACAAATTTGATAATCTTTGACCTGGAAGACCACATTCCAAGGCTACCTCCTCAGTTAGTGTTTCAAATTCAAGTTGTTGTCGAGAACAAGAATATCTGTAGAACTGTTATTGACGAGGGTGCCTCGACTTGTGTTATGTCAGTTACTCGTTGGAAATCCATTGGCTCTCCTCCCCTCATCGAATCACACAATACACTTAAGGATTTCAATGGTTATGGTTTTAAACCCTACGATGTTCTTCCCTCGTTGTCTATTACGTTGGAAGGCAAATCGGTCAATGTCGAGGTTGAGGTCTTTGATGCACCTCTTGACTATAACCTCTTACTTGGCCGTAGCTGGATTGATTCCATGCGTGCCGTCATGTCTACCCTTTTCCGTGTGTTACATTTTCCACATCAAGGAAAAGTCATTACGGTTGACCAACTGACCTTTTTCAATTCTAATTCTCGTACTAGCAACGTACCCTTTATCTCGAAGACACCTCCTGGGTACGAGAATGTCGGTGTGGGTCTTCTAAAAGATTCAACTTTGATGGGCACCTTCCCAATACCACCATCCGATGTTCCACCTCCTTTTGTCGCCTTAATCAACATGATTTCCACCTCTGTCTGCGAATCCCCCGCGTGTCATGACCCGCGGATAGTACCTAATCCTAGTGATTATCTTCGCTATGGCGAACAAATGCCCTTAAGTCCAATTGAATCCACTTATCAGTCCATTCAATCGGCAACCCCTTCTACACCCTCCCTCTGTGATTCATCTCCTGATCCGTTTCATGTGATTTTTCCTACTGACGAGATTATCATGTCAGTCATGTCCATGGAATACACCCCATGGGACATATCATTGTTCCATTCTCTTCCTAGAACAACACACTATAGAGAGTTACCAATGGATTTCGACTTCGTCGACCGTTGTTGTCATTTCCTCTGTTCCTGAGTCATCCCACAACGTGCTATATGAAGGGAACTTGCGTAATATCTCACCCGTCATTCCTCTTGACATATCCATTAAACCTGGAGTCATCGAAAATGTTCACATTGGATTCTCATGTTTCGTTAATGAGGTCATCACTTATAAAGCCATTTTTCAAGAATTCTGTGACATTTTCGCTTGGAGCTACGAAGAGATGCCGGGTATTGACCCCGATATCGTTGTGCATGAAATTAAGACCTACCCAGATGCTAAACCTGTCCGGCAGAGACTTTACCCAGTCCACCCTCGTAAAGCCGCTGCTATCAAGGTCGAAGATGAAAAACTTCTTAAAGCTGGCTTTATCTATCCTGTGGCTTTAACCAATTGGGTATCCAATCTAGTTCCGGTCAATAAGAAACAAGGCACGATTCATGTATGCATAGATTATAGGGATGTCAATAAAGCTTGTCCTAAAGACAATTATCCAACCCCCTTCATTGACCAGATTGTTGACGATTACGTCGGGAGCAAAATCTTCTCCTTAATGGACGGTTTCTCCGGCTATAATCAGATTAATATTTTGTCCGCGGATCAACACAAGACTACTTTTATTTGTCCTTGGGGTACTTTTGCCTATCGAAAACTGCCTTTCAGTTTGAAGAATGTTGGTGCGACTTTTCAATGCACCATGTCTTATGCTTTTCACGATATCAAGCACATCGTACAACCGTATCTTGATGATCTACCACCGCACTCCATGCATCACTAAGATCACCCGAACCATCTCTGAGCCATTTTTCTTCATTGTCGTTACTATCATATACGTTTGAACCCACACAAATGTGTTTTTTGTGTGGATTCTGACCGAATTCTAGGTTTTATTGTGTCACTTCATGGAATTAGGGTGACCCTTTGAAGGTTGAGGATATCCTTAATCTACCTCCTCCTTTCACACTACGCCAACTTCAAAGTTTGCAAGGGAATGCAAACTTTTTGCATCGATTCATTTCAAATTACGTCGAGTTAACATAGGGTTTTACTCAATTGTTGAAGAAAGGTTATGATTTTGTATGGGACGATACTGCCAATAAAGACTTTGAAGCTTTAAAACTTGCCTTAACCTGTACACCACTGCTTTTCCCATCCGATTATAGTCAACACTATTTCCTCTACCTCCTAGCTTCGGACTCTACCATTGCAATGGTTTTAGTCCAAGAAGACGATTCACACGACGAACATGTATTTTACTATTTGAGTCAGAGTCTCACGACCACCAAAGCCAAATACATACATGTGGATAAACTGGCCTTGGCAGCTGTCCAAGATTTCCAACGTTTCCATCACTATATCCTATTACGCAGGACCACTGTTATTTTCGATTGCAACCATATGCAACATATCCTTACACACCAATTGCTAGGGGCAAGTACTCCAAATGGATAATGATTCTCCAGGAGTTCGACTTAGAGTTTGAACGTGCTAAGTCTAAGAAATCTTTGGTATTTTACGAATTGATATGTTATCTTCCCTCGACTGATACAACAAATGTGGCAGAGGATTCCTTACCTGATGAATCCCTTTTTCTGATCTGTTCTAATGACGTTTGGTACATAGATATTATCATTTATCTCTAGACTCAAACTTTCTGGCCTGACCTTTCTAGTACAGACCGTCATCGTATACGGTATCAAGCCCGTCAATACATAATTCTCGGTGACACTCTTTATCGCTGTGGTGTTGACTCAATTTTCCGACGATGTCTCACCTACGATGAGACTGAGAAAGCTTTGAATGACTGCCACTCTGAAGCATGTGGCGGTCATATGTCTGGGTATGCCATTGCCCAAAAAATCTTATGAGCATGATACTTCTGGTCTTCTTTGTTTAAAGACTGTATCACTGCTGTCCAGAAACACCATGCTTGTCAAACATATAATAACAAGATAAGATCTCATCCCGCTGCTTTACACCCTGTAGTTTTCGTTGGTCCCTTTGCAAAATGGGGCATTGACTTCATGACATGTAACCCTCACTCGGCCAGGGGGCATGGATACATCATCGTATCTGTTGATTACTTCACTAAATGGGCCGAGGCGATGCCTACATTCGATAACACCAGGAAAACTGTAGCACTATTCATATTCAATCATATCATTACTTGGTTTGGTGTCCCCCAAGCTATCGTTACTAATCACGGTAGCCATTTTTGAAATTTCATGATGTCCGAGCTTACTGGAAAGTTGGGTCTTCGGCATGAAAACTCAACCCTCTATTACCCACAGGCCAATGGCCAGGTTGAAGCAATAAATAATATTCTCATTACTATGCTTCGATAAGAATTCATAATACAAGTTGGTACACAATGTTGTTTTCAACATTGTGGGCCTACCGGACATCCGTCAAGTCTGCCACTGGGTTCACACCTTTCCAATTATTTTACGGTATCGAAGCTGTTCTACCGATTGAATGTGAGATACCATCTTTGAAACTTGCCGTTGAACTTCTTCCAAACACCTCTGTTGAAGAGGAACATATTTTGTACCTAATGCAATTAGATGAAACCCGTCGTGATGCCGCCCTGGTTATTGAAGTTCAGAAAAAACGTGCCAAATCCTAATACGACAAGCATGCCAAGCCATGTGTTTTCTCTAAAGGTGATTTAGTTCTCCTCTACGAATAAGATCATGATTTACTAAGGGTCAGAAAATTTGAGGCTATGTGGCGAGGCCCTTATATTGTCAAACGAGTGTTGGAGAAGGGAGCTTATGAGTTAGTGGATTATGATGGCATTCCTTTGAGTGAACCCAGAAATGGGCTTTACTTGAAGAAGTACTATGCTTAGGTTGTATTTGCATGAGTACTTGTATTTTTACTGTATCATACTCTTGTGTGCTTTTTCATTGTTTGGTTTCTACCCCCAACTGCTTACCTTGCGTTGTGCTTGGTTTCTAGATGTTGGTGTCTTCGCTACCCTACATTGGCTTCACCGATGACACTATTCACAGTACTCAGAACTTAGCATCTGCTGCTTGGGCAATCTATGCACCCACGAACAAATTAATTAGTCTACACGGTGTTTCCCTCGGTCGTGCAACTAACAATATCGCGGAGTACAGTGCAATCATCGAATTGTTGACCGACGCTGATTCACTTGGAATCTGTCATCTTGTTGTATGACTTGATTCATATTTAGTAGTACTACAATTGAGTAATGTCTATGCTATCAGAAGTTCTACTTTATTAGGGGTATATTTACGAATTCGCCTCTTGGAACGTCATTTTGATTACATTGAATATCAACACATTCCTAGATGTCTAAATACATTAACAGATGCATTATCTAATTATGTGTTAGACAGACATTTGAGACATTTATAAATCCAATCACATTTTGTATATAAAACAAGTAAGCCGGTAGAAGCCTCATGTATATATAACGACAAAAGTTTTTACAAAAAGTGTTTTTTTTCGAAGACCAAAATATCAAAAATGTGAAGCACATGGCTTCATATACAAAATAGCATCAAGGATGCTGCTCACGATAACACACAACTGCCTGTGGTACCCTATGGAGTAGTCCACTAAGAGAACTAGATACACCCACGGTATGGCGCTGATAACATCTCGGGATCTCATCGATAGAGATATCTGGAACATCCACTGTCAACCCCTCTAGGTTCTGCTCAATTGCCTCATAATCAACAACAACTAATCCTGCTACCTCGACTGCCTCCCCTTGTCTCTGGATGGGGGATGTACCTGGAGGCCGGTGTGGTCCTACATCTGCATTGTCAAAGAGTTTTTGATTATTCATCGAATTAAAAACATAAAAAACATTTCATATTTCAAAATTTACAAAAACATTATAAAAACAAAATGTCCTTCTTACCTAAGTTCCCCCACTGAGAACCTTCAGGTAGAACCAAGTTTGGATCACCTCTAAAGTCCAAACCGACATACGCATAATCATCTACCATCAGTAGCTAAGGCCTCCTCAACCAATCAAAGAACACATCGTTATATTTGATGATGGGGCTGGTCACATGCCGAGCCATGAGGTCACACCACCTCTTCATTCTTGGATCTTGTGGGGCCGACATACCCCACTTTACCTATAAGTGAAAGTGTGGAACCCTCTCCAGGAAGAAAGACACTAAAATGGACCCGTACCCAAACTGTTTCAGGTCACCTTTCTTACACTTTGTCAATTGTTTCTTCATGCTCTGAAGAACCCCGTCACACCAGTTAAATACCTGGGGCTCCATGCACTCCACTGCATACTGGAAGTAACTCTGAAGATCCATATGAGGAGATACACTCTCCACCATCCATGAGATAGTGAAAAGGACAGTCCGAAGGGGGAAATCCCAAACATCCCTAATGGCAACCTTGCCACTACGTCTCTCAGCCTCTGGATCACAATACCGACATATATACTCACTCATCGGTAGGCCGCCACCTATGCTTCCTGTCAATGTCACACGGGATCCACGGTGAGATAATCCCGTCAAAAAATAGATATCCTCGATATCTAGAGAGAGTATGTGGGCTCCCACATGGAATACCTGCTGATCCACATCCCACATGTGGACCAAATACTCAAGAAACCTCAGTTGGGCCCTCATGCCCTGGATCTTAAAGAACTTCAACAACCCACACTGTCGGAGGGCATTAACTATTCTTGGGTCATTCCCGATGAATTAATCATCATCCTCATGTTCTCTCTCCCTCCACTCCAACATTTTGACAGTCGAAAACCTGCATTGGAGCCACAAGGAGAAGTTAGCATCTTTATTTTGCTTGATTGGAAATTTTTATTGGCCAAACGTACATGAGAAATTTTTGAGTTGCGTACGACGTAGGTGAGGTTTATACGTAGTGCACAATCGCCGTAGGTCATCCATAAGGCCACCTGCAGAAACCTGTGGTTTCCGCAGGGAACGATATAAGCCACCGACGACGATCCCCACGCACACCTACCCTCATAAAATCTAACTCAAAAACTACTTTTAACCAATAAAAATAGAAATTAATCCATGGAAAATGAAGAGGACAAGAAGATTACCTTTTTAGCGGAAGCCGTTCGTCGAATCCTCCCACAATTCACAGTGGAAATTTGAGGTAAAATAGGGTTTTTTGGACAAGTTTTGGGTAAAATGAAAATGGAATGGTAAAATTGAGTTTTTATCTATATTTATTAACTTTTTACTTTTTCCATGAACATTTTATATTATTTTATGCATTTTACCTAAAACCTAAAGTTCTAATGATATTGTAAGTGTTTTGATTTTTCACAGGTGAAGAATCTAGGAGCCTAAATGATGGAACACAGATACGTTTCTTGGTTTGTTTTTACGTTTGTCGCTTGTACAAATACTTTTTAGGTTTTTCAAGAAAAACCTCGAGCTCAATATTTGTTCGTTCTCATGCTCGTAAATCAATGAGAACGCAACTGAGTATACTTTTGTCATTTTTTCATACTCGTCATGGTAATACGAAAAATGAAACTTATGGAGTATCCTTTAAGCTCTTTTCATGCTCCGTTAAAACGGAAAAGATTGTTGAGTGACCTTGTTATTTTCACGCTCGTAAAAGTATTTGAAGAAAACATTTGATGGAAGGTAGGTTATCACTTTTTCGGTTTGATCAAACTAATTTACGAAAAAGGAACTGAGAGAGTTCTCTTTAAGTGTTTTTCAGACTCTCTACATATGAAAAACCCCCGAGTTTTCTCTCTTTGGATTCGTTAAACAAACATTGAAAGACCTATATGGAACCGAACCACTCCTTCTTAGTGTTCATTAAACATACTTCAAGGGACTCGTCCGAAGGATGATCTTACATCAACAAGCATATGTTATCCTCCTCAAGCTTGCGTAAAAATAAAGAGGTACTCGCCACAGATGGTGGGGGAAAATTTGGGAAAGAAATGTGTCTCTATATTTGTGTTAGTGGCAGTAATAGTCGCTCTTGAACATGACACCCCCTTCATCATTGAATCCGAGTTGGGAAATTAATTTGTCTCTCGTTTGATCTTCTGCAAGTTCATATCTTGGGTCGTCTCTGAGTAAATGCTGCCAAGACCATTATCGTGTCATTCATATGTTCAAGAGAAGTCTAACCCTACACAAGCCTTTTATCGAGTCGTCCATCTGCAGTTATTAATTCCTGCCATGTCGGCCTTCCCTGTGTCAGTTTCAAATCATCTTCACACTTTGATCTACCTCAAATATGTTACTTATTTCGTGTCATTGATGAGGGATACATCAAGGCCCTCCTGTGATGAGTCTTTTCTTGTCAACTTCAACTCATTATCCAAGAACAAGACTTAGAAATCAATTGGTACCTTAGAACCTGCATGCCTCAATGACAGGTTTCTTCACTTTCGACAGTGGGTTCACATCGTTGACCACTGATTGAGAGATTCTATCGAGTGCTCAACTTCAACTCATTTATTCGCATTCGTTGGATTGCACTAATGCACCTTAGGTGTCATTGACATCAATGGTGATTTCCCTCACACTTGTTAACGGTTTTCATTAATGATTGGTAATCAAGTGGTTTCTACCATGTTCGACTTCAACACCTGTAATCGCATGGCTAGATTCGTACTTACGGACGACGAGATTGAAGACCCTGGATCTCATTATTTCGGTCCAGGTTGCGATGGAGTATTTATGATTTGTATTGACACATATATCCACTTTGTATGTGTTGTGGCTATGTCTGAATCTGAGTTTTTCTACGAGCATAGATCCACAGTGTATTCCTGGTGGCTATGTAGAATCTTGGCGACATGGATCCATAGTGTATGATTGGTGGCCATGACTGACATTTATGATTTAAATCACTTGTATTCTTAGCATGGGAATGCCTACCTCAGAAATGGTATAATATTGCGCGGATGCTTGGTTGTTTGCAGGTTTCTTATTGGTGCGCTCCTTGTTTCCGACACACACACATATTCTACAAAGTATTTCAATTGTCATGAGTTCCAGCCTCATACTTTGGGGGGCATTCTGTTACACATTATTTTAGTCACCCTGGTGATGTTTTTATAACATGTGTTCAAGCTCCCAAAAGAACCTTTCTTCATGAGACAAGTGACTGGCTTCCTCTTCTTCAAAACCTTGTTAATAAAGGACGTCGTAGGCCAAGCATAAGATACAGTGCGACGATGCCTGATCGCCGTAGTCTGTCCTAAAACTGCCTTGTGACATTTCCGCAGGCTATCCTATGGCCAGGGTGCAATGATTTTGAAAGACTGAGAAAAGGTCGAAGTTCACAGAGGTTCTAGAAGGGAATCTTCTAGAATGTGAGGTGGTATTCATATGGTTGGGATCCTACTCGCTTCTCTGATTTGGTGGGATCATCCTAATCTCTTTAACCATCTCTCTTTATCCTATATAGGAATGGGTTTCTCATGGAACATGTTAAGCAAACAAGTAAGCAAGGAATTAATGAAAGAATAGGCCGAGAATTGTATGAGGGATTCTATTTCAATTGATGATTGAGGTCTTCATTGGTCCATCAAGTTATTGTGGATCTTCTTCATGCAAGTTTGGAGCAAGTGTGTGTGTTGGAGCAAAGGGCCACCGAAAGGGAACCTTGCAACATCAAGGCTGTTTGGTTGTATCTTCCACTTTTACTTAATATAATACAGTGGCATGTTTCTTTCCCATAAAATCGTTCTCATTTTATTACATGACTCCTTGATCACATGTGTAAGTTTTCATTGAATATACTATTGTTGCTTTCACTTTGGTTGGTTTGTGTTTCATTGCAGATCCAATATAACAAGAGCATCAGAGCGGAGCATGGACAACAAAGACATAAGGAAATGATATTCAAAGGTATGTCACTCATCTTTTGTTTGATAGTAAATTCAATGATTAAAGATTAGGGAAAGCATCATGTCCTGTCTTGTTTTGTTCTAGATCCAGGTGGATCTAGGGAGATCAGTTTATGTCCACATTCACCGATTTATCCAATAACAACTTCTCAAAGGCTATTAAACTCAATATATGTTTCTGACTAAGGGAGTGGTGAAATTCATTGTATAATTGGTGACGTCAGGAGGCTTCGCTCACACCAGAATTAAGCACGAGGTCATGCGAAGTTGGTTGAGGAGATATCCCTCCAATACCTTCTTAGTGTTAGATATATTTCTGGGGATCTATTCATATATGGGGGTCTTGCTAGTACCTTTACCTCTATGAGAGGCGATGATTTTGAGATTTCAGGTTTTTTACCCTGCACATATGGTGGAACTGACTTACGACTGTTCACCTGCGCATTGGTTACATCATGGTGGCTTAATTGCTCGACATAGGTAGCCACATAGGTTACTTGCATGGGTTATTCTGCAGGTACCCTAGGTCAGATAAGGGTCGGACAACACACAACCTTTATGGAGGGTTACCTCTCCAGGGGGATCTGATTGACTGGTTGTTAATCCCACGAGGGCCCTTATAACTGATTCCGATACCTCCGATCTTTGGTAGGGAGTCTCAGGACCCTCTTGGGTGAGGCATACCTACTTTTTGGAGGGAGGCCCCTTTCAACCACTTTATCATATTGTGTGCATATTGGACTTTTGTTTATTTTGGTGTGCTCTTTGATTGGTGGTTGGCCTTAGGATTTGTTTTTATATCTCAAGTCTTGAGTCATTGTGGAGCCAAACCAACTTCCCCACAGGTCTCGCCATTTGTTGAAATTACCACCGCATCTTGAGTCTTTTCCTTCTAAAAGGCGTAAAGTTATCAAACGTGGTACACACACCTCCACCTACCAGACTTGTGGTCATAGAAGTATGAGTACCGAGTCGAGTCAGAAATATACTGGGAGTCCTTCGACACCCATACCCACTATAGTTAATGGTACTCCTTCGACACCTTCAACCACCATGGTTGTAGTTCCAGAGGTTCCCATCATCACTCTTGTCTGGACTATAGTTAATACTCAACCTATAGTCACGAACCCTTTTGGGTCTCTTTGTCATTCGTTGGGATACAATACTCAGTCCATCCCTATGGCCTCTAGCCCTTTTTATTATGGTATGCCGAATTTCACATCGCAATTTTCATCCTCCATTCCAATGTCTAATCCAAATACTAGTATTGGAATTGGGGGCATTGATCCTTCGCATATTCCATTCTCATTTGGCGGTTCTCATATCCCTCAAACGACTCCTACGGTTGGAAGCATACCTCCTTTTCACCTCGGGTCTAATCCTGGTATTAATGCTCCTAGATGGAGTGGTCAACCTGGTGGACAAGCTGCTACTTATGTTCTATCCTTCACACCTACCTCCTCCACACCGATTCCGACCAATACGTTTGGCATGACGAATCCACCTCTATCCTCCAGATTCACACCCGGAGGAGGTCATTTTCACACCTTGGGAAACCCCCAACCCGTAGCTTCTCTGGCTAAGGGCAATATTTACAATCCTCATCATAACATTCCTACTGGAATGGTGCCCAACCAACCCCTTATGAATCAGTTCGGAGGGGGGTTTCACAATCCTAGACATGGCCATGGTGCTTACCATAACCCTGGATGGGCTGCGATTCCCCAACAACAATCTTTCTTGGGAGCTTGGGGCCAAATTCCACAACCCAGTCTCCCTTTTCTAGCCATGCTCAATTTTCCACACTTGTCTAGATTAATGAATGATCTCATGCGTCATGACCCGACATGGCCCTGCGTCCCCACCAAGATTCCTTTGGATATTCTAAAAGTTGAGGGAAAGACTGGTGAGGATCCTGGTGATCACATCACTACTTTCCATCTTTGGTGCTCTTCTAATTCCCTTAAAGACGATTCTATTCATTTAAGATTGTTTCAACGCACCCTCATGGGGGTCGTAGCGAAATGGTACATAGAGCTACCC
>ML802495.1:29121-53130 GCA_009831015.1 Picea engelmannii
TCACGCCGATGTTATTGTAGGCTCCACAAATGTTAAATCTGCAGACTTGGTGACAATCCAGTTGAAAGAGTTGTCTCTAAGCCAATCTGTAGGAGGACAAGTTTCGTTTGTGTCCTCCACCCCCACTCAGTCGGCGGATGTACATTCTGTGCAATCATCGACCAACCTGAATGGTAACCAACAACCAAGAGGGAATAAAAGGAAAGGACGAGATAACAATCGTAAGGGTGGGAGGAATAATAATAATAATAAACCCAAGGACAATGTTAACAATGAGAAATCAAATAATAATGTTGGTGAGGGAAAGAAAGAAAGGCGAAAGGTGAAGCTTCCTTGCAAGTTTTGTACAAATGATTACCTTACCCACTTGTGCCTCAAACTTGCAGAAGCTGCGAGGATTTTATCTCTACCATTCAAGGTGCTAACTAATCTTTTTCTGCATAATAAACACATGGCCTCGAGCTCCTAAAATGATGGAAATGCGGCGAGTGGAATTCAAAACCCACCGACGCAAGACAATGACTGTCTATGCATCAATATGGCCAAGTCTTAGGTTAATGTAGCCACTCAGGCTCGCGATTATAGTTCTTCACAGACTGTTCCGGGTCTAGAGTCTCCCCCTCCTCCGGAGACGCCTTTACAGATCGAAAAACCAGAGCCCCCGCCTCCTATTCTGAAAGGAGTATTCAAATTCTCTACGCACAACACTAATGCTAGAGATTCCTAGAATTATTCTATTGTTGAGGATCTGTGTCAAACCCCTTGTGCGATGTTGTCTCTGGAGGTACTCCAGACGTGTCCTTCATAAAGGAATGCCTTGTTATCTACATTAGGAGCTCTAGACCCCTGTGGCTCTAAGGTTATCAATTTTGACATCACGGATGTGAAGCCTCACTTTCCTTACCATGTGGCATTCCAAATCCACGTGGATTATTCAAAGTATACCATCAAACATACTGCTATTGATGAAGGTGTTGCAACATGCATGATGTCCCTAACCTGTTGGAAGTCCATTGGCTCTTCAACCCTCTCTCAATCTCCGACCATGTTGAATGCATTTGATGACCATTCTTTCCATCCCCACAATATTCTTCTTGCCTTCCCAGTCTAGTTAGGTGGGAAGACGGTGGAGGTGGATGTTGAGGTGGTTGATGCGCCCCTTGACTATAACTTGTTACTAGGAAATACCTGAACTTATGCGATTATTATAGTTGTATTGTTTGTCTTCCGTACTTTATGTTTTCCTCATGATGGGAAAATCACGACGATCAATCAATTGTCCTTTGCATACACTATCCCCAATGCATTAGTTGGCCATTGATCCCTATGATCGACAATTCTCAACTGACAACTGAGAATATTGGTGTCGGAATGTATTTTTCCCTTATGGGTACTTTTGATTTCGGGGCACCAATTCATCATATCTATTCCATGTCCAATAGGTTTTCTTTGTCAATAAGGTCTGTTCCTTTCCGCACTTCGTATTTTAAAGATCCTTGGACCCTACCTTCCTTGACTGCATCTTGTGAAGGTCAATCACATAGTAGAATGGCCATGTCACTGTCGGTAGAAGATATAGCGTATCAAACTATTCTTGACTCTTTTGCCGACCTAGATCCTGTCTCCTCTCAGACAGACAAGGATGATCCCGTTCTTAAGCCTGTGTGGGCCACTTCATCATCTTGCCCACATGATTGCATGGATGATACTTTACCATTGGATGAAGTAATCATAGAGGCCATGAATGGTTATGATAGGCCATGTGATGACATGAACCATCACTCGTATTTCCTCCTAGAGCCTGCTAGAATCAAACAATATGATTTTAGATATACCTTGAGTGAGATAGTTGGTCGCGCCATAGTTATACTTGATACACATGGTATTTATGCTGAAGGAAACATGGTGAGTATCTCCCCTACCATCACGATCGATATCTCTCATATTCTTGGTAAGGTTGAAAATGTATATATCAGTGTAGATCGTTCACTTGAAGAAATTCAGTCATTCGCCCGATCATATGAAAAGAGGCTAGGAATCAACCCTCGCTTTGAATGGGAAATCCCTTCTCTTAGATTGGCATTTAAGCTCCTACCTGACACTTCCGATCTCAAATGACACCTCATACATGTAGAGAGTCTAGATGAGTAGCGTCGAGATGCCTCTACGACTATCGAAGTGAATAAACGATGTGTCAAGGTCTAGTATGATAAATATGTCTGTCCTCGATAGTACGCTAAGGGTGACTTGGTCCTCTTGTATGACCAATCCAAAGAACCACTGGGGGTAGGCAAGTTCAACCCCATGTGGCACGGTCCTTATATCGTGCGACATGTCTTAGAAAAAGGAGCCTATGAATTAGAATATTATGAAGGGAATATGCTGGCTGAGCCCAATAATGGGCTCTACTTGAAAATATATTACGCTTGAGCCCTAATCTTGGGCGTAACTCTTTGTATACTAATGTATTTTAGTGTATATATATTTTCCCCTTTCGCTATCGACTTGCTTATTGATTTTTCCCTTGGTTGGAAGATGTCAACGAAGTCTTCGGTCTACTTAGAATTCGTAGATGGGGCCAGTCTCCATACACAGAACTTGGCTTCCACCACTTGGGTTGTTTACTCACCCGAGGATCAACTGGTGTCTTCAGGTGGCATTTTCCTAGGGCCATCAACGAATAATGTGGTCGAATATAACACAGTTATAGAGATTTTGCGCGATGCCATTTCACATGGTATTCGTTCATTAGAAGTTCTCCTGGACTCCCAGTTAGTAGTATGTCAGTTGAACGACAATTACCGTGTGCGAGACCCTACTCTACTCCGACGACTCGTACATGTACGACTTTTGGAATGACATTTTGATTTTATTACTTATCATCACATACCTATAAGTTCTAATTATGTATCCGATGCATATGCTAATTATGTTTTAGACTGGCATTTGTCACATAACTAAAGCAAAAAAAACACATTCATCAATGTACACATTGTAATATAAGTAAAATTGAAGACCAATGTTTTTTATATTTCATCTCTCCAAAAATATGGTGTTATAGTACAAAATTGGGGCTCACACCCTCAAAATACATATATGGATGATCAATACAATACAATGACATCTACGCCTGTGGCACCGGATATGTGTCATGATATCATAGTACGATGTTTGCGAGATGCCGGAAGAATCACACCCAAGCACGTGGCACACCTACCACCTTCCGCTGCATCGCCTCCGACAAATCCTCTACCTAAAGCATCAAAATTCTTTGCGTCAAACGAGATAGGTTGCCTTGCATGTTTTGAAGCACTCTCTCAATGTCTCCTCTAGATGGCTCATCCCCCCGGTGCCTCCGCTGGTGTCATGGGACTCCATATGGCCATCGCAGAACCACATCTGCGTAACATACATGTTTTAATTAGTACTTGACATCATCCAAAAATATTTTTGTTTTCTTTTACAAAAAAAACAAAAAAACAAAATATTCATTTTTTTTCTTCATACCTATGTCTCCGTAGGCAGAACTTGGTGGTATTGGCATGTCCGAATCTCCTCTGAAGTCAATCCCTGTGTATGGGTAGTCGTCCAGAGCTATCACCTGCCAAATCCACCAGAAGAAAAACTCATCGGTGTAGGGCATTGGAACCCTACCACCCCCCAACCGCGTCATCACCTTGGTCCACCATGCCATGGCTAGATCGCGAAGTCCATGAGGAACAATCTTGACTCTAGGGCCCAAGCCTGGAACTTGCTTCAAGAAAAACCACATAATATAGACACAAAACTGAAGTTACTCTTTCTACCTTGTTTGTAGTCTGTTAGCTGGCTCTTAATGTTGGCCAACAGTGAGGTGCACCAATCGTAAGCCGTGGGTCACAAGCACTCCATCGAATAGAACATAAGTGGACTTGATGTCTGATGCAATGAGTCCAACCCTGTGATCCGTGTCAACACTAGGACAATGATCTTGAGACTCAAGTTGTTGATCACTCTGATCGAAAGTTGGCTCCCTACCTTCTCAGTCCTTGCAACACAATCAATGGCTATGTAGTCCTCTATATTCATGCCACTCCCAATTCCTCGGGCTTTGAGGTTCACCAGCTCACCTCGATGTGACAATGTTGTCACAAAGTATATGTCCTTGAATTCAATCCTCAATGGTTTCCCATTGAGGTTGAAGGCCTCTGTATCTAGATCCCAGTAGTTCACCAGCATCTAGAGCAGTCTCACTTGAGCCCTCATGCCTTTGAGAGTCCAAAATTTATATATCCCACATATTCTTAATTCCATTTGGGCCCATGTATCTCTTTCCACTGCAACATCAACCTCTTCATTCTCTCTTTCTCTCCACTCTAGCACCATCCTGCAAGTTTAAAATCAATTTTTGAGTCAGTACCATTCTAAAAATTCAACTCATGGACTTGTACGCGAGCTGCATCTCACACAGTCATGTATAGGGATGCATATATGCAGTTTGTTTTGATAACAATCGTGTATAAGGCTGCATATATGTGACTCAATGATCTACAACCCACGTATACCCTAGTTTCTAATTTATTCCTTCAAATACTCAAGAATTGAAGCATAAGTGAAAATTTTAAACCAATAGGAATGAAGAGAAGGGAAATAAGACTTACTTGGTCCAGAAGGTTGTCAATTCCATCACTCGTAGCTCCCACAATCAACACTTGAAGATCAAGGGCAATTTGGTCCAAAATGAACTATTTGGGTAAAAAATACAAATGATATGGTAAATTGGTTATTTTTGACTATTTATAGAATTTTTTTACCCACTTTACATAGTTTTTGCTAAAATTTTGGCCTAGTGGACTAATAATGCAGCGGATGGAGTTGGTTTTGGTGGTTTTATCTAGGGATTCTTGTGGTTTCTAGTGTCATGTTGTCCGATTGTAACTTTGGCAGGTATTTTCATTGAACAAAATATATGATAGGTCATCACTCCGTTTTGCACACTTGCATTATCCTATAATTGCAATTTGTATGCCTTAGGTACGAACCCATTTATTAGCAACACTGATCCTTTTTTCTGCAACTAGAAGTGTCTTTATTGAATGGTAGAGACTTACCAAACATGGGTGCCCTAGTTAGAACCTCTGTGCCATTCAGTGCCCATGCAAAGATTTTTTTTTTCGTAGGACCGAGAGTCCCTTATAGATAATATATGACTTTGCATTCAAACCTCATTTCTTACTCATAAGCATGCTGACCTATACCTATGGGGACTCCCAATGAGTATGGTTTAAGCTCTTTTCCCACTCTATCAAAAAGTGAAAAGATTTCCGAGTGAAATTATCTCTTTCACACTCGTAAATTGGATTTGAAAGGATGTCTATTTGGTGTAAGTTTAACCCTTTTTCAAACCAAGTAGAATAAATTTACAAAAAATGTCATTCTTTGGCGTTAAGTTGTAATTACATCTCATTCTCTTGCTTGCAGTATTGAGCCTATTTCTGGTTCTCGCTTTCGCATAATACACCTACCACTTCAACAGTTTGCACCATCAACTAAACATGGCCTTGTTTATATCCTTTGTAGCTTGACACCTATACCCCACGAGGAAACATTCCCCCAAGTGTCCATATCCTGCATGCACCTCTTTGCATTTAGCATAGGTATGTTCCACTGTTGGAACTAGTTTCTTACTCGCAACACTTGTTTCCTCCTCTATATCATAGCATTCATTTGACTATGAAAAAACAAAAAAAAGATGGGAAGGAAAAGAGTATTATCTTATGTTGGTAGCATGCGTGTTACCTTTGAACAGAGCACAAACTTTTTAGTCGAGTCCACTTGGCATCAAAATTTTGGGTTTAGCATGACCTTATGAAGCTGAGCTCGTTACTTAGAGTTTAATCCCCCGACTGGTTACAGTTCTAGTCCCCATAGAGAGTTGGATTGGTGCCTACTGCATCACAAAGTTTCATCATTGAGTCCATGCTAACAGAGTCATCCATATGTCTCATTCTCTTGTTCAAAGTATGTGTATTAGCCCATGCCGACAATTTATCAGAACTCTTGACTTTGCATGTCAACCATTTCTCAGAACTCTTGAATTTTCATGTTGGCCATACCCTCAATGTGTCTCAGAGTTACATGAAGATGTAGTCCTACCGTGCACCCTGGTCCTACTTTCCTTATGGGTAGGTAACCTTGAACCCAACAGTCAACATCTCCTCATTGGTCGCTGACTAGGGGGTTTCCCTTGTGTTTGAAACAAGAACTATATTCACACATTGGGATTCGTGCAGTGTCTTGGATGCCATTAGCCTTATTGGTGGTTTCCTCTCCTTTGTCGACATTTTTCCTTATTGGCTTCTATTCAAAGGGTCTTTGGTTCATGAACATGTTCTTTGTCCAAGTTCCTCCAAATCATCAAGATCCTTCTTTGTACCTTGTGCTGAATGATGAGAGATGCCTTAATGCTCTCCTTTTAGTGGGTTTCCTTCCATCGAGTTCAACCCATCTATTCTGGAAACAAGACCTAGAGTCCTATGAGTACCTAGAGGCTTGTAGTCATCAGTGGCAGGTTCTCTCACCATCGACAGTTGGGAATACATCAATTCTCCCGATCGATGGATTCTTCAAGTGTTCGACCTCAACTCCTTTATTCACATGATGTAGACTTGCACCTTTGGTAGATCATGTAGAAGACTTGAAGACATCAGTTCATAGTCGCAAATTTCCTGAGCTATTGCTATTATTCATTGGACCAATACCTATATGACTTCAGTGATCATGGGAGATCAAATTATACTCCATTGTATACATATATCTTCAGATTGATTTTGAGACTGGTTTTCACTGGGCCTTGTTCATGACTATGAAAACCTATGGCATGTATATACTTTTGTACTGCCTATTCATGGCCACAAACAACTGCTTGGTATATTTCCACATGGATCTGCAATGTAATTCAAATTGACAACCATGTGCACAAAGTCATTATGGATTGTAATATTCTTATGAGCAACTAGTTCATTAAGCCGGGTCTCCATTACTCCACTTCTGGGAATTATAATGTATTTCGACCATCGCAAATACTCCTCTGACCTCACACATTAGGGGGCATCTGTTATAGTAAGATTTTCCTCACCCCATGCAAACTTGCTCATAAGGCCTTTTCCATTTCCCTATTCAGACTTGAAGTCCCCTTTTGCAGTTCCCAGATCTAAAAATTACATTTTTCCATATATACACACTCTAACAACTATACAACATGTGTATATGCATGTTGCACCATTATAGCCCGCATACATCGGGTTTTGTGCTCAAAATAAAAAAATGGTGTCGGGTTTCCATGTCACAACATAGGATCCATGATCCTTGACCTTCCATATACTGGAAACATTCCGAATCGGTCCTTCAGTTCCATTTGAAGGATATAAATGGGCCTTATCCAAGATGTGGAGAAGAGAAGAAGAATTCAACTTTGAGAGCAAAGTTACTCTGGAGAAATTATTCACTTCATATTGAGTCTGCATCCCTTTATTCTTTTAAGTCCGAACACATTGTTCAACCCCCAAGCTCTTCCCTATTTGATGGATAACCTCATCGTCTCTCTTATATGAGCTTGCCTTTGGTGGAGGATTGAAGTGGTGGAGGCCCAACTGGAAGGGACTTAGTTTCTCCATTCCGAATGTGCTGACACAGAAGTTTGTCATTCATACACTTCGGTTGATTACATTTTAATATAAATACTCTTTTCTCATCCAATTAATTTCTTGCAAATATTTGAATTGTTATTCCATGGGATTATTTATTATGAATATTGATGGCTTATGCTATTATATGTGATAACTTTATATATTATCACCATATGCTTGTGTATCTTGGTTGTTGAGGACAAGTTGCATATGTATCGCTTTGAGTCGAGTGCTCAACAATGGACTTCATCGAACATCTAGAAGAGGTAGGCTCTTTATCTTGTCTTGTTAGCATGTTTGTTTATATAGCATACTTGAGATTAGAGTTGATTTCTACGGTCATTTCCATTTGTTGTGGTTTACCCCATGCCATAGAGTGATTTTCCTCGTAAAACTATGAACCAATTGACTATTCTATTCTAACTCCTTGACCAATCAAAATCTTAGCCAATCATCCAATTGGTCTCCTAGTTGAATCCTTAATCAACCTCCTAGACGAACTCCTAATCAAATCTCCTAGTTGACTAATTACATCCAAAATATCTAGAGGTATGATGAACCTATAAAGCCTGACATTCCAACATCTCTGGGGAAGGGATCTCATGAATGTATTGAACATTCAATGGGTTGACAATGATACTATGCTTAGATATGATGGTTCCTAAAATGAGGCTATAACATAAAACACACACTTGAGAGGGTTCAAGAGAATATTATACTTATGACACTAAAGGATGATGATGTGAATATCTTTAAAGTGTTACAACTTCTTTTTCAAATGAGTGGTGAAGTCGTCCAGGTAAGAAAGAGTGATTTTACCCAATTCATGAAAGCCGCTATGACATGGCCCATTGAAAAGTGGTTCCAACATTTTTTATCCCAAAGTGCATGATGCAATAAGCGATGTCCCCCATGGAGTGGTAAAGGATATCTTGTACTAGTATTGTGGATGAATTTGGATTTGATTGTATCCAGAGAACCCATCCATAAAGGATAGGACCTCATGACCCATGCAAGAATTATAATTTGGTCGATACAAGGTGTAGGGTATTGTCTTTGGGACATGCCTTATTGAGATGTTGGAATTCAATGCAAACATGGATGGTGTCTTACTTATTTTTCATGGGGACTAGATTAGATGCCCATGAAGTGTAGGCAATCAGATATATGAATCAAATTAGTGAAGTTTTTCAATTTTGGATTTAATGGCCAAATCCTTGGTAGGATGAATATGTCATTGTTTCTGCCAAACTAGGGATGCATCTATCCAAGTGTCAATATGATGTTCCACGATGGAGAGGTTTAGTCTTGACATTTTTCAGTAAGACCATGTTAAAACATCATGAAACTCTTGGAACAAAGCTTTGTAGGTAGCAACCTATTTGGTATAATAAGAATCTCTAAGGAGAATATGTTTAGTGAAATTAGGTTTAACAACAATATCCACCTTGATGGTGGGGGAGATATTAACCATATTTCCTTCCTTGAAGGCATCTATATCAGGAATCATGTTTTTAAACCAATCAACATATATCAAAGGTATGAAATCGCTGGTTTTGACAAAGAATTGATCAACAAGCTTCTTGGTGGTAAATGTATCTTGAGGGAGAAAACAAGCGTGGTGGTGTATATCATCCCATGTATACTTAGGAACATTCATGGATTTGATAATTTCTTCATTGGAGTGAAATATGGGGTTATGTAAATCAAAGGAGTCAAGTATCATCGTCAAACTGATTGAAGAGGTCCTAGTTTTAGGTTTGGAACCTATATCAATTCCGAAACCATGTGAAGTATGGATCACATAGGAAACATAAACAATGAAGAGATGATCAATGTGGATGAAAAATCCATTATTAGTGTAGAAGAGGTGTTGAAGCAATTGAGGAGGCACTTATAAAAATGCCCGATGATAATTAGTGATGGTCATGAGACAAAGAGCCCACCGAAGAGGAAATGTAACAAATGGATATATATTCTACATTCTTAGTTTAGGGGTAAATACTTCTTCTAAAAAAGGTTTGCTCCCTTCTTGATTTTTTTTTGAAGTTGAAGCATGAGGGATTGTTCTATGGCTTCATTAGAGGAGGGAGTAACTTGTGACATAGCATCAATCTAGCACACCACCACAAGAGTGTCCTAAAACTTGGGAAGTTACAAAAAATGGTGCGAATAGTGACCATTTTTGTCACATAAAGAGCATGGATGGTAGAATATGTAAGAGTGATTTGGACCACTAGAATTGACATACCAAAACTCTCTTCTTTGGGATAAATCAAACTCTAGAACTTTGGGAGATTCATGCACTTATTGATGGCATGACTAATGATGTCACACAGAGCACATGAAGGAGAAAATAGTCTAGGAATAGTGGTTAGGGTGGCCATATTCATCCCCAAAGTATTGATGCCCCTGACTTTCTTATTTTTTCTCCTAACCCCTCTTTTACCTTTTCCAATCTCACTATGCGGGACAAGCTCCTTTAATGGTCGTGAGGTCGACATTGATGGAACATTCATAAGATGTATGAGAGTCAAGATTAGATGGGGAGGTGGTGTTGATGTAGAAAGTGGATTATGTGGGTTGAGGTAACACACGAGGATACCTAAAGCGAGGCCATGAAGATTCAAGGTTGCCAGTACACGAGTTATAACTATACTAGGAGGAGGAAATAAAAATGGGATTTTCACAATAGAAGACCCAACCTAAGGATTTATTGCTATTGGTGGATTAGCAAGATCAATATTTGTCTTAGAATATGATTCCCCAAACATAATAGTGCACATTTGAGATGTCCCTTTGGGCCAAACATTAGGACGAGATCTTGGATATCTACCAAACAAGGTAGCATCTATAAACACACTTGGAACAACTTTGGAAAAAGAAGGCATGGATTGACTACCTTCAAGAGTATGAAAAACATTGTCAATATTGGATTATGGCTTAGGATCATAATATGTAAGATGATCTAATGTCATACTATTTCTATGTTGGGGGAACATCACAAGGCAGCGAATTGTTGAAGCTACCCCTTCATTGCATACATGTAACTACATCCTAGCAAAATGTTGTTGTCAAGTTGACCATATACAACTTCAATTATATAAATAATAATGGTATTACAAAATTTCTATGGGAATGTTTTGCATAATTCCTCGTGGTTGATAAGGACATCCATCATATGCACGAAGGGTGATTACTAATGTAATTAACTCTAGAGATCCCAACTTCTTCCAAACATGGGTGGAAATGACACAAGTGGATGCACCTTCATATATGATGCAATGATGGAAAATAAGGTTCTTAATGGCAATTGACACTTGAAATGAAATATCAAAGAAAGATGAGGCTCAACTCAATATAGGTCAAAAGTGATTAACCTAACATTAGACGGATCAATGACACCCAAATATGATAGTAAGGAATTCCTCTGCAAAGGGAAATTTTGAAGTACATCAAAGGTAGACATGGCTATAGGAGACAGTGCCAAGTCGTTCAATACACTATAGTTATGAGTGGCCCTCACATGTAGGTTGTGAGTACCTTTGGTACTTTCAACATAGGTTCTACATTAGGTCACAAGATTTGCAAGTCACCACTATTTTAGGGTGGGTTATTTTCCTTGTTATAAGGGGTGAATTCAAGGGGTAAACCATATTGTTTAATGTGATTTTCAAGGTTAACATCCATAGAGTTCATGAAATGAAGGGTCTCTAAGAGGATTGGAGGTAGATGGTTGATTGGGAGGAGGTGCCATAAATTGTGCCATGACTAACCCTTGCGGTGGAAAGGTGTTTCACAACACCAATAGTTGGGAAGTAGGAGGGGGCATTAGTTTATTTCTAGCTTGACCTTGTGTGGGATTGATAATAGCTTGTGTAGTTGCTTCCCCTAAAAGGAAATGCATTTGAGGTAATCAAGGACAATGATGAGTATAATGATCATACACTCTACAAATGGCACAAGGGTGATTAGTTTGGAGTTGACTATCCTTCCCTTGTTTTGGTTTATTATTGGGATTTAGGTTTGGATTTATGGGGTTGGTACTGCCCCTAGCAACAACATGAAAATTTGGAGGTCCCCCCCCATCCTCTTGATTCTAGTTGGGAACTTGTTATTCCTTTTATTCCTTTTCTTGTAGTTCTACACATTTGGTTGTATATAAACTTGACCCTATTGCAGAGGAAATCGCTAAATTTGATTTGGTTGAGGTTGGGGTATTTGAACCTATGGTGTCAAGGGACTTGGTGGAGGAGCTAGGAAATGGATAAATGGGTTGTGGGTCAGAGGATCCCCATAGAATTTAGATGTGATACTACATGTATTACCAATACATGAAGGGCCATGAACATGATGTTGCATAGGGCCGAGATCGAAGTACGATGCACAAGCTCTATCATGTGATGCTGATCATGAGTTATCACATGGATTGTGAGGCATATGTGGCTTCCCATAGGAAGGAAGGCCAAATGTTGGACGTTCTCCACCTAGTGGTTCCCATACATACTAGTACCAATAGAGAAGTTCATATGGCCATATTTGATTATGATTGTGAGAAACATAACTTATAATTCCATTCATGGCATGGAATTCCCCAACTAATCCCAATTGGAAGAACCAGTTTGAGCTGCATCGAGAGTCACAATGTATAAATAGCCTCATTGGCAATAAACCAGATCTAATTCTTGCACCTTAAATATGGTTTCCTACTCTTTTTAAGGCATGGTTGATGCAACATCCTTATCTATAATGGGGAGAGGATATTTTAAGAATCAATCAAGAAGAGTAGAATTGTTGAGTTTAAATTTTCATAAAATTCATCTCCTACACCACTCATGTATGTGATTAGTGATATGTGTGGCAGAGTTTTGATGACAAGAAGTAAGGATCTCGACTCCCTCATCATACCTAATGGGTAATTGGAAAAATGTGAGGAGTGCTTTAGCTAGGGATTCAAAGGATGGATAATACATAGAGGGTTGGTCTATGTACCATTTTGCGGCTACCCTAGTGAGAGTGCATAGAACTAAGTGAAGCATAATTGAATCATCAACAATGCTATTTGAGGAACACCATATATGAAAGGACATGATATCGTTGGAAGGATATTTTTTAACACTTCCTTCAAATTTTGGAATATCCAAAAGAAGCTTAGTAGGCATACGAGACTAAGTGAGTTAATGTTGAATATGATCATTAGCTAGCTTAGTTAAATCCAAATGGTTTAAACTAGACATGTATGGAAGATTAGTTGCACTATTTTGATTGGTGTTTTCGTTATTGATAATCATATTGGTGGTAGCATTAACTTGATGGTTAGTCAAACCTAATATGGATGAGGATGAATAGACATGAGTGAGATCAACCTTGAAGTTCTCAAAGAATATTAACTCGATGGTGAACTAAGAGGGGTTGGAGGTTGGTTGTGCTTGATTTGAACACAATGAGTGAGATAAATAATACAAATAGGAATTTTGAGCAATGGATGAAGTCCTTGAATCCTACAAGAATGCCTAAGGGAATGTGGAAGTGCAATCTTGACTAGGTGCCAATAATTGTCTCAAAAATGTGAAATGATAACCTCTAAAGAATAGTGCAACGGAAAAATTAACCACTTTAAAGAAAATTGTGACTAAATTTAAACTAGGTGTGTAGGTTTTCCAATGAGTGTTTTTAATTTTTTTTAATAAAGATAAAATAATTGAGATGCCTAAAGTAATAACTTCCACCCTAGAAAAAAAAAGAGTCACTATCGTAATGGTGCTACCACTCAAACTATGTAAGAATAGAATAACTCTTCCAAACACTTCTCAATGAATGACGATGAACTTCACTATAAGAAAGTGAATGAAGAGTCAAACAAAGGCCTTCCAAACACTCTAATTGGAGGGAGTTGAAAGTGAATGAAGAGCCATAAAAAGGCCTTCCAAACACTCTAATTGTGAGAAAGAGACAATTATAGTGAAGGGCATTAGGGTAGCTCCCAATTGCCAACAAATATCTACCTCAAGTGCCCTCCCACCTTTGAAAACCACCTAGCTAGAAATCTAATGAGTGGTCACTAAGTTAACTCTTAAAAAATACATACAAATATAGGTTATAACCTTGCCTTAAGTTGAAATCAATGATCAAGTGGTCTTCAATTTGAAAGAGTAAGGTGTCTCAATCAAACCTCCGATCCCAATCTTGGCATTATCCCCTATTAAAGAGCACACTTGTTGTAAAATTTTTATTGAACCATATTTGATAGGAAGGATTTCAAGTTCCCTAAGAGTCAACAACCAATTCTAAAGTGCAAATGGTTGTGGTGAGTTATATGGGTTCTTATCCCCACAACCCTAACCTAACTAAAGTTATTTTGGCCCCAAAAGAGGGAATTTTAGTTGGTTGAAATTAAGTGTTGATTTTAGGGGTTTAACTTGGCGGCATGGACTAAATGTTTAGATAATGGTGTGGATTTTGTGCACCTGTGGTGTGTACAACACAAATAGAGTGCTGAAAAGAAATTAAAGTAAAGGCTATAAATTAAATAAAACTTGCAAGAAAAGGAACGTAGATATGACAAATACTAGAGATGAAGAATATTTTTCTTATATAATGAAATTTTTTCCTAAAGGTATCGAAGCAAGCTTTAAAGACAAAAACTAGCAAACAAAATCTCTAATGCAAACTAAAAATGGCCCAGTGCAATCTAATTTAGAAATGCAAATTTAGGAAAATCAACTACCTCAGTCAAATACTAAAGTGTAAGAAGTTTTTCTCTTTACCAAACAAATTTTCCTAAATGAGCAACTATGAAACCAAGAAATAAACAATGGATTATCTGTTGAAAATGAAATGAACCATGGATGGAAAATAACTAACATTTGCAAAGACAAGTGCCATACAAATCAAAATTAGAGGGTTTATTCCTTACCCATTTTTCTTTCAATTTTAAGCAAATCTAAAGTAATAAAACAACCAACTAAAATTTTGGATTAAATGTTCAAAACTAAAAAAGGCTAGAAACCAATAAAAAGCCCTAAAGGTAGTGAATATTAAATTTTAAAAACCTTTTTCTTTACCTATAATGTTTCTGTTTAAAATCTCAACAAAAAAGATCAATTTGGAAATATGTTGAAGGGATCAATCACACACATCGCAAAAATCCAGAATAGAAGAAAACAAGAAAATAAAAATGAAAACTATTCCAAGTGTAGAAATTGGGCTAGAATATGTGCAAGCACATGATTTATTTGGTAAAGTGCACTAACATAGATTTCTACAAAGATACCATGATATGAAAGTAAAATTGTTGAAAGAACCCATGGTCGACATATAAAAACTAGGGTTTTCTACCAAGGTCACCTATTTAACTAAGGCTACAATAAACAAAATAAAAAAAACTAGTAAGGACATAAACATACCAAAATGAACTTAAGAAGCACGTACACAAGTAAGGAATAATACTTTGGATAAATTCCCCCAAGGAGTCACTAATTTGTAGTTGGATTTTTGTTACAAAGGTTTTCCAAAAACCCTACTCTAAGTAGTTGTGTTCTTAGAGGTAGAAAAAATGAAAGTAAAAGGAAATAAAGGACTCATGCACACAACTTCATGACCTATCTTAGGAAATAAATAAGACACAGGCAATGAGTAAATGACTTATTGACTAACATCTAACATCTAAAGCACTTTATCCTTGAGGGTTAGTTCAAGTGGTCATGAGCCAAATATGAGGCTCCCCCCCAAAGTTGGGGAGGTCATAGGTTTGATTCACTTGATCCCATTAGGGTTGGGATATATAATCAGGGAAAATGGTTTACCTTGTTTACCATCCATGGATTATGGGGAAGTACTCAAAAGGTTTTCTGCATGGTGTTTTCCTTGGAAAAAGAATATAAGATCTAAAGAAAAAAAATATAATAAAATGACAATGAATCTTTATTAAATCAATGGAAATATTACATATAATAACAC
Organism: Picea engelmannii; assembly: GCA_009831015.1. Taxonomy (NCBI): domain Eukaryota; kingdom Viridiplantae; phylum Streptophyta; class Pinopsida; order Pinales; family Pinaceae; genus Picea; species Picea engelmannii. The sequence goes on from ML802495.1 coordinate 44,748, forward strand.
CATGTGGATGACTTGATGTATCTAGATGGGCTCCAAAGCCACCCTTAGGGATGGTTCTTTGAACTCCTTGTGTGCTCCAACTCCAACTTGGTAGAAGGAGGAAATTCTTGATGGTAGATGGATAACAACTAGGGTGATACAAATCTTTGGAGGAATTCCAACAACATAACCTTACTTTGTATTGTGGATGAATAATGTGACCTTGGATTTATTTATAGGTGAATGGTGGACCTTCTTTGGGATCTAGCTTCAATGCGAACTATCCCAATGCATCAATGAAGTAATGGGTTAAGGATAAATAAAGAAGTGTAGATCAAATTCTATTAATTGCAATAATCATTTGATAAGGTACACACTTACCCACTGCACCATTTTGGAGTGTGCACATGCATTAATGAGCCAACAATAATAATAGTTTTTTACTTTAAGATGATAGTGCATATTTTAGTGGATTTCCTACACGCTCCATGTTCAAAAAATGACGAAAATATTGCACTATGACCATTTTGGTCAAATTTTGCTTTGAGTTGTCTCAATATGGTATGAATGAGGTCACATGATGATGTAAATGAGGATTATGAATACCATGGTGATGTTTCTGGACGAAATTACTAAAACATGTGCAGGTGAGAAAACTTATGTTGATAACAATCACCTCACTTCTTGTGATTCACCTTGGACTGAGCAATGTGACATCAAGCAACAACAAAATTGTGAAGGCATACTTCATGTTTTCATATCTGCACTTGATCTCAAAAGATCTCAACATTCAAGTAAAAAATCCACCCTCAAAAAACATATCTGAAATATTTCATTATATATATTTTCAATCTTGATAGATATACACTTTTCCTGTAGATCCAAGCAAGCATCTAAGCAACTTCTCTACATTTCCAACTTCAGTTGCTAGTCTCACATACCATTCTCACTAAAGAGTCCAAGGATATTTGTATATGATACCATATTAAAATTATTTTTTAAAGAGATATCTAATCAAGCATGCACATAACAAAGAATAAATAATGGAGTTTACCTTAGAAACCGTTTACTTGAAAAACTAGCCTAAAACATATATTTATTTCCTTGGTCACTTCAATCACCTTACAATGAAGCACATCAACAATTTAAATAGGATTCCTCATAAGTGAATACCATGGGATAAATCCATATGCCACCGGATACCATGAGTCCTTAAACTACTCATAGTATACCCATCCTTAACCGAATCATGATTAACCTAACCGCCTGCTGACTCAAATTTTCATCACCTATATTAAAATATCTCAAATTATTGCGAAGCCTATGATTATTTATACTATATGACTAATAGGTGGGGTCCCCAAAGATAAAATGCAAAAGTTTGGTCTTCAAAAGATTTTCCTTAGCACAATATATTTCAGTTTATACTATACGTGGCTTGATGATTGACAAATGTTTGGGTTCTATTATGAGTTCGAATACTCATAAAACTTGATACATGAGCATCACAAGAAAACATCATTTGTATCATAGTCTTTGGGTTTAATGGTGTAAAATGTTATAAAATATGAGTTTTTATGACTAATATACTCTCCTTTTAAGTGATACCTTGTATGGAGTTTTGATATGGTTCATGATTCACATTTTAGTCATATTATATGGTTCTAAAACTTTAGGTTACAATTGGAATATTATGTCGAGTCAACACAAGTGAATACTTCACATACAAATCACCCGATACATGATATATGTAGTTTTTATATGGTTTATAGATAATGTTTGGAGCTCGCATACAACATATAGTTGTAATGGTTTAATACATTTTGCATATGAAATAGTTCTATGAGAGTCAAAACATATTGCATGTGGTTTATTGTTCATGATATGGATTTATGAGCAACCGTCTCGAGGTTTATTTGATGTGATAAGGTAGATTCCACATGATATGATGGTTTTAGATTGATGACATGGCATACATGTTAATGGAATGTTGGTTGGCAACGTTGTTAAAACTAGCCATGCATCGGTCTCGTGCTCTATCACCCTTGTATCACCTTGGAATTTGGTCACTTGTGTTGTTGGAAATTGAGGAAACGAGCTCTGAGCTCTCAGTAGCTCAAACCCTTGCAATTGGTAGTTTTAGTAATGAACTTGGGTTTCAATCCTGGTTATAAAAGTGTCTTGTGCAAAGGTATGGAATATCAATTTGTTTTACATATTTTACACCAAACTTTGTCACTAAGATGGTTAAGTTTGGCTCTGTTTAACATTTTTGTGTGCATAAATGTTTTCTCTCTCCCCTCTCTACCGTTTCTTGAAAGGAAAAGCAAAAAAGATTTTTGTTCGCAGAAAGTTAACAGTAGCTTTGTTTGCTTCCTCCATACTTGCATTTTCCATAACGTTTTTTGAAAATAATAAATCCTCGACAATCCCTTTTTGCATGCACTTGAATCTCAAAATCGATTTCTCTTTATTTTTTTAAATTGCTCTGATCACTCCAATAATTATTTGTTTCCTTTACTTGATTCCAGTCATGGTTTTATATATCAATTGGTATGCGTTGGAAAGGGGTAAAACACAATGGTATATCTGGGCTAGTGGCGTCCATGGTTTTGACTTCAGGTCTGTAAAATAATTTTCCTCTTAAAAGGAAGAACCTAGGATCAAATCCATTTAGTATGAAAACTTGCATGTTCTTGGTTTTACTCAGATTCTATTTTGATATAAGTTTATGCATTTGAATCTTTTTCGATGATGGTTGTGCCCTTTGAGGACTGTGAATAGTTTGGTTTATAATCAATTTTGCAGCAGTGATGGGTTTAGAACCCTAATCCGATAATAAACCTACAAGCTCAAAATTTCAGATTGTTTGAGTCGCATACACATCATTTCATTTGGATTTCCATTTATCCCGTGGCACATAATTGCAAATTTCTTGAAAATATTTTAGGCAAGTCGAATGTTTTCACTTGTTATTATCATTGTTGGGTTTTATCGACCATATTTTTTCCAATATTGGAACCACATATTGAAACTATGAGTTTCAAAACCCTTCTCTATGGACAAAAGATTACCGGATTCGAACTCATTCCCAAGTATTTGTTTTCATTTCCATTCAAGCTGTGGTTTCTTTCATGATTTTCAATGACCTGTTGAAGGATTTTGATTGATATGTTTACTTCTGTGGTTTGACAATGACATGGTTAAGTTTTGTATCAACATACGATGATCTATTGTCTTCACCATCATGATTATTGACAACAATTTGTATGTGGTATAAGGTTTATAAATGGTTATACTAGGAGTGATTTGAGTTATAACCTATGAATATAATATGATGGAAATAGAGACACATAACAATGAATCTCATTTTATTAAGAATTTTTTATGGCTTTAGTTCCTGTAAAATCATAGAATGTACATGTTGGATAGCTAAGGATATAAATGGCTATGACGAGCATGCATACAGTTGATGCTATTAGTTTGCATATAATATTTTTTGTAAGAGAAGTTTTCAAAGGCAAAGGGATTATTATATATACCCATTATCCTTCATCAATTTCACTTTACGCAAATCGTTCCCTCAAGTATCATTCATTTTATTTCTTGTTCTCATATGTGCCCTCTATATGTAATTAAGATGAAATATATTGTATCAAAAATGGCATAGCTTGGATGTATAAGTTAAAGGCAAGATTCTGTTATGACAATTCTGAATGATGAGATATGACTTGGATACATTTTTGGAATGGTTTGTTTGATTCGATTGAGTTAGAAAACAATAAACACAATTTTGGTTGATGACTTGGTGAAATTGAAGTTCATTAATAAGAAGTCATATATTTATTATATAGATCTAGTTTCCTTCATCAATATCACTTTTCATAAGTTATTTTCTAAAGTCCCTATCATTAATTTCCTTTCTCCATTTCAATCCTATCTATATAATAAAAAATGTATAGGGAAAGATATAGTTTGACGCGGTCAGTGTGATAAAAGAACAAAGCTAAAAGATATGAAAGGCTTTGTAAATTATTCTGGTTTATTGGTAGACAATTGTAAATATATTTTGAAGTAAAAGATGGGCATACTTCATTTTGGAAATAATGATCAACATATATGGATTGCAGACTTGTATGTTGTTGATTGTATATAGTTAATGGATGATGCATTTTTGTCCCTATTTCACCTTATTCCTTTTCACTTCCCATTTGTGTTGTATGGTTGTGTCATGTCAGAGCCAGTTTAATCATTAATACAAATTGTATTAGATGTCTTATCTTACTGTTATTTTATACTTGTGCTAATTGGATTATCATGGTTATAGATGAGCTTCTTTAGTAGGGGTAGCAACAGAGGAGGAAACAAAGGAAGAAGAGACAGAGGGCCTAACACCTTTTGGCAGCCCTGGGGGCATAAAAAATTGAGGTTCTCTATTAATTTTGATGCCGACTCAGATGATTTCCAACAACTGATCCAAACTGGGTACTTGAATCTTGGTGGTCAACAAGCCTTTACACAACCCCAAATGTTATCTTGCAACATCACCCTGGTATTGTGAACATCCCTAAGTCTCCTATGCAACCTTATAATGACAGATGGGGTAATTTACCTACTAATCCTTCTTCTGGTGCCAATCAATGGCATATGCCTCCTCCTCCTCTACCGGTTCATACTATTGTTGCTAGTGCATCTTTTCCTTTATCTCTAGTTCAACCAATATTACTTGTTCCCACAACTACTATTACAAATGAGTCTATGCCTCCTCCTCCTCCAAAGGATCACAAAACCACACCACACAGATCTCACATTGATAAAGGTAAGCAACATGTTGTTTTTACTAGTGTGGCGAATCCTCTTCCTATGCTCACTCAAAGATAAAATCAACAAGCAGTGGAAAAATAAGTTTACATGAAGTGCATCTTGAAATTGCCCAATTGGAAGAAAATAAGTCCCAATATGAGGACTTTATCAAGGAAAGAGATGAGTTTTTCAGGAAAAAATTTCCTAAATTATTTTAATTATGTTTGGACCGATTTTTACTATGACACTATTTGAGGACAGAGGGCAAGACCATGATATTTTATTTTGAAAATTTTAAATATCATGTTATTTTATGGGATACACAAGTGTTTTTATGCCATGGTGTTTGAGACACATGTTTTTGGTATGTCATATGATGATGATATATTTTATATTTGATTGATTATATGATGGAGAAACAAGGAAAAACTATTTTGATTATTGAGATAAAGTGTGCATATAGAGGGGGACCCCACCTATTTAGTTATTATTTATTTATTATTTATCTTTATCATAAATTTATTTGTCATATTTATTAACCAAAGTTATTTAACTTTAGTAACTAAAAGTGGTTCAACTACTTGAGGAACTACCTTTTAGAGAATAAATGAAGAATAGAAGGACAAAGAGAACATGAGGAATTATAGAGAAACACTTATGATGAGGTTTTCTCTTGTTACATATTGAGATTTTTGAATTTCATTCTTCTATTTTATGAGTTTCTTAAAAGGGATAAATCCTCTTGTTGACAAAAATATTTTTCTAAAGGTGGAAAATAAGAAAGGACTAGGAAGCATTGACATTTGACATGCTTCATAAGGTCATTCATTTTTCTTGGCAATTTGTGTAGTTTTATTAGAATATCTGAATTGTTTTCAGTTCCGATTGAGATTATTTTGCAGAGTCAATACTTGGTGGACTTGTGACTTGCTTGATCTAGTCATGTATTCAGTCTTGGCCATTTTATTCCACACACCAGCTGTCTTTGTCTGATGTTTAATTCCACTTTATACTTCTAAGTTTGGTCTTGGTCCTCACCCTCACATGGGTTTGAAAAGAGGCATTCTAGCCACAACTCAGATTTTTTTATTATTAATAAAATCTAGTTATTCTCAATTGAAGCTTGTATTTCTGATTTCAGTTTGTTATATTCTTTATTTCATTCATTTTAATCTTTTGCAAAAAATTATATATAAACATTTTTTATTTTTTTAGCAGAAACACACAACTTTATAATAAAATTAGGTCCAAAAATATATTTCTTGAGGGTTGATTGATATTTTTGCATAGGCTATAAATCCAGGGTAACATTCCCTTCTATCTTACCTTTTCCTAATAGGATTCGAAAATGCTTGAGTGAGGAATTTCCATTCCTCGCATCAACACCACCCTTGACGAAGTCAAAATTAACCTAACAGACAATTCGTGATAGTAATTTTCTCTTATCAAATTCTTTTCCTTACATTTACATTTATTTTTTATCATCATGTATAATGAAATTTATTGATTATATCTTTCAAAATATATGGTTAGTATGGTAATGAGTTATCATCAAAATGGTTTATAATCTTTCTATGCTAATGCTTAGTATAATGTGTTGACACATAATGCATTTTCTCATCATAATAAAGAAAATCATGAATATCAAATTCAATATCTAAGTCTAAAAGTCTAGTTTTACATTTTCCCATTCTTGCAATTGCATTCCACTTATTAGAGTGCCTAGCTTAAACATGTGTTTGACTCCGGTTGATGTATTGGTTTATTAATTACAACAATGATCTATAGTCATTCTATTAAATGAATAAATAGAATTTCCAACACATCCAAAGTTTAATGGGAATTTTTCCTTAGTTATAAGCCTCTCATACTGACAATGAAGTAAATGAGATGCAACTATGCTTGAAGGTATAATGTATTTGTATAGAGCTTCATATATTTGTGCATAGTCATTGCAATTTGAAGCATTCTAATTTACATTTAGTTTGCAATTTAATATTCTATAGGATGCTCTATCAAATAAAAAACATTTGTAAATGATTGTAAGCATTAAAGGCATGCCAAGACCCATTAAATATGTATGTCTTTAATGGATTTGGATTTCTCGAAATTGAAGTTTTATATTTTTATGCTTGCAATTGATTGCTTGTCACACTGTCTCTAAGGTCAAATATTTTACAAAACAATATGCATATGATAAGAAAAAATTGGTTCTTATTATGCAGGATGCAAGAAATTCTCACCACAAGTAAAGTTATAAGAAGTGGCTCATATATGGTTTGGAAACTACAATGGAGGAATGAAGCACCACCTTAGCATGGAAAGTCCCTTATAGGAGATCCTAAATTGGTTTTATTGGATGAACCAACATTTCCAATCATATTACACTTTGTTAACATTTATAAAACAATAGTTGCATTCTTAGAATTCATTTCTTTACTAAACTATGACTTTCTTCTCATATTTATCTTGCTTGTAGATTTGGGTAAGGCATTTGTACATAGATTAGTTTTATATTGCAAATTACTAGTCTTCTTAGAAAGTAGTTTCCTATTGTATTTTTAGGTGCACTAAATCATCAATTTGATAAGGAGCGATTGCAAGCCAAGTTCTACAAGTAATTGACACCTTACTTTTACAAACACAAGGGACAATGTAGGTTTTGCACATGACGCTTCCCAAGGAATTGACCTAGTGGCCGCCAATCACATTCCACCTAATTAAACATCAAATAGAACAACCTTTGCTCACCTAGTATATTGACATACAATTGTAAGCAAATTAATAAACTTGGTTTTGCATAGAAGGTTTATATAATACTTGCACATGATAAATTGTTGATTCTTGAAATTGACCTTTAAGAATCAACATAGAAAAAATCTTGTAGGGTTGGTCAAGAGAAAAAGGGAATAGATCCAAAATTTCTTAAATCCCTAAAAAAAAATAATTCCCTATTTGATTGATTAGTTAAGATAGTTATTGGGGCTCTTCTACCTTACGATGCTAGGTCTCCTTAAGTTTCTATGAAATAAGTTTTACCTTAGGTTAGCGATAAAATATTTAAGCATTCAAGGTTAATAGATACTATGATGAATGAAATACTAGGTTACAAAAACACATTATAATGCAAATCAAGATAAACATAAGTAAAATGTAGCTACAAAATGTGTAAATAACAACCATCTAAATAAAAAATTTGTACAAGTTCCAATGAAGCAAACTAATCAACAAATAAAATAAACAAAATAGATGAATGGAGTCAAACCTTAATTATAAAGAAAATATTAGATATGCCTGAAATATAATTTTATTAAAATGTTTGACATCCAAAATGTCATAACCCATAGACCTGATTGATAACCAGTTAGGCTCCCAATGAGTAGGATGTTTTTGAAACCATATGATACTCATAACTGTTGATCACACCAACCACACTAAGAGGGGGGGGCGTGTGAATTAGTGTGTGGACTTTTATAACTTTTCTTCTTTCAAGTTAGCAGTTAAAACATAATTTTACACATTAAGAATAATCAAATCATAATCACAATGAACACAAGAGATACCAGATGTCTGTATAGGATTTTGTATAATATATATATAT
>ML802495.1:53205-66597 GCA_009831015.1 Picea engelmannii
TGATATTCACACCTTTCTATGTCAAAGAATCATCATTATAGAAATCAATGACCTCAGGTGCAGATCCACCTCTTCCCCACTCTCAACTTATCTCTCAAGTGAACCAATCATGGTTGTATTTATACTCGTTTATGCTCAAATCTTGTTTAAGTTATTGGTCCGACTTGTGCCACAAGTTACAACTAAATTGTCCATTTACAACTACTTTGGGACCACCAGAGAACATCATTCTGGGTCTTCAACTTTAAACCTGACATCTCCCCTATTTTCATAAATCGATCACAGGTATGAATCGATTTCCTTTGTCTCTGTGAATGTTGCGGAAATCGAATATTGTAGAGGTGCTTCCTTCAAACCATTTACATATGACCATAGGCGCAAGACCACGAGCTTATTAATTTAAGCGCTGCCTCTTCTTTCACCCTTTGTTTCTTTATTCCATACAACCTCAAGTGGTGACCATGTGCTAAGCCAAGCGAGTGCTTGATCACTTATCAAAATCAACGATCACATTTTGATGTCATGATGAGATGGACGATTCTCATTTACTTCAGGACTTCGACTATTCATGGCTCTTGAATTATGGAGTAGCAATTACTCTGGAGTGATTACCTACCAAATAAGTCATACAATAGTGGTGACCTCCTGCTGTCGGTTAACTATTCCAATTACACTGTCCTTCCACAGTACTTGATCAATGGTCGAGAATGCTCCCAAAGTGTTCTTCAGATCAGATGACTCATGTCCATTTCAGGACTTCGACCTTCGGAACTTCGGGACTTCGGGCATTTGCTGGTGGTGAAACTCCCGAAGTAAAAACTCCTGGAGTGACGTAACTTGCTAAAGTCACTTGTTGACATGGCACTTCTTGAGTGGCTACCACGTGTCACCTAGATTCATGCCTTACGTATGCCTAAAGTACCTATGGGACCTTGATACTTGTCACCACCTGATTGGGCCATGTGTCTTAGCTGACGTCAGTGTTGATGATGTGGGCTCTCAATGTGAGTTCTATGTGTATTAACCTCGTGACTTTGAAACTTTGGCCTTTGGGACTTCGGGTAATTCAATTTCTCCACTTCCCAATTCTCCCGAAGTGAGATTCCCCGAAGTGTAAACCTCGAGTAACTTTGACTTCATCTAATGGTCATTCTTTAACCCGAAAAGGCTTAACACGATCCAACGACTGTCGGGAATTCGACTATTCAGGATCTCAGGACTTTGTCCTTGCTTATCCTATCCTTCTACTTTCCTCGATCCGACGGTCAGGATATCTCCCAAAGTGTTTCCTCAGATCAGACAACTTGCGTCTACTTCGGGACATTTGTGGCTTACTCTGTCCCTCCACTAAACATGATCTGATGGTCCTAATATCTCCCAAAGTGTTCTTTAGATCAGACGATCCTTATTTACTTCGGGACTTTGGCCTTCAGGAGATCTTACTTGTTCTCAACCCTTTTCTCCTGAAGTGGTCAACACCGAAGTTTGACCACTATTCTGATCCAATGATCATCGTGTATTATCCAGATCCAATGGTCCTCATTTACTTCGGGACTTTGAGGCTTCGGTCTTCGTCTTTGCTTATCCTATCCTTCCACTTAACTTGATCCAACGATCGATGTGGATTGCGGAACCATAACTTGCATGTGGTTTAGTTTGTCGCCCAAACTCCATAATTTGAAGTTGTGCGACTGTTGGTGGATCAACCACAGTCGTCGATCTTTGAGTTGATGAGATATGATGATCTAGACTAATTGTGGTATTGGAAATAACGTGTAGTTTAATTCTCCCTTCGCGTTCCACAATCAGTCCCTGCCCTTGATCTGGCGCTTGCGTATCCAACGGTAACAACTTAATATGATCGTTTGGTGGATCAACCACAGTCGTCGATCTTTGAGTCGATGATATCTGACGATCTAGATTAATTACGTGATTGGAAATAGCGTGTAGTTTAGTTCTCCCTTCACACTCCGCAATCAATCCCTACCCTTGATCTAGCGCTTGCATATCCGACGGTCGCGACTTGATCTGATCATGTTTTTGCAATGCACTTTCCCTTCTGAGCTTCATGTGCATCATCTCTTCTGAATTTATGATCTTCATTCGATAACCCTCCCGAGCTTTAATCTCTGCATACTATCATACTGTTTGACATCAATGACAACACATCAATGATACCTGTATATATTTATTTGACATGAACTCTGCATACTGTTATACTATTTGACATCAATGACACTATGTCCAACAATCTCCCCCTTTTTCATTGATGGCAACACACCAACTTCATACACAATCTACCCCTGTGATGATGCTTCTCTCCTCTGAAGTTACTCTCCCCCTTTGACATCAATGGCAAAGAATTTCTCCGCCTATGATCTGTTTGTCTATATGCTATTGATCAATATCTGAACTTCAGTAACTCCCCTTGCAATCATGCTCTGCCTGCCATAACTGAATAACTCCCCCTGTCACTATTCTCTCTTTGCCTCTGACTGCTCTCCGCCTTTGTTTATAAAAGGGTATCTCTTCCTGACAAGGTATCTCTTCTTGTTATCTCTACAGGATGTCATGTATATCATTTTGTACATCATAATGCTACTGCTACGGATACTGCTTCCCTACTGGAACACTTCACAATTGTAGCTCATATTTTTCAAACGACCTTTGGATCTGTCCATTGATTCTCATTGATCTCTAGCCAGATGTATCTATCTCTATCCATGGTACTTTTCTACTATACATTGCTCTAAATTCATTTGAGAAAGTTTATACTATGCTTGTCACATGACCGCAATTATTTTTGCAACAATTGACTTCACTCATGTTCAGTCTTTTCTATCCACATCTATGAATGTCCTGGTTTCTTGAACTTTGTTCTCTGATCTTCTATTACTGCAACTTCATTTTTCTTCCATGTTTCATTTACTCTTCTTGTCATATTGTATGAAGCATTTCTCATTGATTGTCTTCTTGAGTTACAACAATTATGGGCTTTGTGGCCATATCCACCACAACTGTAGCATCTCATAGTGTAACAATGTGTAGCAATATGTCCAACAAGATTGCAGTTCCAACATATTATACTATTATTGAAACTACCAACTTGTTTTCTTCCATGATGCCTACAATCCAAGGCTTTATGACCATATTCATCACAATAAAAACAATAACCATTAAAAAAACTCTCATACCTCATTTGATTCATCCATGAAGGTGTCTCTCTTCTAAACTTACTTTGAGGTGTATGAGTAGCTTCTAGATGTCTTCCTTGATCTGATATTCTAAATATTGTAGTGTTTCTTTCATTCTTTGAACATGAAGGACCTGCGTCATACCTACTTTCCCCTTTTACAAATCAAGGACCTGTATCAGACCCACCTTCACTTTTTATAAATGAAATACCCGCATCTGACCTGTCTTCACCCTTTACAAATGAAGGACTTGCATCAGGTTTCTTAGGAGTACTAATTTCTTCCTTGTTGTAGCCAAGACTGGATTTGTCATTTGGTGATCTCTGACTATCCAAGGTCATAGAGCTGTTCAAGAACTTGACTTGGGTGTTTGATTTCTCAACCTTCTTTCTAAGATTCACAACTTCTGCTTCCAACTTATGACACGATTCTTCCCTTTTGTTCAACTGGTTCCTCACTACCTCCTCTCTTATTTTGACTTCTTCAAGTTGGGTTTTCAGATTGACATTGCTTTCTCTTAGTTCTTTTAGATCTGCAAGGTTTCTTCTAAGTTCATCATCTTCCTTATTTTCTTCTTTTGCTTGACTGATTTCATTCTTCAATTTCTCAATCTCCTCTTCTTTTTCTTCTAGCTGAATGTTTTTCTCATATATGATTTTTTCATTGTCTTTGAGCTTTTCCTTCATTTCCAAGATATGCTTTTGATTGCTAAGCTCATCATCTTCCTTCTTTTTTTCTTTTACTTGACTAATTTTTTTCTTCAACTTCTCAATCTCCTCTTATTTTTCTTCTAACTAATTATCTTGCTCAGATATTATCTTTTCATTGTCTTTGAGAATTTCCTTTATATCCAATATATGCTTTTGACTCTTTTCAAGAAATTCTTTAGTGTAGTCATGAAGATAGCTATAGTCTGAGTAATTATGGTCATAGTGGTATTCATAGAGACCCCAATCAAATTTTTGTTTGGCCTTTGATAGTTCTTCTTCTACTTCTTCCATGGGATAAATGCTAACATAACATTCTTCTGTTGTATCCAAATCTTCTTCTTTACTTGCAGGGGAGAATTCAATATCAAAATTATTGCAATCGAAAGATTATGGAGAGTCTTTACCTTTATTGATGGTCGAGTCTTCCTCTTCATCTTTGATAGGAATATCTTTTGTTTCTTCTCTTTTGATTTGACACATATTTTCTAACTTCAGCCATAAGTCCTTGGTGGATGTGCATAGTCCCATGCTTGCCTTGACGATATCTGATAATCCATTGAGAAGAATCTTCAATGCCACTTCATTGCTTTTCCTTACTCTTCTTTGGGATGCAATCTTGGATAGATTCTTTGAGGTAGTTAAGTCCCAGGGCTTGCTTACTACTGAATTCCAAACTTCAGATCCTCTTGACTTCAAATATTGTTTCATAATTTCTCTCCATGAAGAATAATCTGTTCCATCAAATAAGGGAGCTTCAATTGTGGAGAGAGCCATCTGTCCTCCCATTTCTTCAGAATCTACGTTCCAGTGTTTAAACTATGCTAAAGGAACCCACTCTGATACCAATTGTTGATCACACCAACCACACTAAGAGGGGGGGGGTGAATTAGTGTGTGGACTTTTATAACTTTTCTTCTTTCAAGTTAACAGTTAAAACATCATTGTACACATTAAGAACAAGCAAGTCATAATCACAATGAACACAAGAGATACCAGATGTCTGTATAGGATTTTATATAATTTACATATATGCGACTATAGTAATGGGGGTTTTCCCAGCACCAACTGAAGTAAGGAGAACCAACTCCTAGGAGAGCACCAACTCTCAAGAGAGCACCGGCTCTCAAGCAAGACCCAACTTGCCACAAGACCCAACTTGCTGATAGAATGCAATCTATCCAACTAGAGTTCATATAGTATTTCAACCAACTCTAGTAGCAATGATCCATTTATTGAATCAACTCTATCTCATGATCAGAGGTATACCACAAATGCTCATCACTGCACTTCATCTTCTCTCTGAAATTCACACCTTCTTCACTTCAGCCTCTCTCTTATATTCACACCTTCTTCACTTCATCTTCTCTATGATATTCACACCTTTCTATGTCAAATAATCAACATTATAGAAATCAACGACCTCAGGTGCAGATCCACCTCTTCCCCACTTTCAGCTTATCTCTCAAGTGAACCAATCATGGTTGCATTTATACTCATTTATGCTCAAAGCTTGTTTAAGTTATTGGGCCGACTTGTGACACAAGTTACAACTAACTTGTCCATTTACAACAACTTTGGGACCACCAGAGAACATCATTCTAGGTCTTCAACTTTAAACCTGGAATCCCCCCTATTTTCATAAATCGATCACATGTATGGATCGATTTCCTTTGTCTCTGTGAATGTTGCGGAAATCGAATATTGTAGAGGCACTTCCTTAAAACCATTTACATATGACCATAGGCGCAAGACCACATGCTTATTAATTTAAGTGCTATATCTTCTTTCTCCCTTTGTTTCTTTATTCCATACGACCTTAGGTGGTGACCAGGCGCTAAGCCAAACGAGTGCTTGATCACTTATCAAAATCAACGATCACGTTGTAATGTCACGATGAGATGGACAATTCTCATTTACTTCAGTACTTCGACTATTCGTGGCTCTCGAATTCTAGAGTAGCAATTCCTCCAGAGTGATTACCTATCGAATAAGTCATACAACAGTGGTGACCACCTGCTGTCGGTTAACTATTCCACTTACACTATCCTTCCACTGTACTTGATCAACGGTCGAGATTGCTCCCAAAGTGTTCTTTAGATTAGATGACTCATGTCCATTTCGGGACTTCGGAACTTCGGGCATTTGCTAGTGGTAAAACTCTTGAAGTAAAAACTCCTGGAGTGACGTAACTTGCTAACGTCACTTGTTAATGTGGCACTTCATGAGTGGATGCCACGTGTCACCTAGATTCATGGCTTACGTATGCCTAAAGTACCCATGGGACCTTGACACTTGTTACCACTTGATTGGGCCACGTTTCCTAGCTAACGTCACTGGTGATGACGTGGGCTCTCAATGTGAGTGCTACGTGTCTTAACCTCGTGAATTCAAAACTTAAACCTTCGAGACTTTGGGTAATTTGATTTATCCACTTCCCAATTCTCCCAAAGTGTAAACCTCGAGTAACTTTGACTTCATCTAATGGTCATTCCTTAACCCGAAAATTCTTAACACGATCCAACGACTGTCGGGAATTCAGCTATTCAGGATCTTGTGCCTTTGCCCTTGCTTATCCTATCCTTCTACTTTCCTCGATCTGACGGTCAGGATATCTACCGAAGTGTTTCCTCAGATCAAATGTCTTGCGTCTACTTTGGGACATTTGTGGCTTACTCTGTCCTTCCACTAAACATGATTTGACGGTCCTAATATCTCCCGAAGTGTTCTTAAGGTCGGACGGTCCTCATTTACTTCGGGACTTCGGACTTCGGGTGATCTTACTTATTCTCAACCCTTTTCTCCCGAAGTGGTCAGTGCTGAAGTTTGACCACTATTCTGATTCAACGATCATCATGTATTGTCCAGATCCGATGGTCCTCATTTACTTCAGAACTTCAGGGCTCTGGTCTTCGTCTTTGCTTATCCTATCCTTCCACTTAACTTGATCCAATGATCGATGTGGATTGCATAACCATAACTTGCGTGTGGTTTAGTTCGTCTCCCAAACTCCACAATTTGAAGTTGTGCGACTGTTGGTGGATCAACCACAGTCGTCGATCTTTGAGTCGATGAGATCTGATGATCTAGACTAATTGCGAGATTGGAAATAACACGTAGTTTAATTCTCCCTTCGCACTCCACAATCAATCCCTGCCCTTGATCTAGCGCTTGCGTATCCAATAGTCACGACTTGATCTGATCATTTGGTGGATCAACTGTTACACATTATTTTCATCACCACTATGACCATTAATGATGTAAACCTATCTGTTGCCTTCAGAGGGGTTAGTGGCTTGAATTCCTGAAGAAATAAGGGAGAAGAACTTTCCCTGAGAGAAGAAGTTGTATTTTCCTTTGTAAAAACCCTATTTTGGAGGATTTCCGTAGGTTTCTATATACACAGGGTGCGGAAATGCCTGATTTCCACAGGTTGCTCTATAGCTAGGGTTCGGGGTTTCCGCAGGTTTCTCTATAGCTAGGGTGCAGAGTTTCCATAGGTTGCTCTATAGCCAAGGTGCAACAACCTCCTGTACGTGGGAAAAACGAGCATCTTCTCGATGCTTCTAGAAGGAGAAGATTCTATGGTGAGGTGGCCTTCGAATGGTTTGGATCTTACTCGCTTTCATGATTTAGTGGGATCATCATAACCTCCTCACCTTATCCTCTTCAACTTATAAAAGGAGAGGAGCTCTCATGGAGAAATTTAGCTTGATGAGGGTTAGTTGGATTGAGCTTGGGAAATTTATGTTGGCTTTGAGCTTTGCTTTGTCAAGATAGATTGTGAGTAGCTATTAGATACACAATCTCATAATCCATTGGAGCAAGAAGTGTGTGGGAAGCAAGGAAATGTTGGAAGGAACTTGACGACATCAAGGCATCTGGTTGTATATTTCTTCCACATTCTTTAATACAATGACATGTTTCTTTCCCACAAAATCATTCCCATTTTATTGCATGACTCCTTGATCACATGCATAGGTTGTCATTGAATATACTGTTGTTGCTTTCACTTTGGTTGGTTTGTGTTTCATTGAAGGATCAATATCACAAGACCACCGGAGCGAAGCAGGGACAACAAATATATAAGGAAGTGATATCTAAAGGTATGTTATCCATTCCTTCTTTGGCAGTAAATTCAATGATTGTAACTTAAGGAAAGCATCATTTCCTATCTTGTTTTGTTCTAGATCCAGGTGGATCTAGGGAGATTAGTTTATGTCCGCATTTACCGATTTATCCAACAAAAAAATTGGCGACTCCACCTGGATCTATTGGAGCCTGACCTCCTTACCCCTCTCGCAACCCTTGACACATGTTCCTTCCAGAGTGTGTTTCTTCCGTCAAATGAAGATCTCTTGAAATCCATGACCGAGTTTTGTCCTTTGACATGGTGTCTTTCCAGAGCATTGTCCTCTTGGAAGCCGTGATCATGAAGAGCCTTGAGCATGGTTTTTTGATTTCAAGCTCGTTAAAAAATGAAACCAGTTTTGAGCATGGTTTTCCGATTTCAAGCTCGTTAAAAAATGAAACCAACATTGAGCATGGTTTTCTGATTTCAATTTTGGTGGGGGGAAATGCTTCCAGCCTTTGGACTTCATGTTGAAGTTGAGCCACTAGCTTCTTAAGCTGGGGGCTAAGTACCAACCATGCGTTGGGAAGTTCCAAGCATAGTTTTCTATGGTTCAAGCTTGTGTAAAAATGAAACCACCTACCTCAAGCATAATTTCCTTTGGTTCAAGCTTGTGTAAAAATGAAACCAGGTCCAAGTATAGTTTTGGCTAGTTTTAAGCTTGTGTAAAAATAAAATCTATCCCAAGCATAGTTATATTTTGTTTTAAAGCTTGTGTAAAAATGAAAACAATCGCGATCTTAGTCTTTGTTCTTTCTCATGCTCGTAAATACATGAGAATAAGTTACCAAGCTTAGTCTTTGTTCTTTCTCGTGCTCGTAAATACATGAGAATGTAACCGAGTATACTTTTATCACTTTTTCAGGCTCGTAAAGGTCACACGAAAAAGGAACCACCTGGAGTCACCTTTAAGCTCTTTTCAGACTCTCTAAACATGAAAAGATTTCTGAGTGACCTTGTTCTTTTCACGCTCATAAAAATATTTGAAGAAAACATTTGATGGGCAATAGGTTATCAATTTTTTAGTCCCATCAAACTAATTTACGAAAAAGGAACTGAGAGAGTTCTCTTTAAGTGTTTTTTAGACTCTCTAAACATGAAAAACCCATGAGTTTTCTTTCTTTGGACTCGTAAAACAAACATCAAAAGGCCCGTATGGGACCGAACCACTCCTTCTTAGGGTTCGTTAAATATACTCTGAAGGACTTGTCCGAAGGATGAGATTACATTACAAGCATATGTTATCCTCCTCAATCTTGTGTAAAAATAAAGAGGTACTTGCCAGAAATGGTGGGGGAAAAAATGGGAAATAAATGTGTCTAAACCTGTATTCTATGGAAGAGTCGCTTTTGAACATGACACCCTTTCACTTGCTTTGTGTTTAGGTTGGAAAATCCACTTGTCTCTTGATCATACTCCTTTATAAGATTACAAATTGGTTTGTGATCCATGTTGTTGAGTCAGTTTTTCCAAGACAGTTGTCATGTCGTTAATATGTTCAAACATAAGTTCAACCCGGAAATCCTTCTATTGCGTCAGCCATTTCTGTAGTCCTTAAGCCTTCTATTGCATCAGCCATCCCTGAGTCAGTCCTTAATCACTTGTTACTCTGATCTACATCAAATCTTGTTACCCGTTTCGTGTCATTGATGGGGGATACATTAAGGCCCTCCTGTGACGAGTTTTTTCCTGTCGAATTCAACTCATTATCCATGAATTAGACTTAGAAACTAATTGGTACCTTGGAACTTGCATGCCTCAATGGCCAGTTTCCTCGCTTTCGACAATGGGTTTTCATTATTGACTCCCGATCGAGAGATTCTGCCGAGTGTTTGACTTTAGCTCATTAATTCGCATTCATTGGATTGTACTAGTGTACCTTGGGAGTCATTGACATTAATGATGATTTCCCTCGCACTTGTTAACGATATACACTAATGACTAGTAATCAAGTGGTTTCTACCATGTTCGACTTCAACACATGTATTCACATGGTTAGATCCGTACTATAGAGTGGTGGAGATGAAGACCCTGGATCTTTTCTCACAGATTCAGGTTGCCTTGGAGTATATTCAGTTTGTACTCTTGCATAGATCCACATTGTATGTCTGGTGGCTATGTTCAAATTTGAGTCTTTAACACATAGATCCATGGTGTATTTTTGGTGGCTATGTTCATATTTGAGTCATAATGGCATGGATCCACAATGTATGTTTGGTGGCCATGACCTGTACTACTTGATATGGATCTTTGCATGTCGACATTTATGCTTTGAGTCAGTTGAATTATGAGTATGGGAATGCTTACCTCAGTGATGATATATTATTGTACTATATTTCCTTGTTTGTTGGCAGGTTTCCGACCGACTGTTCCTTATTCCCTACACAGACTCGACAAAGTATATCAACGATCACTCAGTTCTAACTTCATACTTTGGGGGGCTCTCTGTTACACATTATTTTCGTCACCACTATGACCATTAATGATGTAAACCTATCTGTTGCCTTAAGAGGGGTCAATGGCTTGAATTCCTGAAGAAAGAAGGGAGAAGAACTTTCCCTGAGAGAAGAAGTTGTATTTTCCTTTGTAAAAACCCTATTTTGGAGATTTTCTGCAGGTTGCTATATACACAGGGTGCGAAAATGCCCGATTTCCACAGGTTGCTCTATAGCCAGCATGCAGAGTTTCCTTAGGTTGCTCTATAGCTAGGGTGCGGAGTTTCCGCAGGTTTCTCTATAGCTAGGGTACATAGTTTCCACAGGTTGCTCTATAGCTAGGGTGCGGAAGCCTCCTGTACGTGGGAAAAACGAGCATCTTCTCGATGCTTCTAGAAGGAGAAGATTCTATGGCGAGGTGGCCTACGAATGGTTTGGATATTACTCGCTTTCATGATTTAGTGGGATCATCCTAACCTCCTCACCTTATCCTCTTCAACTTATAAAAGGAGAGGAGCTCTCATGGGGAAAGTTAGCTTGATGAGGGTTAGTTGGATTGAGCTTGGGAAATTTATGTTGGCTTTGAGCTTTGCTTTGTCAAGATAGATTGTGAGTAGCTATCAGATATACAGTCTCAGAATCCATTGGAGCAAGAAGTGTGTGGGAAGCAAGGAACTTTTGGAAGGAAATTGACGACATCAAGGCATCTGGTTGTATCTTTCTTCTACATTCTTTAATACAATCACATGCTTCTTTCCCATAAAATCATTCCCATTTTATTGCATGACTCCTTGATCACATGCATAGGTTTTCATTGAATATACTATTGTTTCTTTCACTTTGGTTGGTTTGTGTTTCATTGCAGGATCAATATCACAAGAGCGTCGGAGCGAAGCAGGGACAACAAATATATAAAGAAGCGATATCTAAAGGTATGTTATCCATTCCTTCTTTGACAGTAAATTCGATGATTGTAACTTAGGGAAAACGTCATGTCCTGTCTTGTTTTGTTCTAGATCCAGGTGGATCTAGGGAGATTAGTTTATGTCCGCATTTACCGATTTATCCAACAACAAAATTGGTGACTCCACTGGGGACGTAAATCGGTAAATGCGGACATAAATTAATCTTCCTAGATCCACCTGGATCTAGAAAAAAACAAGACAGGACATGACGCTTTCCCTAAGTTACAATCATCAAATTTACTGCCAAAGAAGGAATGGATAACATACCTTTAGATTTTGCTTCCTTATATCTTTGTTGTCCCTGCTTCGCTCTGACGCTCTTGTGATATTGATCCTGCAATGAAACACAAACCAACCAAAGTGAAAGCAACAATAGTATATTCAATGACAACCTATGCATGTGATGAAGGAGTCATGCAATAAAAGGGGAATGATTTTATGGGAACGAAACATGTCATTGTATTAAAGAATGTGGAAGAAAGATACAACCAGATGCCTTTATGTCGTCAAGTTCCTTCCAACAGTTCCTTGCTTCCCACACACTTCTTGCTCTAATGGATTCTGAGACTGTGTATCTAATAGCTACTCACAATCTATATTGACAAAGCAAAGCTCAAAGCCAACATAAATTTCCCAAGCTCAATCCAACTAACCCTCATCAAGCTAACTTTCTCCATGAGAGCTCCTCTCCTTTTATAAGTTGAAGAGGATAAGGTGAGGAGGTTAGGATGATCCTACTAAATCATGAAAGTGAGTAAGATCCAAACCGTTCAGAGGCCACCTCACCATAGAATCTTCTCCTTCTAGAAGCATCGAGAAGATGTTCGTTTTTCCCACGTACAGGAGGCCGCCGCACCCTGGCTATAGAGCAACTTGCGGAAACTCCACAGCGTAGCTATAGAGAAACCTGTGGAAACTCCGCACCCTAGATATAGAGAAACCTGCGGAAATCAGGCATTTCCGCACCCTGTGTATATAGCAACCTCCGGAAATCCTCCAAAATAGGGTTTTTACAAAGGAAAATACAACTTCTTCTCTCAGGGAAAGTTCTTCTCCCTTCTTTCTTCAAGAATTCAGGCCATTGACCCCTCTGAAGGAAATATATAGGTTTACATCATTAATGGTCATAGTGGTGATGAAAATAATGTGTAACATCAACCATAGTCGTCGATATTTGAGTCGATGAGATCTGACGATCTAGACTAATTGCGGGATTGGAAATAGCGTGTAGTTTAATTCTCCCTTTGCGCTCCGCAATCAATCCCTGCCCTTGATCTGGCACTTGCATATCCAATGATCACGACTTGATCTGATCGTGTTTCTGCAATGCGCTTTCCCTTTTGAGCTTCATGTGTGTCATCTCTTCTGAGGTTTTAATCTTCATTCGCTAACCCTCCTGAGCTTTAATCTCTGCATACTGTCATACTGTTTGACATCAATGATACCTGCATATATTTATTTGACATTAAATCTGCATACTATTATACTGTTTGACATCAATGAAAACACATTAATGACACTATGTCCAACAATAACAACATGCAATCAAGCAAGAAAAACCTTATATGGAGAATACCTTAGAAGAATCTACATCCAAATTGTCTAGAAGGAATCTTAAAAAATAAAGTGTACTTATTTTTACTATAATGACTGATCTCTGTTGTGAATTATCCTACTATTATAAGCATCAATTGGGATTCTTGAGAGATTAAAAAAACATGAAATTCAGTTTCATTTTCAAAACCCAAATATATCTACACTTTTCTCCTCCTTTATTCAAGTCTCCTTCTCCCCCTTTTATAGAGGTTAGGATGACAGTTGAAAATACATAAATTCCTCTTGAATATAATATAATATAATATATAAATTTGAATAATAATATTAATGATATGGCTAGTAGATGAAAATTCTCTTTTTCAAGTGTAGACTAAGGTCACCTAGGAAAACTAAGGGCCCAAC
>ML802495.1:86547-121622 GCA_009831015.1 Picea engelmannii
AAGTATAAGGTGGTTCAGTGAAGTAGTTTCCATATTTGCATAAATGAAGTATCCAAGACAATAGATGATATCTAGAAAGTCAAAACAAGTCAGATATGCCCCATGCATTACAAATCAAGAAAGAAACTACAATTGTTATGAAACTTGTATTCACAACGATTACTTTAGCAATATGAGAAGTTACAATAACACAAATATAACAACCCCTTAAAACCAATAAACATGCAACGAAAGAGGGTTGAAAATGCAAGCAAAAACTAGGGTTTTAATAAAAAATGCTCATTGAAATGAAAGATGGCATATAACATCCCTAGAACATCCAATATGTCAAGCCCTAAAGGGATGGAAAGTATAACAACAATGCAAATAAATATGTCAAGATGTATCTTAAGGGTGAAAGATGCCAATAATCCCTGAACGTCAAGCTAGAAATGGATGAAAATTGAAGGGAGATTGCAAATAAACCTAATCTGACCATAGAAAATTAAAGTAGAAGGGAAATTATGGTTTAAGGTCACTTGCAAGGGAGAAATACTAGTTCCGTCTAGTTTCCTTGGGCATATGGAGTCAAATATTGCGCTTTCATGGAGAGAAAAGGAAAAAGAAAGACGTAAGAACTAAACCCCAAGGAAGTCCACTACAAACCATAGGTATCAATACTCTAGGAGGAAAAATCAAGGTAGTCCACCAAAAACCCTAAGAGGCCATTCTATGTATTCTATCAACCTTTAGCAAAGAGATCAAGATGGATCTTGGGTAAATCCCTAGGGTAGTCCACTACAAACCCTATAACTTTAACCTACAAGAATAGAACTAGGGTACTCCACTAAAAACACTAGAAGTATCCTTATGTCCTTTAGAAAGCTTCAACAAGATGATTACAAGGGAAGGTATTCCACTGCAAACCTTCTTAGGGTTTCAATGACAAGGTTTATTCAAGAAAAATACAAGATAACATGCAATACCACCACTTTGATAAGACATTTAATACATCAAGAAATAAACCATCATAGACTTAAGAAGAGCACTTAATAGATAAATAAATGATCACCATGAAAAACCCTAGCCAATAAATCATCCATCAAAATTGAAAAGAATCCACAAGATCATCTCCATGAGAAGATGCATAAGTTATCCATAGTGAAAGAGAAAGATTAAGGCAAGTGTAGTAATGATTCTCCACAAGTTGTGTTATGATTTACAAAAGGTAGCTCTCCCTCTCTATATATGATGTAACCAAGCTCTATATCTCTCTATGAAGCCCCTAAAACATTAAAATTCATGATACAAGGTGGATAGGTCTTAGGGAGACCCCCAATAATGCCTCTAAAATAAAGATACAATGCTAAAACATGAAAATGCCCTTCTAAAATGCCACAGGTGTGGGTGTAAGAGGCTCCAAGAAAGTGATGTCATCCTCTAATGGGGTACAAAAGCCTCTAAATTTCATGTCTATACCCAATAGTGCAAAGCATCAACAAAAGACACGCCTCCTCATCAAGGTCACATCCCCTAATCCAAAGGTGCCAACTCATCATCACAAATGCTAGGTCGGCTCAGGAAACCATCAAATCACCCTCAAACATGATGTCATTCTCACGTGTGAAATGTCCTGGGATCCTACTATGATGTCATGATATATAGGGGCTCCATAACCTCTTCAAATAACTGTACCGTTCTTGTCAAGGGAATGCCATCCATTCAAACCATAACATCCTCAAAGGGGTGTAACATCGAAGGTGTGGGTTTCTTGCTTTGTGAATGACATGTCATGCTAGATGTGTAATGTCCCTGTTCATCAATGCAATGTACCAGATCCAAGAGGTGTCGAAAGGTGTCAAGAGGCATGCCAAGTCATCATGTAACCCAATGCTCATGATCAAGGCTCCAACATCCTCCAATGTATTTTTTGTTGTTAACATCTATGCATTGCAATAATAAATTTCATATTGCACAGGATTAGTGAATGATAGTTTAGTACTCAGATTCAATTCTAGAATAGAAAAATAGTCATTGAAAATATGGTTATTGTGATGAATTTGGAACTCGGCATATTCCAGAAATTTGAATCGCGAATGATTTTTAACATTGTGCATCCTAGATGGATTACTATTAAGAAACAGTCTTTGATCGATGAAAGTTGGGAAAACTTGATGTTCTGGTTTATAAATCATAGTTCCATTGTAAGAGTAATGCAAATATTGCATCGAATGATAAATAGGTGGGTGCTCATGTGGGTGATTATAATCAAACATATTCATATAAAGAGAATGAAGATCTTCAGATTATGAAAATGACAAGATTTCTTCAGTGAGAGATTTGTTACAGACCAAAATATAATCATGATTCTCTAAAGGGGAGATGATACATGACTCACACTCCAGGGTTAAGGGGCTTAATATTGCTCATTTAGGTTTCTGTGGTGAGAGATTTGTTTAGAATTTGTCGGAAAAACCACAGTGAATTTGTCGGAAAAACCACAGTGCTATTTTTGGTGAGGATTCCCCCATAGTCGTGATAGAGTGATGATTAGAGATCATGTATCCCCTATCCTTCATTATCAGATCTAAGTCTTGTGAATGAGAAATGATTTGATTAATGAGATCGTACCCTTTAGGAAAAGAGATGAGATATGAAAACCAATCAAGGATTTCTTGGTCTGAAGGTTTGTCACTTTCAGTAAATCTACAATAAATATGCATAACTCTTTGAAATAAATCATCCATAGATTCATTTCCAATCCTATGAACTTCTGCAAGTTCATTAAAGAGTTTATCATAAACATAATCTACATGAGCACCGATAAACACTTCCGTGAATTGTTTCTAGCTATGTATAGATTTCATTGGCAATGTCCTAAACCAAGTTTTAATCCGTCCTTCAAATGCGAGGATAAATAATCAATAAATTTCATTGTCCCGAACAATCTTAAGATTTTATCGAGTGATGTTAAACTGGTTGAGATACGTGAATGCAACGACATGCCCTTCACCATCGAATTTTGAGTTTGACAAGAGATTAACTATCTTGAGTAAGATGCCCCTGATGGGTGTCAGAAGACTCAAACGGTTATCCCATATAAAGATACGGAGAGGAGCCATGGGTTGGTTAAAACAATTAAATGAAATGTCTCCACATGGGCATGCTTGTCATCCAACCCTCCTTATAGCGCCAATTATGTTGACGTGGGAAAACTGCTTTTTGTAAACAACATGTGTTACCACCAAAAATAAGTCCCAATTAAACCTCTTGTTGTTTGGAATAGGGAACCCATCCGAATTTTGGACTAATAACCATTTTTGGTTTTGGGTTTACTGGTTGCAGACTGGTCCATCAATGAAGGTTTCTAAGCTAAAGAATGAAATGCATCTAATATAAGATGCATGCGTCCAGACAAAACTAAGGTAACCAAAAAGCGAACATAGAACTATCCATGCTCCTGTCAATGGCCTGGGAAATAGTTCACACAGATCAAAGACAAAAATATGAATAAATAACTACAAACATAGAATAATCTAGCATTTAAGAAATAATTTATGGTTCTATGCCCACAAATTTAGACAATTATTCTCCAAAGAACATAAATAAGAATGCAACCATCATACATAAAAGTAGTAGAAAATATGAAGTACATACTTACACAACCTGAGTGCTGAGCCAAAACGCAAAGGAATAGTATACAATACGTCCAATGCGAGAATCAAAGCTCTCCAATAAATAGCTTGGAAAAACATGGTTCTCTTTGTTAACAATTTCAATGATAATACAAGAAATCTCCAAGAGCCAAAAATCCCTTTACTTGGATACAATCCCCATATTTATTTAAGTTCAAATTGACTCTTGGAATTGCGCCTTCCCTCCACATCCTTTCATTTACAAAATTTTGTCCTTGTCCCCTTCATAATCATGATATAACAAGGAAAACATAAATGTTCATGATTTAATGTATGATATGCAGTTACATTTCGAATTTGTCTTTTAGTGCTGATGGACCATCATAGATTCTGGCCATAGTGCACCTCACCCACCATGAAGACCAGTTTGGACATGGGAAAATGCTTCTTTCTCCAAGTTTTATATTCAACCATAATGAGATTCATAATTCTTCTTTGGCCATTCAGGTTTGATTCTCTTTCGTTGCTCCCTGGCCACTACGACAATTATTATTGTTGTTTCTCTATCATCTTCAGTGGAAGATCGTTTTTGCGAGGCTACTGTTGCATACTAGTAGATTTCCTTGATGTGTGGCGGCTATGCCTTCATGGATTTCTTCCCTCACACACATCCTATCTAGATTGCTGAGTACGCCCTTCCTTTTGCATTGGTACTTGGCACTATTCAACATGCAACATATGAGTGACCTTAGAGTAAACTTGAAAAAAAACTATTAAAACCACACATTTGAACCTATAGAACTAAAAAATTAATTAATTGAGAGTTCGTTAATGCTTCCTTGAGTTTGGTTCCTAGTTCCTTTGCTCACGATTGAGGTGTTGTGTTCTTCGTGGATATTGACAATGTGCAAGATGTTAATCATGAAAAATGTGAACAATTGGCTAGGAATTTCTCAAATAATATAACTGTGAAGTTGTATATATCAAAAGTAACTTTCCAACGGTATAAGGAACGTGCGGAAAAATCATTTGAGTCAAAAGTTATGGCCAAAATACGAAAGGCAGATTGGTAGGGTCATGTCCCTGTATCGACAAGAAAAGCATGAACTCTTGTATCAACAAGAAAAATATGAACTCTTGTATCGACAAGAAAAACAAGAAATTATGTATCGACAAGAAAAGCATGAACTTCTGTATCAGAAAGGAATGTACAAACTCTTGTAATGGGAAAGGAAGGCACAAACTGCTCCARTGTGTTTYGACAAAGATCAAGTGATTAGCTCTGGTCCTAGGTGTATTGACAAKGAATGAATGATTTCCTTTCCTGACGAGTATATGGTTGAGACAAGTCTTAAAAAGTCAGAGGAGCTCCAGTTGCATCACATTGTATATTGGAATCGTAAGAGATCATTGCAATATTTGAGCTTAGTTGCATCACATTGTATATTGGAATCGTAAGAGATCATTGCAATATTTGAGCTTAGACTGTGTTTTCATATCATAAACATATTGTATGCGAAATTTAATTTAGTCGTTATGCATTGGATTGGTTTCAAGTGATGGCACCTTGTTCACTTTTGGTCTGGGTTGAAGGTGAAAAAATTGATGTTAATTAAAAGTAAAAAAATATTATTTTAAAGGGGGGTGGTCCCCACTCATTCAATCCACCTTACCCACTTATATCACATGATATTAATATAAGCATAAGAGTAAACATGGGCATGATTAATTAGAAAAGGTTTTACAATAAGCATAAGGGGAAGGGGGTGGCATGCCATGCCCCCTCCCCAATCCACCTTTCATGTTTAAGCCTCAACGACGCATAACACTCCAAACCTTTCACCACATGCTTCAAAAAACACCTTCGAACCTATCCATGTGTCACGTACCAAAACTCATTAAATCATAACTGTCGGGTGCACCGGCCTGATTGCTCTCTTCATATATGGGTCTACCGGAACTAATGCTATCAATTCCTTCGGGTGTACTAGAGCTAATGTTATAAAGGTCTCTGGTCGTATTATTTGTTTGAGTTAAAGAGAGCGTGCGTGGATTTTAAATGGATTTGAGGTTTCATTTTTAAATGACAGTTTTAAGATATGTATAAGGGGGGGAAGGGGGTGGCATGTCACGCCCCGCTCCCAACCACATTCCTCTTTCATCGTGATGAGGGGTGAGTGGGGGGCCATGCCCCCCTCCCCTCTTCCAACTCACCAACAATCAGCTTATTAAAACCTTTAAGCTTACATACCCTACTAACATTCTCACACAACATGGCAACGTATCAGTGGAGTTAAGTGCATGGATGTCGGGCGATCTTCGCATGGTCACTGATTGAGTATTGGGCTTGATCTTTGTATGCTCTCTGAGTATTATTTGCTTGGGTTAGAATAATGGTATGGGGGGCACATGTAGTTTTAAAGGGGTAAGATGGAGGGTAGTCATGGGCCATGGGCCCTCCTCTCCACGTAAAACCTCAAAGTTAATTAAAACCCTCTCCTCCACATTCAAACTCTTTAATTTAAACTTGATTCAAACCCCTTTCATTATTGTTATTTTTTTTTCAAATACATTTTAAACTTAAATAATTTAAATTTAAATTAAATTAACATCATTTAAATTTAAAATATTAAACTTTAAAATAATTTGCGCAAAGAACTATTTTACCCAAAGCGATTTTATGTTAAACCCAACTTAATTTTGTGCATAGACACGGAATGGAGGGTCATTGACCGATTACCTTGTTGCATGTGATTTCAAAGGTTTCACAACTTGCTCATTTGATGTCCGATTGGGGCACTGTTTTTTTGCAATGTAGAGAGCGTGGAGAGACACTTCTAGTGAGATAACTCACTTTCACTCAAATATCTCAGTGATGCCATGACTAACAAGCTTGACTTGGTAGGAAAACCTTGACGATCGTTTTGATGCTTCCAGGCCTTGGATTTTGATTCCATTAGTTACGTTAGAATCATAATCGTGTAAGTCATACAATTGATCTATTTTGGGGATGAAAAATACACTTTGATGAATGCCAAAAAATTACGAGCAAAGACATTTTTTAATGAAATTTTAGGTATTGTTCTTGTTGTTGCTTTGCCTTAATTCGGTTCTGTAAGTTCTTGTGTTATCTATGTTCTATAGGCTCTTGATTCATCCATGGAGATGAGGTCATCTATCATGGGCTCATAAATATAATCCCATGAAAACAACCAACTGATGTATGGAACACTTGACCCTGTTTAGGAGCTGGGAGGACCAATTTTCTTCTAGGATGCATTTCAGAGATAGCGAAAGTCTAACATATGATGCAATTAACCTACTTGACTATAGAAGACACTTTCATGATCATGGTTAGTCATAAAATCAAGAAGCACAAGTAAAAAACATGGTATGGTATGCACAATGAAAGCTATTGATGACACATACAAACTTTCCCAAATTATGACAATACTCAATTATGACTACAACATAATGTAGATTAATCGAGGGAGACATCAGTCATCAATTATCTAGTCAGGCATGAAATCATTGGAAATGATAGGAACTTGACTAACATGCACAATGAGAAGGACATGAGTTGGAGGACAATATGAGAGGTCTCAAGATGAAGGCGTGTCTTGCAAACATGGTTGATGTTGGTGAGAGAAAGAAGAACCTCGTAGTGTATTGGAGAGAAAGGAAGGAATTTTGTCGATACAAGATGTATCAACGAAGATGAGATGAACCTCGCCGATACATCATGTATCGACGAAGATGAGATAAAACTTGCCGATACACCATGTGATCTAGGTGGACATCGATGGCCACCCACCTCTTCCAACTAGCTCACATTCAGTTTTCATCTCGACAATTTTTTTCTAGCTTTTTGGGTCCTAAACTTCTGAGGTCATTTTTAGGCCCTAAACAACATTTTTTAGGTTCGCCACAGTCACACTATAGACAGGGTCAAAGTGTGACAACAACATCTGTAGTCCCTGGATAGACCTTTCCATTGGGCTATCGTGCACCTAAAATGGAGATCTATGCAAAAGTTACAACCCCGAGAAGTTGATGTACCAACTTACACCATCGGGGCCCACACGACTTTTGGCACTTCATCTCCTAGGGTTAGGTTTTTGGATGTCTAAGATTTTCTGATTAATTCTTGATGCTAAAAATGCCTAGAGGCCTCATTTTAAGGTGATCATATGAATGCGCGTAGCCACCACATCTCTTCTTAGAGATTAACTACCACCATTTGAGCAAGATTGTTTCATTATGCAATTTACAGTTTCAACAAATTTCTTTATTGAACAAAAGTTAAGTTTTATTGTATCTCTATTATTGTTCTCTGTATATCTATGTTAATGTTATAGATCTGTGTTTCATTTCATTCCGTTCATAAATCTGGATCAATGGTATCAGAGCGGTCTTCTCTTCATTTGTTTATCTATGCATGTCCCCAATGAGGTCATGGTATAAGCAGTTGAGATTCAAACCAGTTGAGCCTTTTCAAGATCGGCCTCGCCGAACCCGATGACCGCCCATGGGGGAAGTAAAGAGAGACGATGGGGCAGGACATCCCTTTAAATTGTTACTCAAGGAAGCCCTCACGCGACAAAGGAACGATATGATGGATAAATTTGTACAAATTCTTTGATGACTGCCAACATGTGACACATCTTCCTCAAACAGAGGTGTCACCTCCTTCAAGGTACATATCAATTTTGATATTCCTATATTTGAAGGTCAAATAAATGCGGATGTTGTAGACAAATGGTTAAACCTTCTAAAAGGGTATGTTGATGGCTAAAACTGACCATGTTCAACATTATAAGGAGATCACCCGGTTAAGGCCCCAATTAGGCCCTTATCCATTTGGGATGGTGATTCCGACTGGTTCAATGGGTCTCCAGTTACCCTTGTTCTAAGACTATCCTAAGATCAACCTAATCTAAGTTAATCTAAATGTACGAAGATATATACATTGGGCCTTCTATTTGCTGATGTATATTATCACTTTCTTTGATCAACAAACAAAAGAAAAGGAACAACTTTCTAACTCTTCTTGTTGACTTGTGATATTCTTGATTAACATCAACAAGAAAATATATATTGGATTTACCCTCTCGCTGCTAGCTTGCATGAAAGCAACCCTTAGGATGACATAAGGGCTCAACCATGCCACGCTGTATTTTTCTCCTATGAAAGGAGACTTTATGGATTAAATGCAGATGCAATTTTAATCTAGAATGCAAGAACCTAATCTAACCCATCTCAATTGAAAAAGGAATAGTCTAACTTTCAATTAAGAGCAAGATAGAAACTAAAATGAACCAAAATTGAATAAAAGGTAAAGATAAGTTAACAAGCTAAAAAAACAGTTCTTCTAACTTGCAACTACTATTTGTTGCAACTAATAAAACAAATATGCATTAACAACTATCTAATAAAAAATATCAAATAGTTAAATGCACATACTTAAATTCAATATTAAAATGATTGCATTCAAGGTAAATGAAAGGCTGTTATGTTATAAAATAAGTTCTAATAAGAGAATAGTGTCAAACGCATAAATTCACATGCAATAAAATGATAGACAACTAACAATAAATACATAATAATTTACTTGAACACAATATTCAATCATTAAATAAATATGTCCAGCCCTGCAAAGATAACTTTACAATGGATTAGAATAAACATAAATTCTCATATTTCAACAACAATGCTAAAACTTATAATTACACCAATTTGGACAAAGATAAAAAAAACTGAATTTAATAGCTTGATTATCTAGTTTAAGAGAAATAGCCAAGAATTTACAAAAAAAATTATTCCCTTACAACAGTGCAAAGATTCAACCCTTTTGCAAAACTTGGAATCCCTCCATAAGTTTCAAATATATGGAACACCCCCTTAGACTTTATTATGTTTCTCTCTTTTTATATGAAAAGAGTTTCATCAAAATTGTAACTACATTTCATAACTAAAAATAGTTATCCTCCTTTAAAGTTAGGAATGAGAAATTATGAAATTATTTTAATTCCCAAACTAATTGTTTCTTTTTGTAAGTTTTATCCTTGGAATTCGAATTAGTCTTCAATCCATAATCCACGATCAAAACTCATATTTTCCACCAGGGTATGTCTCTGACTTTTACATTTTCGACCAATGCTCTCCTATGATTATCAGGCCTGTGGATTTAGGAATGGACTCTTCATCTATCTATAGATTAACATCTCCTATCCTGACAAATTTTCCATTGAAACTCAAAACATATGCTTTGTCTACCGGTTTTGGATGTCGTTGGACGCAACTTGAAAATAAGCCTGTAAAGAACCATGATTTTCTCCCACATCGTGCATCTAACTCCAAAAATTCGCGCGATTAAGCCAAATGGGTCCTTTCTGAGAAAAACTCACGTCTCATATTTTCCAGTTTCTCGCTTAATTGGTACAAAACTGAGCTCGAAAATGACGACTCATTTCTGATTTCATCTTAACTCTGCAAAATATTACCATGAAAGCTCAGTAAAAACTTGAGCCACCCAACCTGCTGAAATAATGTGTGATGGTCAGTTAGAGCCTCAATTAGCTCCGATCCTGTAGGCTCAACTCTCGAGATTAGAACCATACTGGAAGATACTACAAATTCTCAAGAAGGAAACACAACTAAACTCAGGGACATAGGTAAAAACACAGAGCTAAAAGGGAAACCTCATTCACAATCCTTGTTGCGAAGGGAAGGAAAACCTCATAAATGGTAAATCGTAAAGCATGAAGTGAAAAAACCCCAAATGACCCGCTCAATGCATGTACCTGCCCACTCTTTGAGTTGATGGACACATTAATTTGAAGTTATGGCTAGGAATGAGGAGGTGTACTCGCTCAAGACAAGTGACATGACATAATGGTTATGAAGTGCCATTTGGAAAAGTCTTGTGATGAAAAGATGACCTAGGGAATCTCATGAATTAATCAAATGTGAAAACACTTAAACTATGTGTGATTTTAATTATTCATTATTTTTTGGAGAATTCACATAAGTTTTGAAAAAGTCCCATAGGCATAATGGTAAGTAATAACATACTAGACTCAACCAAATATGATATCTTTTGCAAAAGTTTTGTTCATTAATTTTATTATAATGTTATGCAAAACAATATAAACTTAACAAGTAATTCATAATCAAATAATTCTATAGCTAATAAAGTTTTACAATTCAAAGCATGAACAAAACTAAAACAAGAATGTCAACTATCATTAACCATGAAAAAATAAGACTTGACCTGAAAAGGTTAAGTGTTTATAATCCAAAGAAATATTGTAGCTAAGACTCAATTTGAAATGAAATTCATGAAAATTTTGAAACATTCGCTGTGACTGAAATAATAATCCCAATCATATGGAAAACAATGAAATCTGTAAAAGCAAACTAACATTAGAACTATTTCGAAATCAAATTCTTTTTAGATTCATGAAATTCAAAAGATAGAATGTTCAGTCAATCTTCAGATAAAGGATCAAGACATGTAAAGACCTCAATGCTAAACCCCGATACTCGTAAATGTTTACAAAATAAATCTATTTATAAACATTAAATAAAACCAAAAGATTCAATTATATCAAAAGAAATTCACAAAAAAATGAAGGGGCCCAAATTTCATTGTTGATCATTAAGCATAAATTTGGGAGGATGTTGTCTATCACAACAAATGGTGACACATGGGGAAGAAGCAATTATATTTGGTTATAAAATAATAGGACTAAGTTTACCAAAGGTATAAAGGAAAGCTTTCAAAATTTCTTGCACACTAGACCATTCTCAAGGGTCCCACATAGGCCATATTCAAAGGAAAATAAGCTTTTAGAGATGAAAGGAATTGAATGCCTAATTCCAAGACAATAAATCCAAGCAAAGGGAATATTCATTAACTTTAAATTACAACTCTACTTATGGACAACAAAAATATCTAGGAGGTTGTAAAATATTAGCATGCATCTATTTTAAAAAATTCCTCTTTACCCGACATTGCTTCGTTGCCAACATGCCTGTTCAGTACCCCAACAAAGTTGTCTTGGTACCATGTGTACATTTACCCGCTGCCAACAATCCTATTCAGTATCCAGGTGGGTTTACACACATTTCCCACACAAATGTGCTTTCAACTCTCTAATGACACCCTTTTTATTAATTTATTTGGAAAATTTCTTTTAGCAATTAGGTGAAGAAAGCGGGGTGGTATGAGTTTTTTTTTTATATATATACTTAAATGATAGAATGCAATACCATTTGAGTATGACCTCACTAGTTTCTCTTTATCTGCCAAAGTAGAGGCTTTTAATTGTGGAGGGGATGGGAGGGATTCAAAGTAAATAATGTCGACAATTTTTTTCTTTTTTAAAGATAAGCTTATAATGCTTGAAACATGTCTAAATGTTCCCCGTAGCTAATAGTTAGTGTATAAGAAGGTGAAAACTTGGTAAAAAAATGACCTTTCGATAAATGAAATCCTAGAAAAGGATAGAGTAACAAATTTCCTCATGCTAGTCAACCAATATTGGGTAGGAAAAATCTCCCCAACAATTTGGAAATGTCATAAAATCCAATAAAAAAACAAAACAAATCAAAACCGAAAATTTGAAATCCAAACAAGAATGAAAGTCAAAATATGAAAGAAAATAAAATTGCAAAGCCAAAAAATTGAAAGAAAACGCCACACCTAAAACTAGGGGGCAGTCATGACTAAAAGGTAAATTTACATCAAGTGTCTTTTTCTTTACAAATATCTTGTTTTAAAAAATTCAAATTTTCAAAGCAAAGAACAAGATAATAAATGAACATAGATACCTCCCTGACGTGACTTGTTTGTCATTAATTATCACCACAACTGCTTTGTGAACCATGAGGGCAAGGTGGGTGAATTCCAAATCTAGGCTTGCAACAAATCTTGAGGATCTGCAAAACAAAGATTAAATCAAACATGAATAAAACATGAATAAAATCACCAAGAAAAATAGTCAAGGATGAAAATAGGCATATGAGACTAACCATAAAGAAAAAAACTCTTCTTGTGATAAAAATAAAAGTATGAAGAAGTTGTGAATTTGATTAAGTTCATATATGCTTAAGATAATCATTTATTGAATCTAAACTAAATAAACTACGCTAAACTAAACCTACTCCTACTCTAATTTTATAAAAGAAATATAACTATGTATAATCATATTTCCAGTGGAGCCATTCAAACTCTTTCACACTTGCACATATGTACACATCAAACATTTGTAATAATAATGCAAAAAATACTAAATCAAAAGAAAATCCAAATCTAATATGTACATTAATACCTAATAAATCAAAACATAAAACTTTGTTTACAAAATAATTCTCCAACCATATACCTATTGAATCATAAAAGTGAGCATGAATATCTGATATGGATTGTTGATCTTTGGGAGAAGAAAAGGATATCAGGATAGATTCGAATGATGTTTTTATAAGTTCTGAAGCCTATAAAGAGCTATTAGTATTAAGAAAATCACCTAACTTACTATTTACACTAATGGTACAAGATAACTAGGAATGATTTAAAAGAATCTCCTTCACACAAGTGTTAGCTAAGATAATGCAATTGGAACTATTACTAGCATCTTCTTTTGCAAATGAAAAAGATTCAGGATCATGAATCAGGATGGAAATTTGATCATCATAAGAGTCATACATTGGGATGGTATTTTGAATGTTGAAATCATTATAATGAAAATGATAATTTAGCGGAACATTCATTGAAAAAGGTTTTTTCTCATCTTCAAATATATACTGACTTAAAGGATTGTGAATTTGAGAACCTGGCATAACCATCATCGAAGGGTGAAGTGTCTCAACATTGTCAATACTCAAGTTATCATCATAAATGACTTCATATTTTTTATTAGTACTCTCTTCCTTCAAAGGTGATAAATTGAAACTGAAGACATGATCAAAGAAAAGTATGTCATAAGGCTTAGAAAAATGATCATATGATAATTCATTATTTGGATCGTTATTAGTAAAATGTTTGTAACTTGTTCGATTGATGTTGGCTCCTCCATTTCAAAATATGCTATCACTATAAGGAAGAACCTCTAAATGATTATCAAACAAATTACTACTGATACACATATCATGATATAATGAAAAATAACTTTCCAAACATGTAGATCTAGATGTTTCTCTGTTTGAAAGATGATCACTTAAAATGTAAGATGACATTTGATTTCCTAATACTACCTCTTGACTGTTTTCTTTAGTAATGAAATCAGATTTACTAGTAATGGAATTTTTTTTAGAATTGTGATATTTTTTTATCAATTATATATTCCTGAAAACTAGAATTCAGTAGATTTGAAATTGATTTATACTTATCCTTTTCATGACAATTAACCGTTTCATTTGGATCTAAAACAATTTCAAGAGAATAATAAATTTTATTAGATGTACTAACATCTTCCTAAAATTGTTATTTTTCAGTCTTAGAATTATTAAATGAAAGAGGTATAATCATGTCATTAGTTGCTTCAAGAGAACAATCAATAGTAGTGAAAGAACTTAGAAAACGACATTTTCAGATTCATTGTGATTATTAGAAATACAAGGGAGAGAAGAAACATGTTTAAACCACCCTATCAATTCAATATGTGAAGGAAAATCATTAGATTTACACTGAAAACAAATCAATTTAAAACGAATAGGAAAATCATTAAAAGAGTCACCTTCAAATCTGCAAAGAGTTTCAAGTTGATCACAAACCTTGTCATAATCGTAGTCCTGAAAAGTATGAAGGAACTTTATTGTAAACTCGTCCCAACCACAAATAGAAGCAACTAACAAGGATCTACACCAATCTTTGGCTTGGCCTGTTAAAGTGAGAAGTGAGAGTGAAAATTCTACAAATAACACCATCATCAATATCAATTTTTTTACAATTTAAAACAAACTGATGAACATGATTAAATGCAGAAGAATTAAAATCACCGTTAAATTTTACCTTTTACAAGTGCTTAACTACCTTTATTGGAGTGTTGCAAAATGATCGACTAGATATACAAGTCCAAATAGGAAGTTTAGGAGCCATTGAATAAAAGTAAAATAATTAAAAACAAACAACTCAAAAAAATTTAACTTGACATGCACACTCATCGGTGGCCCTCCTTCTAGCGCCAAAAATGTTGATGGAAAAAAATTACCATGTTCAACATTATAAGGAGATCAACCGATCAGGGCCCCAATTAGGCCCTTATCCGTTTGGGATGGTGATTTCGACTGGTTTAATGGGTCTCCAGTTACTCTTGTCCTAAGACTAGCCTAATATCAACCTAATCTAAGTTAATCTAAATGTACAAATATATATACAGAGGGCCTTCTATTTGTTGATGTATATTATCACTTACTTTGATCAACAAACAAAAGAGAAGGAACAACCTTCTAGCTCTTCTAATTGACTTGTGATATTCTTGATTAACATCAACAAGAAAATATATACTGGATTTACCATCTCCCTGTTATCTTGCAAGAAAGCAACCCTTAGGATGACATAAGGGATCAACCATGCCACACTGGGTTTTTCTTCTACGAAAGAAGACTTTATGGATTAAATGTAGATGCAGTTTTAATCTAAAACGAAAGAACTTAATCTAACCTATCTCAATTGAAAGAGGAATAGTCCAAATTTCAATTAAGATCAAGATAGAAACTAAAATGAACCATAATTGAATAAAAGGTAAAGATAAGTTAACAAGCTAGAAAAATAGTTCTTCTAACTTGTAACTAACAAAACAAATATGTATTAACAATATCTAATAACAAATATCAAATAGTTAGATGCACATACTTAAATTCAATATTAAAATGATTTCATTCAAGGTAAATGAAAGATTGTTATGTTATATAAGAAATTATAATAAGATAACATTTTCAAGCTCGAAAATTAACATGCAATAAACTGATAGACAACTAACAGTGAATACATAATAATTTACCTGAACACACTATTCAGTCATTAAATAATTTTTTCTAGCCCTGCAAAGATAATGTGTAGTTCTCGAAAAGACCTTTCCAATGGGCTATCACACACCTAAAACAGAGGTCGTATGCACAAGTTATGACCCCGGGAAGTTGAGGTACCAAATTACCCATCGGGGCCCACATAACTTTTGACGTTTCATCTTCTAGGGTTAAGTTTTTGGATGTCTAGGGTTTCATAATTCATGAGTAATTCTTTTTTTTTTTAAAGTAAAAAAGTAGGTCCTAATATATTGATATTGCAAAGTTACAACATGACATTGAGGTGCCAGTTGTCCCGCCTGTTAAGGAAACCGAGACAGCTGGCCAGTCCAAGCTAGCATGCAAAGTCAAAATGTTGGTCTGCCACCCTGCCAGAAGGAAACTAGGGTGCATGGTCAGTTTTATCATTAGTCTGATCATGCCTATGATATCACTACCATTGCTATGATCTAGAAGAGCTACAACTCTGTTATACATCAAAAAAAGAAAGAGTTTTGAGCAGTGGTTGAACAGGAGAACCTAATAACCGGTGTCCTCATGGTCGTCCTTCTCCTAGCCGTGTCTAACTGGAATAGCGTAAATCTGAGCACAGGTGGGGCATTGTCGCCTTGGGGTGGTGCTGGAGTGGGCGACATACAACATGTCCAGGCGTTGGTTTATGCAGACGGCTCTAAAGATTTGGTCGTCCACCATGCTGCGGACCTCGAAAATCAGATTCAGGTGCTCCGGGTGAAGAAGTGGTGGCCGGGGTTGCATTTTTTGCTCTTTGTCCTCCTCCTAGTGTGCTTACTGCTCACGCTACGGCCTCAATTCATTAGGATCCTTGGGGGAATTCCTCCGGAGGAATCTCCTCAACATATGTTCTGGGGGGCGTTTTTGTTCCTTTGGACTCCCTGGATCTCTTTCGCTTGGCTAAAACCAAAGCTCGCTCAAACTTCTTATGCTTCTTCCATCGTGAGTCGGTCGTGTACCACCCTGCGCCTTTGCAAGGCCTTCCCCTTTCTTGTGGCATGTTTAGAACTAGAACGAGAGCCGAAATCCCCCCTACGCTGTTGTTCTCGCTCGACTCTGTAACCTTCCAATACATCCCAAATCCATCGGGAATGATGATAAGGGAGAAAATGGTGGCTATATCCATTAAGGCTGTGGTCTTAATGCTCTGGCTGGACGGTCTCCTCGCGCAAGTGAGAGGCCTCATCAAATGGTGGAGGCCGACTGAGTTGATTCCCATCATAAATAGCAAGGCTATGAGGGTGGATGGCCACCATTAATGGCCCCTCCTGGCGCTGCTCCACGTACCCACCCTGCTCCGCATGGCACCCCATCCGGGGTAATTCATGAGTAATGTTAAAAAGGCCTTTGAAGCCTCATTGTAATCATTCTGCTTAGACATATGCGCGTAGTAGCCACATCTCTTCTCAGAGATAACTACCACCATTCAAGCAAGTTGTTTCAGTTCTGCAGTTTTATAGTTTCAACCTATTTTATGTATTCAATAGAAGTTATTGTTCACTGGTTATCTGCTTTTGTTCTCCGTATCTCTATGTTATAGTATTTAATATGTTATTCATTTTGTTTCGCTCATAAATCGGGATCAGATGATGAAATGAAACTGAAGACATGATCAAAGAAAAGTATGTCATAAGGCTTAGAAAAATGATCATATGATAATTCATTATCTGGATCATTATTAGTAAAATGTTCATAACTTGTTTGATTTATGTCGGCTCCTCCATTTTGAAACATTCTTTCACTATAAGAAAGAACCTCTAAATGATTATTAAACAAATTACTACTGATAAACAAATCAGAGTATAATGAAAAATAACTTTCCAAACATGTAGATCTAGATGTTTCTCTGTTTGAAAGATGATCACTTAAAATGGAAGATGATATTTGATTTCCTAATACTACCTCTTGACTGTTTTCTTTAGTAATGAAATCAAATTTACTAGTAATGGAAAAATTTTCAAGATTGTGATATTTTTGATCAATTATATATTCCTGAAAAACATAATTTAGTAGATCTGAAACTGATTTATACTTATCCTTTTCATGACAATTAACCGTTTCATTTGGATATAAAACAATTTCAAGAGAATAATTTTTTTTATTAGATGTACTAACATCTTCCTGGAATTGTTCTTTTTCAGTCTTTGAATTATTAAATGAAAGAGGTATAATCATGTCCTTAGTTGCTTCGAGAGAACAATCAATAGTAGTGAAAGAACTTAGAAAAATGATATTTTTAGATTCATTGTGATTATTAAAAATACAAGGGAGAGAAGAAACATGTTTAAACCACCCTATCAATTCAATATGTGAAGGAAAATCATTAGATTTAAATTGAAAAAAAATCAATTTAAAACGAATACAAAAATCAATAAAAGACTCACCTTCAAATCTGCGAAGAGTTTCAAGTTGATCACAAACCTTGTCATAATCACAGTCCTGAAAAGTATGAAGGAAATTTATTGTAAACTCATCTCAACCATGAATAGAAGCAACTGACAAGGATCTACACCAGTCTTTGGCTTGGTTTGTTAAAGTGAGAGTGAAAATTATGCAAATAACACCATCATCAATACCAATTTTTTACAATTTAAAAAAAAGTGATGAACATGATTAAATGCACAAGAATTAAACTCACCATTAAATTTTACCTTTGACAAGTGCTTAACTACCTTTATTGGAGTGCTGCAAAATGCTCGACCAGATATACAACTCCAAATAGGAAGTTTAGGAGCCATTTAATAAAAGTAAAATAATTAAAAACAAATAACTCAAAAAGAATTAACTTGACATGCACACTCATCGATGGCCCTCCTTCTAGCGCCAAAAATGTTGATGGACAAAATTGACCATGTTCAACATTATATGGAGATCACCCAGTCAGGGCCCCAAATAAGCCCTTATCCGTTTGGGATGGTGATTTCGACTGATTCAATGGGTTTACAATTACCCTTGTCCTAAGACTAGCCTAAGATCAACCCAATCTAAGTTAATCTAAATGTACAAAGATATATACACATGGACTTCTATTTGCTGATGTATATTATCACTTGCTTTGATCAACAAACAGAAGAGAAGGAACAACCTTCTAACTCTTCTTGTTGACTTGTGATATTCTTGATTAACATCAACAAGAAAAGATATACTGGATTTACCCTCTCGCTGCTAGATTGCAAGAAAAGAACTCTTAGGCTGACATAAAGTCTCAACCATGCCACGCTAGATTTTGCTCCTACGAAAGGAGACTTTATGGATTAAATGCATATGCAATTTTATTCTAGATTGCAAGAACCTAATCTAACCTATCTCAATTGAAAGAGGAATAGTCCAACTTTCAGTTAAGAGCAAGATAGAAATTAAAATGAACCAGAATTGAATAAAAGGTAAAGATAAGTTAACAAGCTAGAAAAATAGTTCTTCTAACTTGCAACTGATAAAACAAATATGTATTAACAACTATCTAATAACAAATATCAAATAGTTGGATGCACATACTTAAATTCAATATTAAAATGATTACATTCAAGGTAAATGAAAGACTGTTATTTTATATAAGAAATTCTAATAAGATAACATTGTCAAGATATGAAATTAACATGCAATAAACTGATAGACAAGTAGCAGTAAATCCATAATAATTTACCTGAACACAATATTCAGTCATTAAATAATTTTTTCTAGCCCTGCAAAGATAGCTTTACAATGGTTTAGAATAGGCATAAATTCTCAGATTTCAACAACAATGCTAAAATTGATAATTACACCAATTTGGAAAAAGAAAAACAAAACTGAATTTAATAGCTTGATTATCTGGTTTAAGAGAAATAGCCAAGACTTTACAAAAAAATAATTATTCCCTTATAGCAGTGCAAACAGTTAACCCTTTTGCAAAACTTGGAATCCCTCCATAAGTTTCAGATATCTGAAACATCCTCAACCTTGATTCTGTTTCTCTCTTTTTATATGAAAAGAGTTTCATCAAAATTGTAACTACATTCCATAACTAAAAGTAGTTATCCTCCTTTAAAGTTAGGAATGAGAAATTATGAAATTATTTTAATTCCCAAACTAATTGTTTCTTTTTGTAAGTTTTGTCCTTGGAATTCAAATTAGTCTTCAATCCATAACCCACAATCAAAAATCATATTTTCCACTAGGGCATGTCTCTGACTTTTACATTTTTGACCAATACTCTCCTCTGATTAGCAGACCTGTGGCTTTAGGAATGGAATTTTCATCTATCTGTAGCTTAAGGTCTCCTGTCCTGACAATTTTTCCATTGAAACTCAAAGCAAATGATTTGTCTACCGGGTCTGGACGTTGTTGGTTGCAACTTAAAAATAAGCCTGTAAATAACCACGATTTTCTCCCAAATCATGCATCTAACTCCAAAAATTCTCTATTCAACCAAATGGGTCTGTTCTGAGAAAACCCACACCTCAAAGTTTTCAATTTCTCCCTTAATTGGTTAGAAACTGAGCTTGAAAATAATGACTCGTTTATGATTTCGCCCCAAATCTGCAAAATATAACCATGAAAGCTCAGTAAAAACTTGAGCCACCCAGCATGCTGAAAAAATGCGTGATGGTGAGTTAGAGCCTTAATTAGATCTTGTCCTACAGGCCCAATTCTCAAGATTAGACCCATACTGGAAGATATTACAAATTCACAGGAAGGAAACAAAACAAAACTCAGGGATAGAGGTAAAATCACATAACTAAAAGGAAAACCTCATTCACAATCCTCATTGTGAAGGGAATAAAAACCTCATGAATGGTAAATCTTAAAGCATGAAGTGAAAAACCCCCAAATGATCCACTCAATGCATATACCTGCCCACTCTCTGAGTTGATGGATGGATTAATTCGAAGTTATGTCCAGGACTGAGGAAGTGTACTCGCTCAGGACAAGTGACATGACATAATGGTTATGAAGTGCCATTTGGAAAAGTCTTGTGATGAAAAGATTACCTAGGAACTCTCATGACTTAATCAAATGTGAAAACACTGAAACTATGCATGATTTTAATTATTCATGATTTTTTGGAGAGTTCACATAAGTTTTGAAAAATTCCCATAGGCATAATTGTAAGTAATAACATACTAGACTCAACCAAATATGATATCCTTTACATAAGTTTTGTTCATTAATTTTATTATAATGTTGTGTAAAACAATATAAACTTAGCAAGTAATTCATAATCAAATAATTATATAGCTAATAATGTATTACAATCCAAAGCACGGACAAAACTAAAACAAGAATGTCAACTATCATTAACCATGAAAAAATAAGACTTGACCTGAAAAGTCTAAGTGTTTATAAGCCAAGGAAATACTGTATTGAAGAGAATTATGCAGCTAAGACTCAATTTGAAATGAAATTCATGAAAATTTTGAAATACTCATTGTGACTGAAACAATAATCCCAATCATATGGAAAACAATAAAATCCGTAAAAGCGAACTAAGATTGGAACTATTTCAAAATTGAATTATTGGTTCTGGAAATGCTGCAACGTCTTGCATAACATTTAACCCAATATGTGCTGCATTTATGGAAAACACACCCTCTTTCTAGGTCTTTTGACATAGTAAGATTTGGGGTTATACTGGTTGTGGATTTTCAATGACATGGATGATTGATTTTATTTCAAAGAGAAACAACTATCAAGAACCCACCTGACCAGATTACTTTTATCTAAACATAACAGAAGCCCTGCCGACTGGTTTTTGTAGAGAGATATATATCTAATATACACTGGTGCTCTTTTGTAGGAGTTCATGTTTCTTTTCTCGACTAGTCTCTGTGTTTTATAACTATAATGATTGTTTTAAAGTCATTTTTTTCTAAGCCCTTGCAATCTGTGTTTTCGCTATAATTTAATTCATGTTTTCTTTGTCAGCCCGCCCTTGCAACCTATGTTTTCACTATTTAATTCTCAGTTTGATTTCGGGAGAAAAAATAACCGATAAAGAGCATAGTTAGCATGATGGGTGGAATACAACATTAAAACAGTAAACCCACCTCATTGGACGCTGTAAGAACTTTTGTCTTTTTCTCACCCGTTTCCTCCTAGTTTTTTCAATAATGTTTCAATCTCTCTTGGCCATTTTCCTATTTCTAAATCAAATTATTTTTAGAGACCATAATCCAACGTAACCTTAAGGTATCTCATCACATGCTTTGCAAGTACAAGGTGAACATGTCTGGGCTCCACCAGATACAACAAAGCATATATCTGGTATGGTATTCTTTAGATACATCAATGAACCAATCATATGTTTGTATAGAGTAACATCAACTATTTATGACAAAGTATCATCCAATAACTTCAGATTCTCTCCATAGGAGTGGACATGGATCTACAGTCCATCATGTCGAATCTCTTCAGAATTTCCACAACATACTTTCCTTGAATAAGGAAAATCTCTTCCATACTTCAAGACCTAAGAAATAGTGCATTGGGCTTGGGTCCTTCATTTCAAATTCAGTGGCAAACTTCTTCTTACAATCTGTGATGAGATTTTCTTCATTTTTCAAGAATAAGTCATCCACATATAGTAGTAATACAATTGGTCCATCATTCTTAATCTTGAAGTAAAGGTTGGGATCAAATTTACTCTTTGTAAAGCCCAAGCTCATCAAAAAACTATCAATCCTTCCATACCAAGCTCTTGGAGCTTGCTTCAACTTGTAGATGTGAGTCTTCCTGTCCTGTACTTCGAAACCGAATTTTCACATCACATTGTACCAACCTGGTACACTTTATTAGCTACAAATAAATATGCATAATCATGAGTTGGTTCTATGTGGTTTCTGCAAAGCACTATTTGTCTCGTTGCCTGAGAGTATGTCTTCTACTTTTTTCTTCAACTCTTCCTTTTGGAACCAAGACTCTACACTTGCAGCTGCTATTTATGAAGTTGAGAATGACTGCTCTATTATCACTACAGCTGAGAGTAGCTCTTCTATTCTATCACATAAACAACTTCCTCTAAAACTGAGAGTGTCTCAATAACTGATATTGAAGGTAGCTTTTCTTCTTTCATCGAGGTAACTCAATCTCAAATACATGGACTGCTCCCTCTGAATCTCATACTGTATTAGAATTATGGTTGTTCTGATTGTCTT
The DNA here is from genome assembly GCA_009831015.1 of Picea engelmannii. Lineage (NCBI taxonomy): Eukaryota > Viridiplantae > Streptophyta > Pinopsida > Pinales > Pinaceae > Picea > Picea engelmannii. The sequence continues at coordinate 109,337 of ML802495.1, forward strand.
TACGAACACTGGAACTATTTCTTCGATTACTGGAGCAAGTGTCTCGTCATAGTCTTCTCCCTCTTGTTGGGAGAATCCTATGGACACAAATCAGGCTTTGTACTCTCTATACTGTTATCTACAACATGCTTGATCTGTTAGATCAATCTTGGAAGTCACCACTGACTTCCCTTCTAGTTTTAAGGAAACATCCATATCCCAGTCCTTCTGACTGACTTCCTCCTCTATCATTGAATTAAGGGAATCTTCTCAGGAGATTTCATGTCTCCTATAGGTATCTGAAGCTACAATATAGTCTTCTCAACTCATGGAATCTGTCTTCTAGTCCTGGAAGATGTCTCTTTTTCCCATCTCATCCTTTCTGAGATCAATCTTACTTTGAGTCTAGAAAAAACTCATAGTCTTTGCAGGATATACTTGGTGTTGAATACCAATTCTTAATATGAAAAGTTGAATCAAGATTCAAACGAATTCTTCTTCCTGTCAAGGTGGCTTCATTATCCATTGACCAAGTCTACTGTGAGTTCTATTCTAATGTTCGGTCATCTTTGGAGCCTTCTGATCCTTACAATCAATCTCCATATGATATACTATATATCTTAAAAGTAGCTTCTTCTTCATCTTCTTTGGTACATGGATGTATACGATCATGTATACAACTTGGATAATCTGCTCCATGTCTCATCTAATATGTTGCCTCATGCAACCATCACTATATCTCCCTCAGTGTTATCACCCGTGACCTGTTCGGAGCAAGAACAACAAGGGATAAACAATAGACAAGGATACTACTCTTTATAATAATAATAATAACAATAGTAGCTCCTTTAGAGCTATCACTTGTGACTTGCCTGAAACAAGTTTTAAAAGTAAGAAATACAATAATAAGAAATGAGAGCAACACTCTTCTAGTGTGGTGATCAATCATTCCTCCATGGTAACCTGGAAACAAAACAAGAAGTTTCTCCTGGAGGAGATGCTAGTTATGCCTGGTAAATGATTACAATAATCATTTATCTCAATAATGATCACATGCTACCAAGTATACAACTTTTCAAAGATTGTTATCACAACTATAATGTCTACTTGTAATGAGGCAGTTGTCAAACTTGACATGTGCAAATTTGAATCTTATCAACTTAATCAATCAAACCTGAAACCTGGAGTCTTGTCCTCAAGAATGAGTGTGTTTCTTTTCTTTTGAGCCTCCTTCACTCAAGATGGCAAGTATTTTCTTTAACCTGTCCTCTGTACTAAGATAATATGCTTTCTTGACAGAAAACTGGGTTAGAGAATACACTCTATAATCTCAATTTTAATCAATCTAATACTTTGAATTTCATTTTGACCAATGATTAGTATGATAGTCATAACTTCAAAATATCAATATACAACCTAGATGTTCATAAGATAATAACAAATAGAGGCATATTAAATTAATCAAACATGAGGTGCATTGCTCCTCTTAATGCGCTGGATTTGAGATCCCTCTGGATCTACGATGGTTGTTTAGACAAAATATCATTTCTCTTGCAAATACCATTTAAAAATAATGATACCATTTAAACATATGTAAGTACATACCTCTGATAGTATCGACATGTAGTGGAACCATCCAACAAAAACGACAATAAATAACAAACCTTTAAAACTTCAAAGGTGTTTCAATTTGTAATCTAAAGGTAGCTAGAGATTTGCTAGGGTAAGGCACACTAGAACAATAAAAATTTGTCCCAACACTTCATAAAAAAATTCACTGCAACTGGTGTTGGCACTGCACCTGGTGATGCTACTGGCATGAAGGAACTGACACAAAGGAACTGGTACTACAAATGCAACTGATACTGCAACTGCAAATGGTACTTCAATTGCAACTGCAACTTAGGGTTTTATGAGGAAACCTAATTTTTTCAAACTTCAAATTTTGGAATTTTGATCCAGGGAGTAGATGCGCCTTCCTAGGGCGAGCTCCTATATGTGGTTACTTCCCCCAATGTCCTCCTTAAACAGGAAAAAAACGTCACACTTAGGGTTTATGCAGAAACCGTAAATCTGCAGTAGCTACAATACTGAAAACTGGATTTTGGAGAGGGTGCGTTGAGGCTCGTCACTTCTTATAAATTGTGAGTTGGTCTCTTTTAGGATTGCTCTAATACCATGTTGATTTTTTTACTTATATAGCTAGCAGTTATGGTTCTTCTTTATTATTACAATCATTTAGCACATTAGCCGCATAAATAAGATCACTGAAAGGGAGGCAATCACATAAACAATATAGACATACATATTATCTTGGGAAACCCTCATGGGGGAGAAAACCTAGAAAAAAACTTCCTCAATATAGATAGACCAAGGATCGAACATAATATCCTCCTCAACTCCTTCACTAGGAAGAATAGTGCACCACTTAACAAAATCAACATGCACTAAATTCTGTCATACACTTAGCAACTTAAAGATAAACGTCATCTATGAACTCTGAAATGTATAAACCCACATTCAAGAAATATTATGAGTAGAAATACACATTGCCAAGCACTTTTGCAACAAAATAAACACAATGAAAAACAATCACACATCCATGTAATAGTTAGAAATTTAGGCAACCATCCAGGGAAAACCCCAATGTGGGGAAACCCAAAGAGATAGAGAGATTTTATTAGCTTCAAGAAAGTATATCAACACCAAATTACATTTAGCAGCCAAGAGAATCACGTACAACACCCAATAGTCCCACAAATCTATTGCCTAGAAAAATGTGCCAAATTTGTACAGTTGTACGACCTTGTTGAAATAAACAACTCGATATTTGTTCCCATAATAGGATGTTGTAGCTTCACTCCTGTATGACTGACCGCCAACATAAAATTCACCAATGGATGCTTCAAAAACTGTGCCCACACTTGCCTCGATTTTTGTTCCCAAACTTGATGATGTATAACCTCTACGGATCCATACAGTACGACCTGTCTTCAATAATAAAACTTAGCCTCTTCTAAACATAAATTTCTCCCTTGGGAAATGTGCCCAATCTCTCTCGGAATCCATGCCAAAAATTTGTTTCTCACTTTCCTCTCTCAAGCTCTCTCAGAAATCTCTCAATCTCCTCTTCTCATGGTTATGTTTTGCACACTACCCAATGCATTCTCTTACAATTCGAAATAAACTTTCACCTTCCAAGTGTCTTTTCACCTTCCCCATCCCTAAATCGAAAGGCCAAGATCTAATCTTGTCTTTACATGATCAAGGGACATGATTCATTCCCTCCAAAATAAATCACTTAAAATATTAAAGTACAATTTCACTTTATAGCATAAGTGCACTTTATGAAATAAAGTCACTTTAATATTAGAAGGTACACTTGATTAAAAAGTCACTTTAATAAAAGAACCACTTTATCACAACTTTATAAAAACCCATTACAAAGTCAAGTCTCTAGTAGTGCAAATATAAGGTTACTTCCGCATACAAGACAAACATGCGAAGTACCTCCCGAGCTATAAAAGCTAACACTCCCTCTTAGTGAGGGATGTACTCGCTTCCATCACCATCATCTAGTCCCATCACACTGGTCACAGTAGGAGCTCCCTCTGAACCTGGATCCAACCCCAACACCTACACATAACTCAAACTAGAAGATCTTCTCCTGATAGCTACCCTGAACCCTGAGCTCCTAGGAGAATCCATTCCACCCTGAGCATCGGTTTGATCACACCAGCTAAGCCTCATGCCAGTGCTCAAAAGAGACTCCCTCTCTTCTCTTAGAATCCAAGAATGAATCCTTGGGCCCACCGCAGTCTCAGGAGCCTCCTGCTCCTGTTTCGACGCTGAATCATAACCTGAAGGTTGTCCTCACAACATGTACAACCTGTCCACCCGATCACCTATCAGTTGTGGTTCAACCGGGTCCACTCCCTCCCTGTAGATAAATACATGTCCCCTCTTGAACAATGTACAATATCCAACATCCGCCAAGGATGAGACCAAGAGAAAGTTAACCCTCAACTCTGGAACAAAGTGAACTCCATCAAGCTCCAGGAATCCTCCATACTCGAGTCAGAATCTAACCCTTCCAACTCCACATACAACTCGCTCCATACCTCCTTCACTCTCCACTAGTCGGTCAGGACCTGTATCTATGATAATAAGGAATACTCTCCAGATTCATGTCATGTGACAGGAGGCTCCAATTTCAACAATCCATTTGATATCACCCCCAAATTCTCCACTACCGACACCGGATACTAGAGCAACCAAATAAAATTCCTTATCAAACTTGGAAGAAAAGTCCTCCATGGCTACTGTAGTAGCTGTATCAGGCCCCTCTTGTTCCTTCTTCCTCTCAGGACACTGAGAAGCAAGGTGCCCCAACTGGTTACACCAATAACATCTGACTTTACTCAAGTCCCTCCCAGAATTTCCTTTCTTCTTCCCCTTTCCTTTTGCAACAAGAGAAACATCTTCATTAGCTCCATCTGTCTTCTGTCCACTCCTCTGAGATCCTTCCCGAATATCCTCCTGAGTGAAATCATCCCACAATCCACTCCAATTTGGAAGATGCTCACGACCCACCACACACTTCATGAAGACTTCCCATTCCTTGGTGAAGCCTTTCAAGGCTATCCTCACCAACTTTGAATCTGATATGACCTCCCCAACTGCAACCAACTCATCTTTCACTTGAGCTACCCAGGTAAGATAAGACGACACACTCTCCCCCTTTCCCATCTTGGTATCATGCAGTTTATCCTTCAAGGCCATCTTTTGATTTTCATTCTTCGCCTCATACAAGTTTTTAAGTGCATTCCACATCTCTTTGGTTGTCTTCTTCTCAGCCAAGTGAGGAATAAGGTGGTCCTTCACCCCATCTAGAATAATCCTTTGATCTTTGGCCTCCTTTATCTCATGTAAATCCAAAGCTATAGGGTATGTTGATGGAACAACAACTATGGTGCTGACAAAGCTCCAAATATTGTTCTCCCTGAGAATAGTTGACATCCTGACTGTCCATTGCAAATAGTTGGAAATCCCATCCAACCAGTCCTCATACTTGATGCAAACAACCATCTCCCTGTCAATTGTTCAATGGAAAACAAACAATCAAGTTCCCCCCTTCAAACCTTGCCAAAAAATCTCACTGCTCACTGTCACTCAGAGCCCAAGCTCTGATACCATGAAGAAATTTAATGACAAAATCAACATGCACTAAATTTTGTCATACACTTAGCAACCTAGAGATAATTCTCATCTATGAACTCTGAAATGTATAAACCCACATTCAGAAAATATTATGAACAAAAATACACATTGCCAAGCACTTTTGCAGTGGAATAAACACAATGAACAACAATCACACATTCATGTAATACTTAGAAATTTAGGCAACCAGCCAGGGAAAACCCCAATGTGGGGAAACCCAAAGAGAGAGAGAGATTTTATTAGCTTCAGGAAAGTATATCAACAACAAAATTACATTTAGCAGCTAAGAGAATCACTTACAACACCCAACAGTCCCTAAAATATGTTGCCTAGAAAAACATGCCAAATCTATACAATTGTATGGCCTTGTTGAAATCAACACCTCGATATTTGTGACCACAATAGGTTGTTGTACCTTCACTCCTGTATGACCGACCTCCAACATAAAATTCACCAATGTCTGCCTTGAAAACCATGCCCACACTTGCCTCAATTTTCATGCCCAAATGTGTTGTTGTATGGTCTCTACGGATTCGTACGGTACAACCTGTCTTCAACAATAAAACTCAACCTCTTCTAAATATAAATTTCTCCCTTGGGAAATGTGCCCAATCTCCCTTGGAACCCGTGCCAAAAATTTACTGCTCACTTTCCTCTCTCAAGCTCTCTCTCAATCTCTCAATCTCCTCTTCTCATGGTTATGTCTTGCACACTACCCAATGCATTCTCTTATAATTCAAAAATGACCTTTCACCTTCCAAGTGTCTTTTCACCTTCCCCATCCCTAAATCCAAAGGCTAAGATATAATCTTTTCTTTAAATGATCAAGGGACATGATTCATTCCCTCCAAAATAAATCACTTAAAATATTAAATTACAATTTCACTTTATAACATCAGTGCATAAAATCTCTTTAATATTAGAAGGTACACTTCATTAAAAAGTCACTTTAATAAAAGAACTACTTTATCACAACTTTATAAAAACCCATTACAAAGTAAAGTGTATAGTAGTGAAAATATAAGGTTACTTTCACATACAAGACAAACATGTGGAGTACCTCCCAAGATATAAAAGATAACATGATACTACAACTGCAACTGCAAATGGTACTTCAACTGCAACTGCGACTGTGACTTAGGGTTTTATGAGGAAATCCTAATTTTTCAAACTTCAAATTTCATAATTTTGATTGAGGGACTAGGTGCACCCTCCTAGGGCGAGCTCCTAGATGTGGTTACTTCCCCCAATTTTCTCCTTAAGTAGGGAAAATGTCACACTTAGGGTTTATGAAGAAACCTTAATTCTGCAACAGGTACAATACTGAAAACTAGATTTTGGAGAGGGTGCGATGAGGCTAGTAACTTCTTATAAATTGTGAGTTGGTCTCTTTAATGCTTGCTCTGATACCATGTTGAAGTTTTTACTTATATAGCTAGCAGTTACGGTTCTTCTTTATTATTATAATCATTTAGCACATTAACTGCATAAATAAGATCACTGAAAGAGAGGCAATAACAAAAACAATAGAGATTATCCTAGGAAACCCTCATGGGGGAGAAAACCCAACAAAAATCTTCCTCAGTATAGATAGACCAAAGACTGAAAATAAGATCCTCCTCTACTCCTTCATTAGGAAGAGTATCGCACCACTTAACCAAGAAATACCAAGACATAGACCAAGATCCCTCCTTGACGTCGCCCTAGTTGCAACAACTACTCCTCCAAGAGTTGTGCATTGTAGAGTTGGATGTTGTGTGTGTGTAAATGAGGCACTAGCCTATCTTATAAATAGTGGTCTGACCAACCTATAATTAGTTCTGGGTCGACCTGTCACTATACCCTCTTAATTTACATTTTAACTATCAAGGCACAAAAGGGTCGACTTTTACAAAGGCATAATATGGCCTAATTAATAAAGATAATCTAATAATATTATTCAACATTCCTTCTTAGGTAGAATATTCTTCGAAGTTAAAATATTTCAACAACAATGAGAGCATGGTTGATTCCAACTATGCCAAAAATGACCTAATACAAATGATGGATGTTACTGTAATGTCTCGTTTTTCCTAGGCAATCGGAATACCGTGGTGGTTTACATAGTTTCTCGTAAACCATTAGACGGATGAGCTAGGGAAATGATACTGGTAAAGTCACTTTCGAATTATAAAGTGAAGACTTAGGAAAAGTGAGTTTATTATTATTAAACCCCTCTTTGAGGGTATTTCTCTCCAACTAATAATTAAATGAATATTTTAATGGAGAAAAGGACAAGTGAATGAATAAAAGGACGATTGAAGGGGAAAAAGGGATTATTGACTAATCATTTTGAGAAAATTGTTTTGGAGAAAGCTTGCGAGCTTGAGACGAGGGTTTCGAAACCCTTGGAGAGAAATTCGGTTTCGAGGTTGAAACAATACCTTCCTAGCTGAAGATCGGAAAAGCCATCCAGGCTTTTCATTTGCAGGTAATTGGCATTGTGATCCAAGGAGATTTGTTTGAGATTGATTTCATTTCAGTGTGGAGTAGAGGAGGAGTTTCCTGTGGCACGTGTGGAGAAGATTGGGTGTGTTCTTGTGCTGGGCGCACTCTCCATATGTGGCTGTGTGTTTTCCTTCATAGCTGAGCCATTCAAGTCATGGCTAGAGTTGCTGGAGCGTGGATCTTCATTGTGGCCTTTGTTGGCCGAGTCTCCTTGTGGCTGCGTGCTCCTTGCTGGCCATGCCTCCTTTTCTCTGTGGCTGCGTGCTCTTTGATGGCTATAGCTGCATTTCCTTTGTTGCTGCGTGGAGGTTAGTGTGAGGTCCTTGCTGGTCGACCTCCTATTTGTGGGCTGTTCCTTGCAATTGCTGGGGGGTTTATTGCTGCGTTGGAGGTGCCATTTCCCTCAATCAAACAACATAACCATATATGCATGAGTCGCCCCCTATATCAACTCGTGGGGCAGTTTTGAGAGAGAATCGTATGGCTGTGTGTGTGTGGTGAGAGTTATAGCTTCCTACAACAATCTTCCTCATCCATTTTGAGAGGTATTCTACTCATTTCAATTGTAATAAATTCAACCATCACTATTTAATAAAAATCAGTCTGAATTCGACCATTTGGCTTCTTGAAATATGAGTGTGTGGTTCATTATTTTTGTGGGTTTTACTTAAAATCAAAATAAGACACTGTGCACGTCATTGGGGAGGCATAAGGGATTCAAAACCCATCATAAAAACAAACAAAACCAAGTGACAGTTTGTTGTCCATCCAAATTTCACCTACAACCATAAATACAGAAGCCTGCCAAGTGTTTGACGAAAGTCCAACACCAAATTCAAGGGGTTTTTCCCAATTTTTCCAACTTAGAATATTTTAGTTACTCATGCAACATATGACCTCATACAAAAGGTTGATGCAACTTGTGACATAGAGGATCTATAAAAAAAGTTTGATGTTGCTTGTGACACACATGACTCGATGGTTGATACACATGCAACAAAAGATATGACTGATGATGTTTTTCCAGGTTATGAGATGAAATTGATGAAGGAAAGTCTTGTTGAAAATGAGTCATAGGAAGAAACACAAAGTGATAACAGTAGCAACAAATGTGAATTTGAAGATACAAAAGGAAAACTTCAAGAATTACAAAATTCAACACCAAATTTGACGAAAGTCCAACACCAAATTCAACACCAAAACTTCAAGAATTTGACGAAAGTCCAACACCAAATTCAAGGGGTTTTTCCCAATTTTTCTAACTTAGAATATTTCAGTGGTATCAGAGCATGTTCTTGGCTAGCTGTGGGTGACATTGATGACTGAGGAAGGGCTGCAAAACATCACTTATAGGCGCAGAAGGTATAGAAGCGTAGAGGGCAGAGAAGAAGAAATGGGGGACACTCCAGGAAACAATGCAAATCTGCCAGAGGACAAAGAGGATGGTTTGATCAGAGGGCTTATGAAAGCCTTATAGGATATTGCAGAGGGCCAGAGAGAGACCCGAGAGTTCATGGGCATAATCACAGGTTATGCTCTAGGGAGCAAGCACGGTGAAGAAAAGGGGGAGAGCAGCAAGAGAGGGCAGATGGAAGAAGGGGGAAACACACACAGACCTCATATTGAGGTGATCACTTCCAGGACCGGCCCTCAGAACCGCCCTCACAACTATAGTGAGATTCCTAGATCTACCATGCCGAAGTTATTAGGACCACTGGAGACAGGTACAGGAGGGCAGGTAGAGCAGGACGAGCCACTAGCAGCTTATTTCCAGGAATATAAGGCCATGGATCCAAATTTGAGAGAAGCTATGACTTTTGCCGAGTTTTGTAGCTTCAAGGGGAGGAACAGGCCAAGGTTTTTCAACAGGGGTCCCACGCAGAGCTACGAGTTACAACGCAGAGTGGGCAAGATCACTTTGCCATACTTCGATGGGACGTCGAAGTGCACTGCACGAGCTTGGGTGCAGAAGCTCGACACCTACTTCCAGCTGAACCCCATGGCAGAGACCGATGCCATTAAGTTGGAAACATTGCACTTGGAGGGTGAGGCACAGGACTGGTGGTACCACAGGATGACCACTCTGGGTCATGCCCATATCGTCACCTATGATGAGTTCACAGGTAGACTGGTGCACCGATTTGACAGACGAGATCCTGAGATGTCTTTTAGAGACTTAGCGCAGTTGAAACAGACTGGGTCGGCTGATGCATATATATCAGATTTCCAGAGGATATCAGTAATGGTCACCGATATCTCCGAGGCCCGTTTGGTGATGCTGTTCACAGAGGGGCTAACCGAGCCACTTCAAGGGTGGGTGAAGGCTTAGAAGCCTACTTCACTACAGGATGTAGTTAGCAGGGCTAGAGACTTACAGGAGTCCGTACCTAAGCCCAAATTCGCCCCGAGACCGAACTTCCCCACGAAGTTCGATGACAGGACACCACCACAGAGGGATGGCATAGGACAACAACAGAGAGACTGGGCAGGACAACCACAGAGGGATTGGACAGGCAGGAATAGTATGGATGATGCTACCAGGCATGATCTAAGGAGGAGGAAGCTGTGTTTCAGTTGCCAGGAACCATGGGTACCAGGTCACAGGTGTGCAGGCAAGGCCAAGGCACACTACATAGAGGTGTTTTCTGATAGCGGGGATGACGAGGAAGAAGAGGAATAGGGACAGAAGGAGGATTCACCAACAGCGGAGGCAGAGCAGGCATCGATGGAAACACGAGGGGTTATAGCATCACTCTCTGGCATACCCAGATTTCACACCTTCAGGATGAGGGGAGGAGTGCAGGGACATCGAGTGACAATTTTGGTCGATGGTGGGGCATCCCACAACTTTATAGACTCTTCGTTAGTGGAACGAAAGATCATTTCCGCTGAGTCTTTTGAGGGTTTCTCAGTGGTCATATGGGGGGAGAACACACTAGACTGCACCAGGTATGCTCCACAGATGACATTGAACCTGCGAAACTACATGCTCACCAATGAATTCTACGTGGTAAAGATACCTGACACCAATGTGGTGCTTGGGGTTCAGTGGCTATACTCCCTAGGGAGGTACTCCACTAACTACCAGACTATGGAGATGGAGTTCTAGGGTTAGGACGACAAGAGAGTGGTTTTGCGGGGCATGAATACGTATCCTACTAAGGTCGTAACCGCGAAGAATATGGAGGCAGTGATGAGACGGGATGACATTGCACGGGTTGCAGAGTTTCATATTTCAGTACAGAGGTCCAAGGGTGGGGAGCCCAATTGTCCGAGAGGGATACATGACCTGTTTCGGATGTTTCGGGAGCATAATGTCTTTGGTAATGTACCTCCAGGTAGGCCTCCCGACAGGGGATTCGAGTACATCAGTAAGTTGGAGGAGGGTATTGGAGCAGTGATTACCACTCCATATAGGCACCCTAGGGCCTATAGAGACAAGTTAGAGAAGCATCTCCAGGAGTGCGGAGTTCGCCAGGGGAATGAGGGGGAGCACACGTATTCAGCTGGATCATTACAGCCTTTACCCATTCACGATCAGGGGTGGGAAGGCATCCCCAGGGATTTCATAATCAGGTTACTGAAGATGCAAGGGAAGGATTGCATCTATGTCAAGGTGGACTGACTCACCAAGTTTGCCCACTTCTCCACCATTCCTTTAGACTACTCAGTAGCGAAGGTGATCGAGTTATATTTTAGGGAGATGTTCCATTTGCATGGGTGGCCTAAAGCCATCGTCAATGGCAGGGACGACAGATTCACGGGAAGCTTCTGGCAGGCGTTTTCTAGGTTGATATGTACCAAGCTGACCTCGAGTACTAGTTACCACCCACCGATCGGCGGATAGATTGAGTTTGGGAACACTTGGGTGGAAGGGTATTTGCAGAACTTCATCGCAGGACAATAGAGTGCTTGGGTGATACGGTTACATCTCGGGGAGTACTGTTATCCCACCACCTTTCACATGTCTGTCGGTATGACCCCTTTTCGGGCGCTATACGACTATGAGGTCTTGATCTTTGTAGACATAGCATGCAACGACTATAGAGTTCCTCAGGTTCGAGGTTGGTTACAGGACAACCAGGACATCCTAAGAGCACTGAAGGAGAACCTGAGGGTGGCCCAGAGTCAGCGGAAGATGTATGGGAACAGGTACAGGACGAAGGACACTTTTGAGGAGGTTGTTTCACAGGAGTCACCCCATTGGGATGATGAGGGGTGGTGGGCCACAAGCCCCGAAGAGATCCTGCAGGTTCGAGGATGGAAATTCCATGATAGGGCAGTCAGGGAGGACTTGGTAAAATGGCAGGGTCTACTTGTGGAGGATGCTACTTGGGAAAACGAACAGGTGTTGCAGTTTCCGGGTTTGAAGTTGCTTGAGGACAAACAAATTTGGGCAGGGAGGACTGTAATGTCCCGTTTTTCCTAGGCAGTCGAAATATCATGGTGGTTTACATAGTTTCCCGTAAACCATTAGATGGATGAGCTAGGGAAATGATACTGGTAAAGTCACTTTCGAATTATAAAGTGAAAACTTAGGAAAAGTGAGTTTATTATTATTAAACCCCTCTTTGAGGGTATTTCTCTCCAATTAATAATT
>ML802495.1:121672-132673 GCA_009831015.1 Picea engelmannii
GATTATTGACTAATCATTTTGAGAAAATTGTTTTGGAGAAAGCTTGCGAGCTTGAGACGAGGGTTTCGAAACCCTTGGAGAGAAATTCGGTTTCGAGGTTGAAACAATACCTTCCTAGCTGAAGATCGGAAAAGCCATCCAGGATTTTCATTTGCAGGTAATTGGCATTGTGATCCAAGGAGATTTGTCTGAGATTGATTTCATTTCAGTGTGGAGTAGAGGAGGAGTTTCCTGTGGTACGTGTGGAGAAGATTGGGTGTGTTCTTGTGTTGGGCGCACTCTCCATATGTGGCTGTGTGTTTTCCTTCATAGCTGAGCCATTCAAGTCATGGCTAGAGTTGCTAGAGCGTGGATCTTCATTGTGGCCTTTGTTGGCCGAGTCTCCTTGTGGCTGCGTGCTCCTTGCTGGCCATGCCTCCTTTTCTCTGTGGCTGCGTGCTCTTTGATGGCTGTAGCTGCATTTCCTTTGTTGCTGCGTGGAGGTTAGTGTGAGGTCCTTGCTGGTCGACCTCCTATTTGTGGGCTGTTCCTTGCAATTGCTGGGAGGTTTATTGCTGCGTTGGAGCTGCCATTTCCCTCAATCAAACAACAGAACCATATATACATGAGTCACCCCCTATATCAACTCGTGGGACAGTTTTGAGAGAGAATCGTATGGCTGTGTGTGTGTGGTGAGAGTTATAGCTTCCTACAACAGTCTTCCTCATCCGTTTTGAGAGGTATTCTACTCATTTCAATTGTAATAAATTCAACCATCACTATTTAATAAAAATCAGTCTGAATTCGACCATTTGGCTTCTTGAAATATGAGTGTGTGATTCATTATTTTTGTGGGTTTTACTTAAAATCAAAATAAGACATTGTGCACGTCATTGGGGAGGCATAAGGGATTCAAAACCCATCATAACAACAAACAAAACCAAGTGACAGTTTGCTGTCCATCCAAATTTCACCTACAACCATAAATACAGAAGCCTGCCAAGTGTTTGACGAAAGTCCAACACCAAATTCAAGGGGTTTTTCCCAATTTTTCCAACTTAGAATATTTCAGTTACTCATGCAACATATGACCTCATACAAAAGGTTGATGCAACTTGTGACATAGAGGATCTATAAAAAAAGGTTGATGTTGCTTGTGACACACATGACTCGATGGTTGATACACATGCAACAAAAGATATGACTGATGATGTTTTTCTAGGTTATGAGATGAAATTGATGAAGGAAAGTCTTGTTGAAAATGAGTCATAAGAAGAAACACAAAGTGATAACAGTAGCAACAAATGTGAATTTGAAGATACAAAAGGAAAACTTCAAGAATTACAAAATAATATTTCCAAGATCATTGTCAGACCTTGGGAAGAAATATCATTCAACAAAAAATGATGTGGCTTATGATATGGCAAAGGAAACAACTTTAATATCTTAGATTATTCCAAACCGGCTCAGATTGTGAGTGAAATATTTCTTGATAAAAATACTTCAGAAGTTAATCAAGAAGTTAAGAATCTTGATAATAAGTGCCACCATTGTCATAGAGTTGGTCACATGGAGAATTAGTCTTTTGGTATCCATCCTTGTCTTCATCATGGAAGACAAATCATCATTACGTCAGATGTCGAAAGAAGAAGAATATAAAGAAAAACGTTCATTATGGTTGGATAACTCCTTGGTAACGGAAATTAAAAACCAAGATGTTTAATAAGTCTTATCATCTAGTCTAGACATAGGTAAAGACACATTTGCATGGAGAAATGACAAAAGAAAAAATATTTCAAATAGTTATTACAAACAATTTTGGGCGTGATTGGGGCCCAAATCTACATCTTTTGATATTGAAACATGAATCAAAGATGATACTCTCTATACCTCAAAGGGGGGGGGGACTACATTGATAAAACAACAAAATGATGTCTAGCACCTTAAGGGGCAGTATATTTTGCAAATGGTTAGTGGTCAACCGACACCACCACAAACATTGATGAAATTGGTTAGTGGTCAACCAATAAAAACCACCAGATTCAATGATGAAAGAATTATTAAAGAATCCAAAGCTCAATATTTGATCCCTTCAACAATACTCTCACCATATACCTGATAGGGGGAAGTATCAGATATCAATGATGATAGTAAGGATTCAAGTTTCAAAGTCCTATCAATCACAAAATTCAATCAACATTTGGGAATTCTAGCATAGAAATTGGTCTCCTCAAGATGCTATCTACAATCAAATTAATTATTCATTGGGATGTCATTCAACAACAAATTGTGTCTAAATTTAGAGAGTGCTTCGATGATCCTATTTGTTCACCAATTACTAGGGGAATGTTCAAACATGTTAGTTGTTCACTTCCAGAAATTCTACTTTTGATCCAGGTGGATATCGGTGGCCACCCACCTATTCCAACTGGCTCACATTCAGCTTTCATCTTCGCAATTTTTTTTCTAGATTTTCGGGTCCTAAACTTCCGGGGCTGTTTTGAGGCCCTAAAAATTGTTTTTGGGATTGCCACAATGACAATGTTGACAAATTCAAATTGTGATGACAACATGTGTAGTCCTTAGATAGACCTTTCCAACGAGCTATCGTGAACCTAAAAAAGAGATCATATGCAAAAGCTATGACCTTGGGAAGTTGATGTACCAACTTACACCATCGGGGCCCACATGACTTTTGGTGCTTCATCTCCTAGGAACAATACTACCCTGTTGGAATTTATGACAACTTATATACAATATGGATCACACTGCGACAGGAAAGGGACCAAAAAGTGCCAGAGTTCACCAATGTCTTCCATACCTTGTGCACCAAGATGGGTATCAAAGACTCTGAGAGACATATTGTGCTCAAGTACCGTGACGGTCTGCATAGATACATCCAAACCAAAATTGAGTTTCTGGACATCTCGTTCTTGGGCATAGCCTATTGATATGCTGCCAAAATCGAGCAAAAGATTAAACAAAATACATGACAGTTTGGGTCTGTGAGCCCCTCATAGAAGAAGCAGGGAAAAGACAACTCCAATTAGAAGAACGAAGGATAGAGCAAGGATGGAAAACCTCAGGACAACTAGTCTAAGCTGCAAACAAAGAAGGACAATGGGAAGACAAAGAAACTCACTGGGAAGTGGTGCGAGCTCTATAAGAGCTCCTGGCATAAGACCGTTGAATGTCACTCAAAGCAGTCATTGGTGGTCGAGGTGACAACCTATGGATCATATGTGGGTTCTAATTCTGAGTCAAAATGAGAAAAAGGGAGACATATCATTGATGCAGAACCCAGTGCCACCGTTGCTACCACCAAGATACATCTCAATGAACCTGATGAACCAGAGGAAGGTGAGCGCCTCTTTCATTCATAGATGTGGGTGAAGGGTACTCCGTTGTAGTTCATCGTTGATAGTGGTAGCTAGAAGAAACTCATCTCAACGAAGGTCGTCAAGTGGTTGGCTTTGCCCACAACACAACACCCACAACCGTACACCATCGGATGGCTCCGCCAAGGGAACGATCTTCGCATCAGCCAACAATGTTACCTACCCTACGACATCAATCCCTTCAAAGATGAGGTATTGTGTGATGTCGCCCCCCTTGAATTTTGTGATGTTCTTTTGGGACAACCTTATTTATGGAAATTCCATGTTGTATATGAGTCTAGGCCTTGTAGTGTTATTATTACTTTGGACTAGAAATTGTACAGGATACTTGAGGTAGTCCCACCTACTGCCAGTTCCTTGATCTGTGCCAAGATATGAAGGAAGGTCATCTCTCAGATCGAGAAGTTTTTCTTATTCATGATTCATGCTCAAAGTGAGTGAAAGGTTGCAGCCACATCCATGGCCTCTGTGACAAGTCTCTCCTTACAGTAGAGGCAAGTGGATAAGGTCATAGAAAAATACAAAGGCATCTTCTCCTCACCCCACCAGTGTACCTCTGCACTGTCAGGTCAAGCATTCAATTGATCTGACCCCTGACACACCGCTACCCAATGGGCCAGTCTATCACCGCTCTCTATCAAAAAATGAGGAAATCAAGTGCTAGATCCAAGAGTTGCTAAAAAATGGGCACATCTGACCAAGCTCATCACCGTGTGGAAGCCCAATCGTGCTTTTGTAGAAGAAATATAGGACTTGGCGAATTTGCATTGATTACTAGGACCTAAATAAAATCATAGTTAGGAACCAATACCCATTCCACAAATTGATGATCTCCTTGACCAGCTCAAGGGGGAAAAATACTTCAATAAGATTGATATGAAGTCTGGATACCACCAGGTCCCAATAGAGAAGACCAATGTATGGAAGACTACCTTCAAGTCAAAAGAAGGTATTTTTGAATGGTTGGTCGCCCTTTGGCTTGACAAATTCCCCAACAACTTTCATGAGGATGATGGATGATATCTTGCGGACTTTCACCAATTATTTTGTGGTGGTGCATTTGGATGACATCCTCATCTTCAACAAGAGTTGGGCAGAACACTTGCAACATATTCAACATGTTCTACACACTCTGCGACAACACAAGCTATATGAAAATTTGGAAAAATTATCCTTTGGCATGAAGCGGGTCCAATACCTCAACTACATTGTTGATGAGCATGGGGTGCATGCCGATCCAATCAAGATCGAAGTCATTCATGACTGGACATCCCCAACCACACTCACTGAGCATCAAAGCTTCTTAGGCCTTGCCAATTTCTATCACAGGTTCGTGTTGGGATTCTCCCATATTGCATTGGCCCTTAGCCAAGTGACCAGGGGTGGTGGAAAGGGAAAGTTCATGTGGGGCCGCTCGCAACCGAAAGCGTTCGATGATTTGAAGCAACACTTATGCTCAACCTTGGTGCTATCATTACCCAACCTGCAACAACCTTTTGAGATTGATACAAATGCTTCAAACTATGTTATGGGCACAATAGTCACTCAACACAAACATCCCATGGCCTATCATAGTGAGACACTATCAGACACCGTTCGTAAGTACCCCACTTATGACAAAGAAATGTACTCCATTGTACAAGCTTGTTGCTAGTGGAGGAATTACATTCTCGGGAAGGAGACAATCATCCACACTAATCATAAGCCTCTGTAGTTCATACATACACAAGGAAAATTGTAGAATGACCACCATCAGAAGTGGTCCACATACTTGCAACAGTTCCATCTCAACATCAAGTATAAGACATGAAGCACCAACCACATCGCTGACTGCCTCAGTCGACCTTCAGTTGCAACACTAACCATGGTGCTACACTCTTATGGCCATGAGACCGCTAGATGGCCCCAACTCTATGAGAGAGATCTTGACTTCGCCACTACCTACCATATGCTTGGCACAAACACAACTGTCACTGATTTCCATCTTCAGGACGGGTTGTTGTGCCATCTTTGTGTCCCATTAAGTAAGTGAACGGAGCTGATTTGGGAAGCTCACTACAACCGGGTGGCATGACACTTCACCATAGAAAAGATAATGGCAGTGCTACAACAACATTTCTATTGGTCAAAACTTCGACAGGATGTCAACAAGTATATCAGGTCCTGCACAACCTACACCATTGCCAAACTAACCATTAAGAAATAAGGCATGTACACCCCTTTGCCTATTCCCGAAAGGCCCTGGGAATCCATCTCGATGGACTACATGTCAGACCTTCCTTCAATGATCCAAAAACATCTTTTAATGACTGTGGTTGAGTTATTATGCATGCGTTTTATTAACCATTTAGGAAGCTGAATGAAAGATGAAGAAGATATGAGAAGTTAAGACAACCATATATACATGTGCAGATCTGAAATAAAGCAAATAACATCAAACCATAATAAGAGAAGTGATAACGGAGTTCGGCACAAAATTGCCTACGTCTCCGGGCCTTTGTCTCAGTGGGGGAGGCTTCTTTATTTATGTTCAAAGATCAATAAGTACATCGCAACAGTGCCATAAGGCTACAAGACTAATCTGGTCTTTTTCTTCCAGATCTCTAGAACCCAACAGAAGAAACGACACTCAAAACAGATGTCCGTAGCTCCCAGAAATGGCCCACAAGTGTCTGCTCCTCAACAACTTCCACGCATAAAAATGTCTTTGGCTTGGCTTCCCTTCAGCATAACTCTGCTATGACTACCCCATGGCCTCAAACAAGCCTGATTTTTATAGATCTGAAGTTGATTATCCATCCCCAACTTCCTCCCAAAATCTGGGCTAAAAAAGAGTCCAATATCTCCCAATAATGGGCAAAATCCTCCATTAACAGACCCAAAATCATAATAAAATTCAAAAACCATATAACAAAACCCACTTATCCAAAAATATATGGGTTAAGCCCCATAGACCTGGTACGCACACTTAAAACATGGGCATATGCTTTCATGTGGCCAAGCGCCAACCCCCTACTCCATAAAACCCGGTCGCAAGGTGTTAAATGATAGGACTGTGCCCCCAAAACCCGTGCTAGGAAATCTGAATTGAGTCCCGGTCACATGGGATTCCACCGGATTTAGGCATGGATATCTATGCCAGCACTATAATCGGAGTCGGAGGTTACATGCAGTAAAAGAAACCGCAGGCTGGGGCTTAGCCTCAGCCCTAGCCCCCTTCCAAATCCATTAACACGTATTTACACTTTAATTAAAATATAGTGCGTACTTTTAAAAAAGCAACACATATGGCGCATTGGCAAAGGACCTTTCCCAAAGCTTTGTCGCCTACCAAGAGGTCATGGGTTCGAATCCCATGGGCTACAAAATTTTGCCCAGTCAGTCAATGAGGGGATGCCATGTGGTAGCCCATGTATGGGCCACGTGGCAACCTTTCATTGGTCCATGAAATGCCACATGTCAACGTTGGACTGGTCCACAATGTGCCACTTGTCCACACTGCATTGATCCTTGTCACTGCCCAGTCACCCTACTGCCGTGCTGCCACATGTCACTATGTTGATGTCAGCATGGTGATGTCATGTCGACGCCATCATTGAATTTTTGCGAGTTGATCTGTTGACTCTTTAGCTGTTTGGGAATCTGATCAGAGTGTGATAACTCTCGCATACGACGTCCGTTTGAGAAAGTAAATATATGCTCGAAGTCAACGCGACGAGCCAGTCTCAATGGAATTGGTTTCATTTGATCATGATAACTTTCATTTTTAAGCCTTTTTGAGCCCTATCAGGCTCCTTGATCCGATTCTGGATCATTCAACCAAGCAGGGAAATGTCTGTGTTTTTGTGGTTGTTGAAATGATACCATTTTATGCACTAGTCATTGTTGTTTTATTTGTATAATTATTCAGACTTGTGATTGAGGGGGGCAATCTTATATTGCAAGTCCCTAAAGTCGGAGACCACAATCGTATGAGTTGTAAACCTTATCTAGTGATGAGGTGTTGTCATTATCCACCGATGAGTTGCTAGTAAGATCTATATCTAGATGTGGTTAGATCCATGTACTATAAATTGGTATTATAAAATGAATACAAGTGTTGAGAATGACTTAGCTTAAAGCCTTTTCCACCAAATTCTTGTATCTTTCTTGTGCTCTATTTCTTAACAACCTTAACCAACAAAACAAGAACCACAACCCCAAATCTCACTAAAACAAAATAAAATGAACTAATCAAATGCTAGACATCATAGACGACAGAGGTGGAAGATGTTAATCATGGTTCAGACACAAAAATCTAAACACATATGACATGGATCATAAGCCCTAGTGCTTGCCACAACTAAGCCATATGCCTCACAATGCTTGACGTGGGAGAAGATGAGGGTGGAAGACACACCTCTATGAAATCCTTTAATGGAGGGTGCCTGTTGCAAAGGTAAATTAAACAACAAATAAACTTACATGTATATAATTGGTTCATTTCATATTTATTTATTTTCCCACCCATAAAATAAGTAAGTTTAAAATATCACATGTGTCATCAACCCCAACAAACAATAAAACCAACATAAATCAACATTTTCAATTTCTTTTACATTTTACAATCAAAACCAATATAAATCCACATTTTCAATTTCTTTTACATTTTTCAAAAGAATAATCAACAAACCTATATCCTTTTCCCATAACATAAATCAACATTTTCAATTTCTTTTACATTTCAAAACCAATGTAAATCCACATTTTCAATTTCTTTTACATTTTACATTTTTCAAAAGAATAATCAACAAACCTATATCGTTTCCCCATAGAACCCATCCATTACTCTTTTGTCAACCTTACTTGATAGGTACTCTTTATCTAATAGATCAATTTTTTCCTTAACAAATTTGATTATTTATCATTTAAATGCTTGATAAATTTGGATTTAATTTGAATTAAATAATTATTTAATTTTTTGTTTTTCAATATTTAATATACGATAATTTTACATCACAAAACACTTCATTGCTGTCAATACAATAAATAAAAATTCTTAATAACAAAATAAGTTTCATTTTAATTTTTTTTTATTCCCACAAACATGTTTTGTGCCCAAAATCCACTTAAGCTTTGTGATACAATAATAATTTCCATATTATCTAGACACGAACCAAGTTAGCAATCACAAAGGTAAAAGGTCAATCTTGATTTAGCTTTGGCACCGCTAGGCTTTGAAACCTCTGTTCATTAGTACCACAAGGTGAGGCCATTGTTGATAAGTTCAAAATAATATCTTCTAACGTGGCACACTAATTAATTGTGGACACAACGTCTCCACTTCCTAGTGCTTAAAGGAGTATTTTCAGTGAACCCGTTTCTGACATTCTCTCCATATTATATTTGAGCTATCCAATAATGCTAGTCAGTCTCAGCGACTTTGGAGTGTCTATGTTGTGACAAAACTATATATCTTTTGCAGATGTGTCACATCGTTATCCACTTCTTCTCGAGCTTTGAGCTTTAACAGTGCATAGACGGCTGGCCATCCATCATATGAAACGTCCTCCACATATTGGACGACTGTAACTTTTAGAAAACTGATCTGTGGCCGTTGTTTAACTGTGGGAGTTTTCTAGCTGTTTTAAGAAAAGGAAATGACTTTTAGAATAAATCTATATGAATTTATAATTTTTTGTTATTTAAAATTTGTTTTTTGAATGTAGAAATAAATTCAGCATTGAATTTTTTTTAAAACATTTTAAATATACAAAAATAATTATCATTTTAATTATACAAAAATAATCATTAAATCTAAGAATTTAATAATTTCTCACAGAATTTGAAGATTTAATAATTTCTCAAACAAATTTCCCTTAAAAATTTCAAAAAAAATAAAAAAAAAATCATTTGATAAAACATTTAGAATAACTTACAAAACATTTAGAATAACTTACAAAATCTATTATGTATGGACGACTGTAACTTTTAGGATGTACTCACCAGCAAAGCTGAACAATCTAGGAATCATACAAAAGACTTTGGTGGTTTGGAGGAACAGTCTACCAGAATGTACAATCGTTACTTCTATTCTGAAACTTCAATAACAAAAAGAAAGATAGATAACTAGTTTGGCAGCGCCTCTTTTTTGAAGACATCACATGACTCTCATCTTCAACTTTTTTTTCCCTAGTTACCGATTACATTTACGATATATTTTCTTCAACATCTATACATATCTGGACTACCAGCTGATCTGATTTTAATTGTATTTCAAATGACTTGAAATATGGAAAAAAAAATTCACCATCGATCCATATAGAATATGTCACTCAAGAGACTGCCAAACCCTCCTAACCCCCCTGTATTTCGTGAACAAACTTTTCCATATTATTGTAAGAAGATCCTCCTTTTCCCACTGCTGTCATCGACGCGTCTCTCAACTCGCGAATTCGCTTCCTCATTTGCCTCCCTTCCTCCCCTCGCATCAATCTCCCCACCATGTCTTCCACATGTTCTCTCTTCACAATTTCATTTATTTCCAGTCCAATCTTCCACACTTCGGTAACAAATCTCCTGTTAGTTAGTTGCTCTGAAAAGAAAGGCCACGATATCATGGGCACACCAGCACATATGCTCTCCAGTGTAGAGTTCCATCCGCTATGAGTCAGAAAGCCTCCCACCGAAGGATGTGAGAGCACTTTCATCTGAGGCGCCCAGCTCACGCAGAAACTTCTGCCCTCCACCTTCTCCAAAAACTCGCAAGGTAGCACAGCAGATTGACCATGAAGGAGATCCGGACGAATAGCCCACAGGAAGGGTTGCCTGCTTGCTTCTAAACCCCACGCGAATTCTAAGAGTTCCTCGTCAGACATAACAGTTATGCTTCCAAAGCAGACATAAATAACTGAGCAGGGCTCCTGATCGTCCAACCATTTCACACATCCCGTTTCTTCCGTCCACATGCTTGCAGAGATATCGGATATTCTATCATTTCCAGATTCTGCCTGTAAAACAAGAGGGCCTATCGTAAACAGGGCAGGAAGTCTGTTCCGGAGCGCGTCGACTACAGGACGATCCAGCTCATAAAAGGTATTAAGTATTACCAAATCGGCTTCCAGAGCGGCCTGCGCTTCACTTCTGGCAAGCTGAAACAAGTAATTCGAATAGTCTGTGACTTGCAATGTTTTGGGCAGGTCTTTGATACGTAATGGGGGCATTCCAGGAATGCATGGAATTATTTTTTCCATGTACCCATTTGTGAAATACCTCTCATCTGCAACAGCAAGTAATACGATACAGAGTAAGTAAGCTCTTCGTGATCTATAAAGGGTTAGGAACCGAAATCAGTGCAGTGCAAAAACAGTAGTCGATAATAGATATACCTTTGAGAGGAATATAACCATGGTCAACGAGAAGAGGGATGAAGAAGAAAGCGGAGAAACCGCAAGCGCTATGCGTCCAGAAGGATACTCTGGGAATTCCCAGCTTCCTGGCGGTCTTCTGTGTAAAAGAAAGTGCCCCGTCTGAAATAATACACGTGAGGGGAGGAACATCACCCTCTGTTTGTAAATGCTTCATCATGTCAATCAGCTTGTCGAAATACAGAGGGCCGTTATCAGTCAAGGACCGACATAACTCG
>ML802496.1:0-12702 GCA_009831015.1 Picea engelmannii
GATGCTACAACTGCAAAAGAGCACTGCTGCACTCCTGTCAACACAGGTGTGAAAAGACGCAGTCAAACTACAACCTCACTCCTGACAAAACAGGTGTGAAAAGAGGTTTTCCAAAACAGCCTCACTCCTGTCAACACATGTGTGAAAAGAGGCTGTAAAACTCAGCCTC
This sequence comes from Picea engelmannii, assembly GCA_009831015.1. Lineage (NCBI taxonomy): Eukaryota > Viridiplantae > Streptophyta > Pinopsida > Pinales > Pinaceae > Picea > Picea engelmannii. Next base: position 170 of record ML802496.1, read on the forward strand.
ACTCCTATCCAAATAGGTGTGAAAACAGGTTGAAAACTAGGTCCAACAACAATCCTACAACTGTCCTACAAATCACTGCCAACAAGCTGCCACAAATCACTGTCAACAAGCTGTCAAGAAATCTGTCAACTAGCTGTCAAGAAACTGTCCACAAGAAGCTGTCCAAAATCAGCAAGACTTAGCCACCAAGGCTCTGATACCATGAAGAAAATCTGAGGTCCTATGAGGTTGCCAACTAGGTCTGTCTTTGAAGTTTGAACTGAGATCTGCTCTAAGTTTCAACTTTCAAACTGCCCTTTGCTGTTGTTTTAGGACAGCAAACAGTTTAGGAACTTTTCTGCTCAATTGTTATGGTTATATGTGCATTTAAGGTGCCCTTGCATATAGTTTTAGTCACCCAATGGTTAGCACATGCAAACCTCAAATCATATAACACCCCTCTAGATCTTTAGAACTATATAATGCTGATCTAAACTCTAGCATGCATGAAATTTAAGACACAAGTGTTTTTGGTCAACACGACCCTGGATAAAAACCCCCTCAGGAAAAACTAGTTTGGAAACAAGAGTGAAAATATATTAACACCCGGGGTACTCCATCCGTTACATATTCCTAACCAAAAATGGGAAGAAATTTCAATGGATTTCATTGAAGGATTACCCATATCAGAAGGAAAAGATAAAATCTTAGTGATAGTAGACAGACTAACCAAGTACGCACATTTTATGGGAGTAAGAAAAACAGACTCCAAAAAACAAATAGTTGAAGTCTTTTGTAAAAACATTTATAAATTACATGGTTTTCCCAAGGTCATCGTCAGTGATAGAGATGCATACTTTAAAGGGAACTTTTGGAGGGAGTTTTGCAAACAAATCGGGACATCTCTTAATATGAGTTCAGCTTACCATCCTCAAACAGATGGCCAAAAAGAAATTGTCAACAAATGCTTAGAAACCTACCTTCGTTGCTTCGTCACTGATAAGAAAAATAAATGGCTTTGTTGACCACCTTTTCAACTAGGGGGTCAACTCCATGTACCATGAAGATATGCATCATCAGATGCAAACAAGTCAGAGACTATTTGGTTCTACAGGGCAATTTTTGCTCCCAGCACACATTTCTATAAATGGAATTTCCGCACCCCTGCGTGGGTTAATAATGTAATAGGTTTGCATGGATCATAGTTAAGCCAGTTACCTTAGGATTTCTTCATTAGGAGAGTTCCTTTCACTGAGTGTTTTTTATCCTCAGTGAAGAAATTGAGCATAAGAATATTAGGACAAGAAGATTGGCGAAAAAGGCCTTAAGCCATAATTCTCAACATCGTATTCATCTTAATGATACAAATACATAATACAATAATGAAACCACCTCAATTGTTCTTACATCGACACCTCATCAAGAGATAAGGTAGGAGGAGGTAATATAGGAATCTAGAAACACACTTAGGATAACAACTATATCCTAGTATGTAAAATATACAAAAGTGGTATACTAAGACTTGATGATTGTATATGAGAAAGAGGCTAACATTCCCCCCCTCAATCATAGGTCTGAGCAATAATACCAGCAAAGCAGGTGCATAAACTGGTACATCTCCAAAGTCTTCATGTTGAAACTCCTGAGCTGATCCACAATGAAGACTGCCTGAAAAACCGCCAAATATGGATGCTGAGAAATCTGAAAAATCCCACTATGTAAACATGTGAGCCAGAATACCAACAATTTGTTCACTGATGTGGACTCTAATATGATGAGAGCGAACAAAGAGAAGTGAATCAGCTGCAACTCTGCCACATCCCTGAAAATGCCTGACAACTCAATCAATGCCATGTTGCAATGCAGAAGAATCCATTTGTCCTCTACTAGGTCCAATGACCATCTAGGTGAACCAAATGTCCACATCATTACTCTCAAAAACAACATCCTTGTGTATGATTCAATATTGAACCATCATTCTGCCAAAGTTTGCCATCTACAGACTGCAGTTGCTCATCTGGCAAATTCAATGCCCATCTGGCATATTTGTTGTCGAAACTTTCAGTCTGACAACCATCTTCAATCCATCATCAATTCCCCCCTTTGTCAGCTGAAAGGAGAGACCACAAGTGGTTTCATGAACCATCATCACTCAAATTTTGAACTCCCCCCCTTAAGGTGCATGAGAGTTTCATCATTGTACTCCCCCCTTCTATGCTCAAGAGAGTACCATACTTGTTCCATTTGAGTACAACACAAAGTGGGCATGCGGAAACAACCACATGTTATCTCATCCCGTGAGGGCCATGCTCGAAAGTTATGCCATAAGGGGACCACTTTAGAGTTATATTCATATTTCTCTATTTGTTGCAAGACACGTCTTTACTCGAGATTGTAATCTTCGGTAAGACTTATATAATTGCTTGGCAATTGATGACCATTGCCAAGGATCAATCCACTCATAGTGAATCTTCAATCTTGCAGGTTTCTTCAGCGTTGAACATCTTTCTGAAGAATGGTTATGCTTGCCACAATGCTGGCAAGGATGGAGATCAAAACACTTATTCTCCATGTGACCAACTCGATTGCAATGTTGGCACTTATCATTCTGATGTTGAACCTGAACAGGTGAAGTTGAAGCTTCTTGAAGGAATCCAGCGCTCACAAACAAAATTGGTTTGGAGTAATTTGGAATATGAAAACTGTTTTGATTTTCATATCCTAGGCCATGTCGATTCCTATTGAATTGTAATTCCTCCCAAGGTTTGATGATCCTCTTGGAAAGATCATTTTGTACTTGATGACGTGCTTCACATTTACTTTCACTTATACTTGTTGTCTCAGTTTGTGCTTTGGCATCTTCTTCTTGTAATTCATCTTCATTGGAAGTTACTTCTGAAGTTGGCTTGCTGATGTTCTCCTTCACTGACTGTTGATCATCATTATCATCATCATTATCATCATAGAGAGGGTTGTTCTGAACAAAAACTAGTTCAGAAAACTTCACTGGTTGTTGACTTTTGAGTTTTATCAACTCATCATTTAATAGATGGGATTGTTCTTGTAGAAGTCTAACTTTAGCTTGCATCACTTGCAAACAAGTTAGCACTGATTGAAGAGTTGATTTGTTCAATATCACTTTGTCTCCAGAGGTGTTTATTAGAGTGTTCAGTAACTCTACTAATTCATGACTTCGCTCCATTTGAACACGCTCGCTTGAACCTCTCGTTCACTTGCTCTTATGGCTCGCTTGAATTTGCTTCCAGGAAGTTGAGGATGTCAGTTACTACCGAAAATGCATCCCAAAGTAGTGATGTTTACAATGATTTGAGTTAAACTACTCAACCTAGTCAATTTCGACTCAAAAATGACAAAAGACTCTTAGGTGTCGGGCTCAACCGAGAATGCACCCGATAAATACAATTCAACTTAATTTTATTTCGACACTTACAAAAAAAATATTATTGCAAGTACATTACTTGTAGTTGATGTTGATGTTGAAGTTGAAGTTGAAGTGATCTTCAAAGTTGACTACTTTGATGACGTTTTGAGTCCTTGAATATTAGGTGCTTGATGTGTCCATTGCTACAACGATTTGAATTGCTCCTTTGATTAATTTGATTTTATTGCCTTGACTGATATGATTTGATTGCTTGTAAATGCTCAATCATATGTGTTTGATTGTGCTTTAATTATGCGAGCTTGCATTTCCTTGACTTGTTGTGTACTCTATGTGTGTAATAATGTCAAAACTAGACATTAATCAGCTCAGAAGATAACCATGAAAATCACCAACACACACTACAGAAGGTGTACCTAAGATCCCCTTATTCAATTTCGGGCAGATCTAGGACACAAAGCAAAAAAAATTGATTTTATTTCGTGATATCTCTGTTGCAATAACAATAATCTGAGTACAATTGAGACACTTGCAATGAGCTTCATGTCTCAACATGAGCCATGTTACAAGCTCTTACTTTTTCAAATATGCCTTTACACTTCTCCTTGCAAGGTGTCACAATTACAATTCCAGGATGTTTTTACAAAATAAAAAGGTTTTAATATCCCTCACTAATGGACAAAGTAATATGGCAATTCGTATCAGCCAATGGAAAATTATATTCCCACTCCAAAACTCACATCTCAAACTCTTCCACTATGCTCTTCTCATATCTTTTTGAAAAAAAAAAAAAATTAATAAAATACTTAGATTATGTTATCAAGCCCCAAGTGTATAAACCTCTCACACCAAAATGTCCACTAAATGACAAAAACCTCCACTTAAAGTTTGTAAAGAAAAAGATTAAGATGCACACTTGTAAATCTATACCTGCATGAGGATGCTTAAAGAGAAACACCTTTTGTTTCGCTCTGCTAGATTTTCCATTTTTGTTTTAAGTTTGCATGGATGGAATCGCTGCAAATTAAAATCTGGAACAGTGGCAAAATAGATCAATTCATCATGATTTGGGCGGATTTAATTTTAGATCCGTTTTTGCTGGCTGGCAAATCTGACACAAATTTTTTGGACAATTTCCTGGTATGTGGCACTGAAACTGCTGTAGTAGTGGATGAAGAGATTCAAGTGCACAGGATTGTGTTGATCTGAGACAGAATCGTGAACCGATCTCCTTTCAATGGACGAGTGGACTTCGATCTGGAGGCAGATGGCGGACGCATGGATCTACGTTTTTTTTTTATAGAGTTTAGAATGTATTGCTAGGGTTTCTTCAGATTGATCCTAAGAGCAAGGATTTACTGAGCATGACCAGGCATCAAAAGATAATGGGCGCCATGGGCACGCAATAATAGATTGGATCTACCGAGTACATTATTACTAGCAAATTAAACATCCGCCAATTTAAATCCACAGTCCAAGTCTTCAAACAAACTCTATTAAGTTGTCACAGAATTTAACACAGCTTTGATGATCTATCTTAACTTTGTGAATAATCTGCAAATCTAGGAGTTGCAGAAAATTATCTGTGCATACAAATTATTCTTCGGTAAGACTTATATAATTGCTGCAAGACACGTCTTTACTCGAGATTGTAAACTTGTTGAAGACCAAAAATGCCATGCAAATATTTAGGCTGCTAGGGTTTCCTCGAGAGCGGCTTGAATGGGCTATCCATTAACCGCAAGATGCACTTCACTCCCGCCAATATATTACCCCGTCCATCTTCTTCAACGCACGAGCACGAACGGAGAGCTTTCTTTGCACAAGATCCTTGGTCGTGATGGATCACACCTGCTCCACCATGTTCAGGTGCTTCGTTGTCGCCTCCTACATATTATTCCAACATTTCTATTAAACCCAGACTCCGAATCACTCATGGAGATAGACGATCTGAGGACATGGATCAGCGCAGTGCTCACTAACCCTTCGACAGGAAATTCGTGTACCTAATATCTATTGTCTACGTATCCATGGTGAATGAGAAAAGATCGGATCAGCAAAACATCTAATTTCTGGCTATTGGGAAGATCCGAGTCGCTGGCTTTCCAAATCACAGATCAGATCTGTGCGCAAAATCTTCAGATCTGAGCATTTGACTAGTAGCAAGGCACCAATCCATTACTTTAGATCTCCAACACCATAGTGATAGGCTTCCAATTGTATATCTCAAACAAATTCATATTCAATGAATCACCACCATGGATCTATCAAGATTAACAGACCCTTAAGAACTATAAGACCTCTGATACCAATTGAAGAAATTGAGCATAAGAATATTAGGACAAGAAGATTGGCAGAAAAGGCCTCAAGCCATAATTCTCAACATTGTATTCATCTTAATGATACAAATATATAATACAATAATGAAACTACCTCAATTGTTCTCACATCGACACCTCATCAGGAGATAAGGTAGGAGGAGGTAATATAGGAATCTAGAAACACACTTAGGATAACAACTATATCCTAGTATGTAAAATATACAAAGGTGGTATACTAAGACTTAATGATTGTATATGAGAAAGAGGCTAACACTCAGGATATTAATTTGGCCTAACCAACCTTGTTAATTTCCCTTGAGTTTTTCACTCCCACTATTAATAAATCCTCCAAAGTGGTGAAAGATGTCCTAATGGATTCATCCTCTGGTAGCTAGTGTTTAGGAATGATGTAAATGACCATGTAAGACAACTCAAAAAGTTTCGCGGAATTCTGTTGAGTCTAGATAGGTTTTTTTTAATTAATTAAAATTTCCTAAGGTTGGAAATTTAATTAATTAATTAAATTTTGATAAATAATGTAAAAACTAGGTCATTGAGCTTTTGATAGGGGTATTTGTGCTCAAAAGAAATGGAATGAGACCCCCTACACCCTTGGACCAAGTTTCAGCTCAATCGGACAAGTTTTGCTAGGGTTTTGTCCACATAGGAGTCTTAGTCGGATAAAAGCAGTTTTAATTACTAACCCAAGACATGGGAAAAATGTCAATTTTGTGATAATTGAGCAATTGAGGTAAAGTAAAGGTGAATAATGTTGAGAGAGACACCCCCTAACCTACCTAACCCCTCCCCAATCTTTACACACCCCCTTTACCCACTTATCATTTAAATCTTCCTTGGGATTTGCGCCCCCCTTGGGGAATGCGTCCCCCTCCCACGTGTGAGTTAGTAACTCTTTCTAAACCAAGTCGTGGGCCCCTCCTCATGAGGTGCGCCCCTCCTAACCTCTCCACGTCCCATTTAAGAGTGTGTCCCCCACACTCCTCCACACTCCACTCTTAAAGCTCATGCCCCCATTGGAAAGTGCACCCCCTCTCTTGAGGAAAAATGGAAACATCAAACAAGAAAGCGAAAGCTTGCCTTAATGCAAGGCGTGGGACTTTCCCTTGGCCTATGCGCCCCTCTCATCTTGCCACTTCACCCATCCACTCTCCCTTCTTACCATTCTCACTCAAACCCTAAAAGCCATGCGCCCTCATTGACTGAAGTTCATCTTGGCTTGGATTTTGACATTTGTCAAAGATCAAAGAGGGGTCTCTTTGGCCTCTCATGCTATAAAAGAGACCCTTCCATCACTCATTCATCACCATTCTTCTGAGTATTGTTATGCTACCAATTTCTTGTCATCTCTCTCTCTCTCATTGTCACTTTGCTTCACCCATTTGTTCTTGAAGAGCTTGGAGCAACTTTGTTGCTACAACCTCTTCCCTTGGTAATAAAAGAAGAGCTTTGGAGGAACACTGGAGTACAAGACTTTGTCTGGATTTCCATTGCTATTGTGAGGTGATATTGTTATTGTTTTGAATACTTTGTGGATATTGAATATATGCTTAGGTAAATTTTGTTTACTTAGCTAAGTCTAGCAATAGTATTGTTGTTGGCTTATATGTTTTGCATGTATCCATAATATAAACTATGTTGTGTTGTTGATGCATGCTACACATTATATATTCCTTTTCTCACATTTTGTTAAATATTTGCAGCTCATCTCAAAGAGGGTTGTTGGGATAGATTCGAGCAAGGATCTACCCTCATCACTCATTGAAACTCCATAAGTTGTTCATTTTACCTTTCTGCTTCTATTCTTATTCTAATTTTGGTTGCTAACTCATTAGATAGGTCATTTTAATACAATATAATTCTGGTTTTTATATGTGGGAAATTTATGTTGCAAAACATAAATTTTCTTAATTTTTTGTGCGTGTGTTGCAGCATAATCAGCAAGCAATAGCTTGCTGATTTTTGCAGGTTCTCGCCAGGTCAAGGGTGCATGTTCTTCGTTTTCAGTCACAACACACCTCCAAGGACCTCCTTTCAAAGTGGTAACAATTTCCTTACCTTCTCTTTCAATCTAAAACATTGTAAGCAAGCCCAAAGGAAGGTCCCCAAGCGGCTTGCCTTCTCTTTCATTTCAGCTTTTGTTTTCAGTTTTAGTTTAGTTTCCTTTCTGTTTTTTACTTCATAGTTTAGCTAGTTTAGTTGTGGATATCTCAATGCATGCTAATGGTTAAAATTATCTAAAGTAGATCTCACACAACCTATGCTATCTTAGAGCCCGTGGAGGCATAGATAGAATCTTTTGTTTTTTCGTTATTTCTTTGCATGCAAGTCACTTATTTCTCAAATATTTATCTTTCACATGTGCATGCAAACATGGGTATCTTAAATGAGTAAACAATCGCTTTCAAGTTATTTGAAGTTCTTTACATTTCACATGCAATAATTTCACAATTTAAGAGCTTCAATTTTCATAACTTTCAATTTCGGTTTGGGACCATTTGGCCTCTTTGAGCAAGCTTAACACACTCAAACACTTCAATACTTAGCTCATAGGTTTAATAACTAATTAGACTTAATAGGGCACCTTTACTAACCATCTTCGCCATTTAAAACGGGATCGGAGGAAGCAACGGAAAGGTGATAGGTCGGAGACGGTCTCGTGGCACTCAGCATCCTTTTCCGGGAGTACTTTTATCTTTGGGCTGACCTGTGGAGCTAGGGTGGGCCTCGTTGCCTTACTTCTTGAGCACCCAGCAGTTACTTGGTAATTGGGGGAGGAAAGTATTGGGTTGACACTTAGATAGGATTGAATCTCACTTAATAACTTTAATCAATCCTTAATCTACAACGTTCGGGCAATCTACATATACGCTTGCAAGCACATTGATCTCATATTTACATTTACATGCAAGTCATTTTATGCGTTGTGGATTAATCGTCTAAGTGGTTATATCACTAATCTGGAACACTTTACATTTTCAAGCAATTTTCATTTATATCGTTGTTCCTGTATTTGTGGTGTGATCCCTCAAGAAGTTGTGCATCCTCCTGGAGGCACTCTCTTGACTCGGTCTTGAGTGATTGTTTATGTCCCATTGATAAGTAGTCCAATAGAGTGAGATCTATTGTGAGCATGCTTGGCTTGATGTGTTGATGATTGTCGTATCTTGATTATCTTTATCTCCTGCACATACAAGCAACTGGTTAGTTAGTATTTGTATATCTTGTATCTATTGTATCCATTTTAGATTAGCTTTGTTGTAATCTTAGATATTCATTACTGTAGTTTTGTATCTAGCTTGTACTTAATCTATTTGTAAACTTTGTAATTTTGTAAATCTTTTGTAATTAATCTCCCCTTGATCTAGTTGACCCCTTGCCCAATCTTAGGCACTAGTCTTAGTTGTCCTAGGAAGAGGTTTTGATTGTCATCCTATATCATTGCATCTTGCATTTGTTGCTTCACATCATAGGCTAAATTTTCCACCAACCATTTAACTAATTAAAACAAACTCCTAGAACTTAACGTTAATCTCATCTAGTAACTAGGGTCTACCCCCCTTTGGCTTCCCTAGGAGTAAGCCTAGACGGAAGAGGTTCAAGTCAAAGTGACATCGTCGACTTTGAACCTAGGCATTGTGCCTCCAAGGACACACTAAGTGAGCAGGACCTAGCTCACGTTTGCAAGTGTGTATAAGGACGGCAACAGGCTTCAATGGTTGCACCTCGCTGAATGGGGTATAACTCCACATATCACAAATCGGCTAAAATGACACCATTTCAAGCTCTTTATGGATATCAACCACCATCTTGGAAAGAGTTAGCCACAAATCAAACAAAAGTTGCATCAGTAAAAAATCATTTAGACGAAAGTCAAAAAGTTGTTCAAATACTAAAGGAAAACTTAGCAACAGCAAGAAACAGAATGAAGCAACAAGCTGATCAACACCGAACAGAAAGAGAATTCGAAGTTGGAGAATGGGTATTTATAAGACTTCAACCCTACAAATAGTTATCTCTTAAACACCAAGGAAAAAATAAATTGGCTCCGAAGTTTTATGAACCATATCAAATTAACAAAAAAATCGGTCACGTAGCTTATGGGTTGGAATTACCAGATAAAATCTATATCCACAACGTTTTTCACGTATTGTGTCTAAAAAAGGTTGTAGGGCAACACCAAAAGGTGCAAACACTGCTCCCTATGTTGGATGAAGAAGGAAGAATCATTTTAGAACTAGAAGCCATTATTGCCACTAGAGAAAAAAAGTTGTGATCTCACGTAATCAAGGAATATCTTATTAAATGGAAAAACCTTCCAGAAGAAGATGCAGCATGGGAATCAGAGCATTTTCGCCAGTTACACCCGTCATTACCAGTGATTTGAGGACAAATCATTTTTAAGGGGAAGGCAATGTTATGAACATAAAAATACACATAAATAAGATATCAATAAATATAACAATTAAATGATAATTAATAAATAATTATTAATAATGAAAAGACATGGCTATTGGTTATGGGCACGCCTGCGTGGGTATATAAGTGAGCCCTCACTTCTCAATTGTAATCATCATATTTTTATTCATTATTCAATACATATATTATTTCAATTTTGTAGCTCGTGATATATGCTTGGACATTATGCCTTTTGCCCTGCTTCACCTTGGTGGCTGACATTGTGCCCTAGTAAGTGGTCTTCCTTAGGGATGGGTTTGCTACTAGAAACTCGCTTAAAGAGCCATCATACCATTCCCGACCATACTTACCACTTTCCATCATTATTACCCTCCATTTCCTTATCTCTTGGGATTTTAGGGTGTATTGACCCAAGAAGGGGTTGTCCCTCATTCTATGGGAAGAAGGGGTTGAAGGCCCAAAGGGATTGATGTTGGGTAAAAGATAAAAGCCTTGTATGAACCTTCCAGATGCTTCGCCCAGGGATCACCTAAGAAAGCAACGAAACGCTTATCTTTGAGTAAAGGGGACCCACAATATAATAAAGAATGCTTAAAAGGTTAGTTGAAGGATGGGAGGTCTCATCACGAGCCGACCTATCACGTCCATGAATATTTAGTGGTATGGCATTGCCATCATCTGGTCACCAAACCAGGGTAATGTCTCTCAGTTGCATGGCTGAGAGAAAGGGGGTCTCATCACGAACCAACCTTCTCATTTCCACTAGGTATTTGTGGGTGACATTGTCATTATCTAGTCACCACGCCAAGGCAGTGACCTTCAACCTCTCCTTAAAATTATGAAAGAATAAAAGAATGGCAAATAATGGGCTTGGAAAAAGTGCATTGCGGACAAAGGTACCACACACCCTCTACAAAGGCACCCATGAATGAGACACTACAACCCCTTGTATGTCATGAGCCCTATGCCCATTGAGTCTTGACCCCAACCACTTCACCCACTTTACATGGCTTGGAGAGGGATATCTTGGAAACTCTCCTTGACCTAGGGCAAGATCTACCTAGTAGGACACCTCGTCAACCGTCCCATATTCAAGCTTGACAAGTCGCATAGTGTCTTTCAGCAATTAGTTGTTTGATATAGTGATCTTTGATGCACATACTTAGGTGGCTCATTTATTGATTGGATTCACTTATCATGATGTTATGACTTGAGATCCTTGGAGGGCGTGCTCATTTGTCTTTGCAAGACCTAGTTGGTGGACAGTTTTGGGAGAACAAGCCTAGCTTGGGCTTCCATGGGGCTGCAAGCCCACAGATTGGATGCCAAGGGTTCACATGTCGGATCACAGAGATGAAATATTGAAGGCCTAGAGGACAGTTGGATGGACCTAGCCCATGCTTCACTTGCCAAACAATTTGCCTAGGAGAGGCAAAACATCACCTCCTAGGGCATGACATCACTTTGGGGGGATAGGGTTTGGTGGTGATGTAGTCGCGCATTGACACATGGACGTTTTGAGTAGGAGGTCTTCACCATGAGGAGATTGCTTAGATGCTTGACATGTGGCCTTTGGAGGCCTACCAATGCTTCTCCAACAGCAACATCGTCTTCTAAGTGGAAAAATGTCCCCTAAAGGGAAGACGTCCATGTAAAATTAGGGTTTTACTTGTGCAAAAGTGAAATTTTAAATGAATTGTTTAATATTAATTGTTAAAGGGGGCAACATTAGGGTTGTTGACCCCTAGTATTGTGGTTTACCCCTTAATGTATGGAAAAAGTCACCTTAGTGACATTTTGTATAAATAAGAGATCATAAGATCTCATTTGCACATAACTCTCCCTCTTGTGAGAGGACTTGATCTGAAATTTTCGCTACACTTGGCTATATTTGTCTCTTGTGGACTTGTTTATGGCTATCTCTTGTGAATGGTTGATGGAGGAGTGAGGCGCTAGCCTTGGATGAATGCTTTCTAGCTTTTATGGTGGATTATCTTAGCATCTTTCTTGATTTTGGTATGATCTTTTACTCTTGTGCAATCATTTTTTCAAGTCAAGGATTGTTGTTCCAGGAGCTAAGTGGGACGTAAGAGTATTTACACCCCCACTCTAGTCTCCATCATTTATTGCTTAAAGTTCATTGATGTTGCAAGGGTTTGTTTGAGGAAGTAAGAGGATTTACACCCCTCATTCTCAAACCCTAACTAGAGATACTTGCCTTGGGAAGTGTTGACTGCCTCTCCAACACAGGTGGTCAACTCATGTGCCATGAAGAGATGCATCATCAAATGCCATTTTGTCGAAGACTTTTGGTCCTACAGGGTAGTGTTTGGCCCCAGCACTTTATTTTGTAATTGGAATTTCCGCACCCCTGCGTGGGTTAATAATGTAATAGG
>ML802496.1:63736-77221 GCA_009831015.1 Picea engelmannii
TAAAAACTATATAAAATCCTTAGAAATTTGAATATTTTTACAAAAATATCGCCAATCATTTATAGTTGGCATATGAAGGATTAGTAAGATTCGCCAAGGTTTCTACATTTTAAAATAAATTTCCATCCTTAAAATCATCCCTATTTTTAAGCATTTTACTTCACTTTTGTAATGGGTAACCCTGATTTTTCACCGTACTTGACGGGAAAATCACCTCGTGACAAGCAATTTGCCGGTCAAATTCCGTCCATGGCTACAAGGCAAGTAAAAACTACCAGTATTTGTGACAAACAACCCAAGAAAAAGCTGAAAATTGAATTAAGGGTTTAACTAACATTAAAACTTGAAATTTCCTTAAAAGTTTTATAATGGAAATGTGGGAGCACTTATTTTTGAGCATTGAAGGCAGTTTCTATGGTCATTTTGCGTTAACGTCATGTGACTTTCTAATACTTTATTGTATCCCAAGCATTTAGGGATTTTTATGCTAAACGATCTTAGGGAATGTAAATATCTGATAAAAGAAGTTTTTCCCAAAAAATCAATAACCTGAATTTGCTTTCAAATTTCAATGAAAATAAACTAACCTTACAGATTCTTCTTTCGTCTGTTGCTTGTAAACTATGAAATCGCCCTGCTTGAAAATCTGGAGTTGACGCTGTTAACCATATAAAATGTGTTAGATGAATTGAACTTTCATAGGCTAGTCTACATAGGACATGAAATGCCGATTGCAGTTAGTGGGTACCCACTTTTTGAAGCAGGGCATTGAGTGCCTGAGCTCTAACGTTGAGATCAACATCTTTAAGATTTTCCTCCATGATTTTATCTGTCAATCCCTGCCCATCATCGTTAACCGACATTCTATTCAAATGTTCTTATGAAATTCATGGTCTAAAATTCTGGCAAACTTCAGAAGGCAATTTACTTGAACCTAAAGAAGACACACAATATATCACCAACAATGGGCTTTTACTTACATCAGAGAAAGTAGTGAACAGGTCCAATATTCTATTGATGGTAGAAGCCATTTGTGAAGCTGATGCTGCCATGTCTACGATCTGATAAACAGAAGACTACCTCAGTAATTCACCGGCCTCTTTCTTCATTCACCGGCGTGCGGCTTCTTCCTTTCTTTACAGGCGTTGCCAACACTCTTCTACAAATTGTGTGGTATATTCAGTGGTCTTTTTAACCTTCGTTTTGATAGTTGCTGCTCTGAATTCACAGGGTTCGATCCTCCTGTCCGGTTCTGTTCGTCGCGTCTGCAAAGGTCGCCTGGACTCCGTATGATTTTCATTCCAAATTAAAACAACTTTCATAAACCTTAAAATTTTGGGTTTTGTAAATTATTAAAATGTATTGGCCTCTCTCATATTAAATATTAAATGTTTTCTAAATATAAACTATTTAAAATTCATTAAACTTTCCATCCTTCATCTTTAACTCGTACTTTCTAAATTTTAAAAAGTAACTATTAAAACATCGTACAACTTTGACCTTTCTCTTTTTTTAATAGTATTATATTTTAAAAAGAAAAGGAAAAGGAAAGATATGTATTGAGGTTGATTGGATCATTATACATGTTTTTAGAGTGGAAAAAATTGGAGGAATCATTTTATATGGTTATTTTAATGGTAAGTTTCAGTGTGGAAAATTGGGGTTTGGAATTTTGGAGCCATTTTGAGACATTAAACAATGTTTTTTGAGGTTCTGGTGTCTAAAACTTGTGTTCACCCCATTAACAGTGTGTTTTACACTCTGATCCCTTTCCAACGGTGTAGACCATGTGTCAATCGGAGCTCGTATGCAAAAGTTATGCCTCCCACCAGTTGACCTATCATGTTGACCACCATGATACGAGAGGATGCCACGTCAACCCCCGTTACTCATGCATATGGGGCTAGCCACATGAGGACTTTCAAGAAGATTCTAGAAGGTCCAAAACCTTATCACAATTGAAGGTTGAGGAAGTCAAAACCCTAACCCTAAATGGTTATCGGGTTATGTTAAATATTGGGTTGCTAGGAGGAGAAGGAGTTTTCATTCTATGTTATTGTAGTTTGTTCCATAGCATAGCAGAACAACTAGGAGTGGGGAATTAGAGAGCATGACAGAGGGGGTTCATGTTCTGTAGCAGCCTAATGGGCCACAGGCCTCAAGTAATTCCATAAAGAGTGTCTTCTCCTTTGTACTTGCATTATTTATGTACCAGAGAAAAGAGAGCAGAGCATCCTCACCTTCTAATTGGGTTTCTTCTGTAAGAGTTTACCATGGCAAATCTTTGTGTTATTTTGTGGATGGTGTGTGATTGTATTTTATTATTCTCTATTTTTCGCATTTTATCTATTCCATGCATAAGCAGAAAATCAGTAACTAAATATTTTGGAATCTAAAGGAATTTAACCTTCATAGTGTAGATTTCAATTTTATTTATCAAATTTGTTGTAACAAACCATTCCAATGGAATATCCACGACAGTTTAAAAATCATATTGGTATCAGAGTGGGTTTTCTTTTGGGTATTTGTGGGAAGTTGCAAGATCCAGGAATTGGCTTAAAGAGAAGTCGCGGAAACCCTAGCCATGGTAGATGAGTATGTTCATAACATCCATCGAGATCCAACAGAAGAGAGATTTGAGAGGTCGGAAGCACAGGTTGTCGATATCAACCGCAATATGGACCTCATCCTTGCGCTAGCAAGTAAGCTCGGATTGTTCAAAAATGATGGAGGCTCTGACTCAAAGATCAGATTGGAGGAGAAATCGAAAGATTAGGAAAACCCAGGAAATGAGTTATTGAAAGAACCTGAGAAAGAAAAGTCAAGTTCGAGTGTCGTTAACCCTTCACAGTCCCTATTCAAGATGGAAGTGAAAGTGGACATAAAGTCATACCAAGGTGAGATCGATGCATTAAAACTAAATCATTCATTGCAACAACTATAAGTTTATTTTAGTGTTCACCATATGGATGAAGAGCAAAAGATTTAATTTACTAGATTGAAGTTAGAGGGCATGTTTTAACCTGGTGGGAAAGCCATACAGAAACACTTAGGTTGGAAGGTGATCCACCAATAACTAGGTTGGAGGACTTCAAAACCCTCATCAAGTCCCAATTCCACCATATCGAGTATGTAGAGGAACAATGGATTCGGTAGCACTACTTCAAATAGAGGCAGGGGCAGAGTGTATAGGAGTACACCACCGAGTTCAGGGAGATGGCCATCATGCTAGGTATCTCTCCCAAGAACCCAGATGTACTCCTCAAGTATCTAGGGGGTCGACATAATCATCTGCGAAAGTAAGTGATGATTTTCAAGCCAAGTACAATTGACAAGGCATGTGTCAGGCACAATATCTAGGAAACATAGGCCACAAGAAAGGGTAGCCAAGCGGTTCCAAGCAGAAACAACACCATGAAGATTCCAAGGAGGGGAAGAAGAAGTGGAAAGCGGGGAAGGATAAGAAGACGACAGCTATTGCACATCAGTGCAAAGATCCCAACAACCATTGCAATCATTGCAACATTGATGGTCACACTGAGGGAAAATGTTGGAAACTACATCTAGCGCTAAACCTAAAGAACCGCAAGAAGGAAGAAAAAAAAACAAAAAAAAAACCTTCTAGCCATAGATTTGAGCAATCATGTTGAAAGTAGCTCCGATGTGGATGAAAATATTGTATGCACATCTGTGTAGAAGGAGGTGAATCTGAGTAGCCTTCATCACAAGGAAGAGAAGGAGATGACCAACCTCTTCCACATCAAGATCCAGGTCAAGAAGACAAAGATAGATGCTTTGTTCGATTCTGGTTCACAGTCTAATCTCATAACGACTAATTTGGTAAATAAGCTTGGATTGGAGGTTTACGATCATCCTAACCCCTATCCATTGGGTTGGGTAAACAAGGATGCAAAGATCGAGGTAACAAAGCAGTGCAAGATTAAATTTGTTGTAAGTGTTGATTTTATAGATGAAGTAAAATTGGACGCAGTACCACTAGATGTATGCAGAGTATTGTTTGGAAGCCCCTTCATGTATATGAGGGATGTTATCTTAATGTGAAGATCCAACCAGTACCGCCTCATCAAGGACAAGAAATCCTTCATCATCAACATGCACAAGGGAAAATAGAAAAATTCACTGGTAAGTGCCAATCAAGCTAAGAAATTGATTAGTTCTAGCAAGAAATATGTTTTACTTTTTCTAAGGGAAAATTAGTCTCGTGAAGAGACATTAAAAGTAAAGACATCACTAGAAGAGTGTACTAAGGAGTATAAACATGAATTGGAGTTGCTAAATGCATATAGGGGAGTCTTCTGGGATCCTAAAGGGCTACCACCTAAGAGAGAAGTGGAGCACAAAATCCAATTATTGCCAGACTCCCCCTTGTTGAAAATTGGGTTGTATAGTCAGTTCGTTCTGGAAGCAAATGAAGTAAAGAAGTAGTTGCAACAACTATTGTAGCAGGGTTTGATTCGACCAAGCACCTCACCTTGTGGGTCACCTATCATAATTTTACCAAAGAAGGATGGGACTTGGCGAATGTGTATTGACTACAAAGCATTGAACAAGATTACACTAAAAAATTGGTACCCTTTTCCCAGGATCGATGATTTATTAGATCAGTTGTAGCATGAAAAATATTTCACCAAGTTGGATCTCAAATAAGGTTACCACCGGGTATGAGTCAGGGAAGAAGACACCTGGAAGACCGCCTTCAAGACAAGGCAAGGTTTGTATGAATGGTTGGTCATGCCATTTGGTTTATGTAGTGCACTAGCTACATTTATGAGACTGATGGATGATTTTTTTACGTCCATATCTAGATTCATTTGGTATGGTCTATTTGGATGATATATTGGTATACAATGCTACCTAGGAGGAGCACATCTCACATCTCATGCATGTGTTAGAGGCTTTGAAGAAGCACCAATTGTTGGCTAACCTCAAGAAATGTGATATTGTTCAGCAATATTTGGTGTATTAGGGGTATGTGATCAGTGGAGGGGAGCTCAAGATAGATCCCACAAAGATGGAGGCCATCATGAAATGGCTAGTTTCTACAAATGTCATTGAAGTTAGAAGTTTTTTTGGGGAAACACAATACTTGTGGAAGTTCATAGATTCATTTTCAATGGTAACTGCACCACTCCACGTCATAACAGCCAGTGGTAAGAGTTTTCAGTGGGGGAAGAACTAGCAGAAGGCTTTTGATGAGCCGAAAAGAAAGATCAGTCAAGCACCAGTGCTCGCACTACCAAACTTGTAAAATCCCTTCGAAGTGTAGACAGATGCAAGTGGGTTTGCCATGGGAGCAATTTTGATGTGAGGAGGAAGGTCAGTATGCTATCATTCTAAAATATTTCACAAGGCAGTTCTCAACTACCCTACCTATGACAAGGAACTCTATGCCCTGGTTCAAGCTATCATGAAGTGGAAGCACTATCCAGTGGGAAAGGAGACCATCATCCATGTAGATCATCAACCACTACAATATTTGCAGACCCAGAGTAAACTATGACAAACAAGGCATTACAAGTGCATGGGGTTTTTACAACAATTTCATATAGTCATCAAGTATAAGAAGGGCAGCACAAACAAGACAACATGCATGCTTTCAATGTCGCCCACATCCAAGACATCAGCTCTGGAACTCTGATGCACATTGAGCCTTTTACCCATGATGCATACAGAGAGGCATACACACAAGATGAGGACTTCAAGGAGGTGTTTCGACAGCAACAAGGTCAAATTCATATAGAAGAAGGTGACCCCAAGGTCTACTATCATTGGATTACTTTACAAGATCCATGAGCTTTATTTCCCTAAAGGTGAACGACTGCAGCTTATCAAAGAGGCTCGCACTTTCTACGTTGAAGGACATTTTGGTGTTGGGAAGACAGTTTCCAACTTACAAAGGTATGTATATTGGCGCATAATGCAAGAAGATGTAGCACAATATAATAGAGGATGTATACTTTGTTGTACCAGCAAGCCCAGTAATAGGAAGCAAGATCTATACCATCCCTTGTCGATACCCACTATACCTTGGGAAAGCATTTCCATGGATTTTGTTGGTGGTTTACCAACCACGTAGAAGGGACGTGACTATTTGTTTATGGTAATTGACAGGTTTAGAAAAATGTGCATTCTCGTCCCTTGTAAAAATACCATCAAGGGACATGAAGCAACAAACTTGTTCTTTGAATAGTTCTAGGTGCACTTTGGGATACCAATGAGCATCATCTCAAAAAGGGACACCAGATTTCTTAGTGCCTTTGGACTACATTGTGGGAGAAGATGGACACTAATATCAAGAGGTCTACAACATTCCATCCATAGACAAATGGGTAGATAGAAGTAGTCAACAAGACTTTGGTGCAGCTTTTGAGGGGTTACAATCAAAAGCATCCAAAGACCTGTGATGAAAGTATGACCTATATACAACACTCTTATAACATAGCAGTCCATGCTTATATTGGTAAGTCATATTTTGAAACTTGCTTTGGTTATTTTCCACCTTCACCTTTAGATTTTTTATATGGAAAGCAAGGAGTGAGGAAGGACCTCACGGGAGATGCATTAAAAGCAGCACAAAATTGTTGAGAAGATTAGGCAGATCCATTTGCAAGTACATAAGATGTTGAAGAAGTCACATGAAAAGTACAAGGCTAGACTTGACCATCACACAACTGAGAGAACATTCAAAGTGGGAGACAAAGTATGGTTACATCTAAATAAGGAAAGACTACAAGGTCCTGGTAAGAAGATCAAGGCTCTGGGGTATGACCCTTTTGAGGTATTGGAAAAGGTGGGAGATATTGCCTATAGACTAATTCTACCCCCATACATGTGCATTTACTCAGTAGTGAATGTGGATATTCTCAAACTCTATGAGCCTTTCATGTTGGATCAGCAAGAGGAGCAGGTCCTACTTTCCATAAAGGACTTAGCACCAGATGCTCAGATAGAGTTGGCAGAGGATACAGTTTTGCAGAAGAGGTCCAGAACTACAAGACATGGGCATCATGACCATTGGCATATTGGATTGAAAGAACAACTTCCAAGCAAAGAAAAATGGTACTCCAGGGAGAAGGTATGGGGGAAATTTCATCACCTCATTTAATAAAGATTTTGGGGACCAAAAGTTTCCCTAAATGGGGAGGCATGATCTAGATTAAATCATTATACTATTTTTCATCTATATCGATGCTTCAAAGTGGAAAAAATTGGAGGAATCAATTTGCAATGTCATTTTAGTGGTAGGTCCTAGTTTGGAAAATTGGGGTTTGGAACCTTTCAGAGCCATTTTGAGGCATTAAACGATGTTTTTTGGGTTTCTGGTGCCTACATTTTTTGCCAACCCCTTTGATGGCGTTCTACACTCTGAGACCTTTCCAACGGTGCATACCATGCATCAATCGAAGCTCGTATGCAAAAGTTATGTCTCCCATAAGTTGACCTATCATGTTGACCACCATGCTATGAGAGGATGCCATGTCAGCCCCCCGTTACTCATGCATATGGGGCTAGCCATGCGAGGGATTTAAAGAAGATTCTAGAAGGTCCAAAACCTTATCACGATTGAAGGTCGAGGAAGTCAAAACCCTAACCCTAGATGGTTATCGGGTTGCTAGGAGGAGAAGGGGTTTCCATTCTATGTTATTGTATTTTGTTCCATAGCAGAGCAAAACCACTGGGAGTGAGAAATTAGAGAGCATAACAGAGGGGGTTCATTTTATGTAGTAGCCAAATGGGCCATAGGTATAAGGTAACTCCATAGAGAGTGTCTTCTCCTTTGTATTTGCATTATTTACATACCAGAGAAAAGAGAGTAGAGCAACCTCACCTTCTAGCTGGGTTTTCTAACAAATCTTTGTGTTATTTTGTAGATGGTGTATGCTTGTATAAATTATTGTTCTTTGTTTTCCACATTTCATCTATTCCATGCATAAGCAGGAAATCAATAACTAAATGTTTTGGTATCTAAAGGAATTTAACCTTCACAGAGTAGATTTCAGTTTTATTTATCATATATGTTGTGACAAATTGTTCCAGTGGAATATCCACGACAGTTTATAGATCATATACAAATTTAATAACCTTTTTCATGGAAGCTATTAAATAAAAAATAAAAGTAGTGTATTTTGAGAAATTCAAAGACGGGGAATTTTTTATCAACAAATCTCCTTTCGCCAAAATTTTATGGCATACCTCATCTTTCCATGAAGAACTAAAAGCAGATGAAGAACAACCTCTTGCTCGAAAAAAATCTTACACCTAAGTCTCCACAACACAAATAACATTGTGACCCATGAGAAATATCAAAGTCGAGAGAAGGCATAGTGAACAAGAGACATGCCATCCATAAACAAAGCAACTCACCAATGCACACTGGCTTATAGCAACACAAAGTGATGATCCTCAAACCAAGTCTAATAACACTTAGTGATTCAACATTCCCATAAGATATGTGTAATGGTCTCTAGACATTGACAAACTGGACATAGGGCATCCAAGAGACCAATGTTGTCCAACCTAGACTTGGATGGAATCACCTAATAAATGGTAAGCCGAGAAAAATCCCTCAACTTATAAGAAAGTCACACGATCCATACATTGTGTAAATGCCACACCCAATGCTCCTCTAGGTCCTTAGATACCCATTGAGTATTAAGAACCGATGAAAGAGAATGTCTTAGATGAAGAGATAAGCACAAATAGTGGGAGTCATATTGTAGAAGTAGACAACCAAAACTCCACCCCTAGTCCCTCCAAAATAGCCCAGGCATACCAATGTTCATCTTAAACAACTTAGACTCTAGTATGAGGGCACACAACTCCATGATTGAGAGACAATCAATGGTAATACACCCATAATTTTGAGAAAGAGGCATCCACTCCTTCTAGGAGCGAGTACTGAGATCCCATAAATCTCACCAAACAAAGATACCCCTTTGACTTAGCGTATGCGCATGGAAGTGTGGCACCTTCTCAATACAATCACACTACTTCCTCCAACTCCAAATTGACCAATAATTTAGATTCCAATTGGATCGACTACCCTCCCAATGCCACCTAACCAACCTTGCAATAAATTTCCAAGCTAACTAGATGCTCCTAAATATGAGTGAACCTAAAACCTGAAAGAGATGGGGTCTGCCAAGACACTACGCGAACAACACTCGATGCTAAAACAAAACTACCAAGGTGCAAAACCCTCCAAACACTAGACCATCTACTTGGCCCCCAAAATCCTACCTTTTGATGCAACATCAATCAAACCAAGACCCCCCTCAACCTTATGCATAGTGTAGACATCCCAAGGGACCAAGGGAATCCCTCACTTGCCATCATACTTCGACCACAAGTACACACTCAAAACTTGATCAAACTACAAAAATTAGGCCTTGTTAGGGTACCAACAAGAGACATAATACACATGTGAGGCTTGGAGAATGTGTTTAACCACATTCAACTTTCCTGCAAAGGGAAGGTCCTTATGATTCCAAACATGTAACTTACTCTGGAACCTTTGGAAACACCAATCACACATGGAAATTGGTGACAACCCAACTCCAAAGGGGATACCCAAATCCCTAACTTCAACTCTTGGGTGAATATGATACCATGCAATAAGAATCTACTCAAGTGGGAAATCCAACCCAATAAGCCAATAGTTAACTTTGTGAGCATTGACCAAAACCCCTGAAGCAACTCAAAAACTGTCCAAACGAGAAAGAGCCCCATCAACAAACCACTGATCAACCTAGTTAGAGAGAAAATAATCATCTACAAAATGGTTATTGACCATCTTCGAAACATCCAGGAGCAAAATACCCCTCATCTGCCCTACAATATAAGATGCCTCCAACAAATAACCCAAGCCATATGAACTGAAAACATATAAATAAGGAGCCGCAGAGCACCCCTAATGAATAGACCAATAAAGAACAATTTATGGGGACAAAGTGTTTTTTATTGAAACAAAGATCAATAAATTGGTGAAAATACTCTTTTCCATGGCCACACAATGGGAACCAAAACCCAAGTAAGACAACATCCCCAAGATAAAGGACCAATCAACCCTATCCTATGCCTTGTCGAAGACAATCTTCAACATAAAGTAATGATGACTAGTCTCCCAATCCTCCTCTGTAGCCTCCCAGACATAAACCATAGTATCAAGAATGAACCTCCCTTGAACAAAGTTGGTATGCTCTGGTCACACCACATACCTAGCAACCAACCAAATCCTCGTAGCCAAGGCCTTAACCATGATTTTATAAGCAATTATGAGCAAGGTGATAAGCTACTAACCCCAACATAATCCCTCATTGCATTCTTGGAATTAAGCTTAACCAACCCCTAATTGAGAAACTTGGAAAGGCAATCTGGAGTGAATATTTCCAAAGCAAGACAACAAAATTCATCATCAACAGAGTCCCACACAGACTTGTAAAATTCACTCGGAAAACCATCAAGCCCGAGGGACTTGCCATTCTACATAGAGGTCAAAGCAGTGAAAAGATCATCCCTTGAAAAATATTGATCCAATCTATCTTGGTCACCATTAGAGACCCTAGAATGGACAACCACACAACAAGCATCTCGAGCAACAAGCACCCCATCCTTCAAAGCATGGGGGGGGGGGAATAGAATAGAAAATGAGAGCTAAACATACCTTGAAGAATAGAAGGATCCTCAAATAGAGAACTATTTGATCGAGGAAGATGAAACCCCCCATCTGCAACCACCTTCTACTTAAGGAAGTAAAAATAAAACTTGGACCCCTCATCCCCCTCCTAGATCCATTGGAGACAAGAACAAACCCTACCCACACTAGCTATATAATCCTCATCATCATCTCCAATTTTGCAACCTTCTCTTGAAGAGTGACATTATGAATGTCCTCTTCAAGAAAAATGTGAACCTCTTCTAATCTCGGTTCGCTATTGAGCCACTCACAACTCCTTCCTCCACTTGTGAGCCATCATCCTTCCCAATCGTCTCGTGAACTTCATGGTATGGAACACAACAACTTCCCACCAAAGGATCCACCCTTACATGCCCAACAACTGAAGGGAGATGTTCTAAACCCACCGAACGAGAGGTCATAAATCCTCGATCTCTAATTGAGATACATTTAGTTTGAACACTAAATATGGTAGTGCATCAACTAAGTGTCCCAGAGAAATCATAGTCTTAGTTGAAAAATGTTCTAATATAATCACATCCATTAGACCATTCATTGGGAAAAGCTTAATGGAAAAGTCTTTTTCCTCCCAAGGACCATAAAAATGATCTAGCTAAACTAAACCCTTTCAACCACACACTTATGAAGGATATGTAAAACTAATTTCCTTCTTTGTTTTTTCTGCATGAGCACAATAAACATTGAATATGTCGAGGCAAAAGTATATGGATATAAGTTTTTATTGTAATATGGACCAATCATTTTTTTCCAAGGAAAAATTGTCATTTCTATTCATAGCCCTTATATTTTTCATGTGCCAATGCACTTACACTATTTGGGGAAGCTTATAGTTATCCCATGGAATTTGAAAAACATAAATTGTCTTCATCTTCATAAAAAATAAAAAAAGAGACCAAATGCTAACTTAGATCAACTGCCCCCACAAAATGTTTCTTTGTGAAACCTTTGAAACTATGCTATAAAGAAAAAGAGGATTAAACTCATCAAAAGAGCTTTAGTATAATAAGAACCTAACAACATACAAATCATAAAAGCATCGTTAAGTAGACAAAATACCATGCTAGTTGCATACATCAAACCTTAATTTCAGAGGTAGAAACAATTCCAATACTATTTTCTTCTAAGATCCATATGTCCTCAGCTACCTATTGAGCTTCCTTTGACAAAGTGTCTTCCTTTTCATTTTTTTTCTATATAGACATGTGTAAATGAAATAGTCTTAAATAATGTGTCCCCCTCTTTTAATTTCTCACCAATAGGTCTAAAGGAAATATTTAGAATATTGCTTACACATTTCATTCAATTACTGGCTAAACTAGAATCCCCATATGCCTGAATCTGTTTGACATTCTTATCCAATGCAACTTTTAAAAGGAATCTTAATGCCATTAACTTAGCGTAATTGTTTGATCATCTTCCTAACCCTAGATTGAATTTTACAAAATTATTTTTGAACAAATGCAAAATACCACCGACACTAGTAAAATCTAGAGGGCCTTGAATTGCACCATCAAAGAAACCCCGTAATTGTGCTTTGTTGATAACCAATTCCCAAGATGTCTTTATTTCCTTTATTAAACATGCTTCCTACAAGATGAGGAGATATATTTGATCCAGGAAAAGAACTAAACGTTTGGAATAAAATTTTCCTTGAAAAGACATGAGATTCTTGCCAACCATATCCCCTATATGGTCAAGCATGGTAGGGTCCTGCATTCTTTAATCTATTTATTGTTCATCCATCCTTTTAAACATTCATCTATAGACATCGCCAGCCCCCATATTTAATTCCAATTAATTGCTCTACTTCTAACTAGAATTATCTAGCATAAGAACATTTTATAATGTAGTGTACTTAACCCCCAAACTTTAGATCAATAACATATAATGTAGTGCAAAACCCAAGAACACAAGAGAAAATACATGTAAAAATAGAGAGTTATGTTCACTTGTCTCTTCAAGGGGTGTTGATCTAAAAGACTGTCTTACGATCTTCAGGTCAACCTCACGAGGATATGAATCCCCTTGCATTTTTAAAGAGGTGGTACTCCTCTTGTTCTTATATTTCCAAGAAAATAAAAATGAAACAAAACAAAGTCTGAGAAGGACCAGACTTAAATATTTATATTCAAGGAAAACAACACCTAAGATTCTGTGACCATTTGTTTTAAAAGAAACTCCAATGTACAATATTTATGATGTGAATAGATAAGATACATACAGGATATAAAGGACAGATATATCCATCAGAACATTTAACAATACCACAAACAAAGAGAACATAAATTGGACCGCAAATAAAAGATAGCTTTAAATTATCATTCCATATAGCACCAAAAAGATTATGATAGATAAAACATTTGGTAACTCAAGCTTCTAATCAAAGTCTTTGAGAATACAGTAATGTAATATCCCAAGTAGCTCGCTTTGAGTCTCAAAAAATAATAACGAGTCTTTAAATACAAAGGTAAATGTCTTTAAAGAAAGTAAAATGCATTCGCCCTTCAAAGTGAAATGACTAAGTGCTTTGAATTTTTGGTACGGGAAAATATAAGTAAAGGAAATAAGTGAGAAGAAGTATAAAAACAATCCTATGAGTAACCAAAATGAAAAACACTAAATTGACCAAAAAGGATAGTGTATGTTTAGTATATTATTATTATTTCTGGCCGACTTCTTCTCCTGTAGGCTAATAACCTAATATAAATTATCTTCTCGAGCCCACAAGACTTCTAGGGTTATTAGCCAACTCATTAGGGTTTTCTCTT
>ML802496.1:95829-111395 GCA_009831015.1 Picea engelmannii
GAGTGTTGTTCTCGGTGACACTATAGCAGTCCAGTGACCGATAGGTTTATCTAAAGAGGGCTTCAGGAAATCTAGGCCAATCCGTACATAGGTGATGTCTGATGCACTACCACTCGAAGGGGTACCAACAGGGGTTACAAGGGTGGCCAACAGATGTGCGCTTAAGAACCACTTGTATTTCCTGCGTGTATGAATCCCTCAACCACGGGTTTATGCGCGTAATGACATATCTCTTTGGCTTAAAGATGCCGGAATATGTCTCTACCCTGAAAAAAAAAAATACCCACAATTTCTGCCAAGGAAAGTGCTCTGATACCACTTGCAAGATACCAGATATAATAAATACACAGAACATAAATAAAATGCTAGAAATGGCAGAATAACAGTAATATAACCAACATAATCTCCACAATAACACATAAATAATATGAGAACAACAACGGAAATAACACTTTGATTCAGAAAGCAATGTTCACAGGCCTCTTTGAGGGGGGCAACCTCTAGTCGAGCAACACTCTGTTACAATAATCTCCAAGCTAGGGTTTTCAAACCCTCGACCCTTATTTATACTAAATATGTCTATTAAGAGAAGCATCTAGAGGAAGATCCTTCTAGAAGAGGAAGCTTCTATTAGGTCTTCTTACATCCGCCTTATTCTATTTTATTCAAAGGCCTTATTAATATTGACCTTTGTTACATCCGAATACATTGATCTACCTATGTGCAGGTTAAGACCTTAACAGTATCACTTTAATAAATCTAAAGTAACGAAGTTTTTATAATTAGGGTGGTTGGGAGGTGCTAGGGACGATTGGTGTCCTCAGAGTTTCAAGTGGGTGCTTGAACACAGGGAGTTGTAGCTTCCATCTGGTTGCAGCCAGAAAAACCAAGGTGGTAGGGTGGTGCAAGGGAGAAGTATTGTTCTCTATTATACAGGTTGGTGCATGTGTGACTAGAAGTTGGAGCTTCCATCCAGTTGGTGCTGGAACACTTTGGGAGTTGGTGCTTCCTACTAGTGGGTGCTAGAGAAACGAGGGAGTTGGTGCGTCCTTCTGGTGGGTGCTAGAGAAACTAGGGAGTTGGTGCTTCCCTCTAGTGGGTGCTAGAGAAACCAGAGAGTTGGTGCTCTCAGCAAGTTGCAGCTTGCAAAACAGAGGTGGTAGCCTCATAATGAGTTGGTGCTCATAAGAATGATAATGTACATAAAATAAGGATTACTTATCATATCAAGAAGAAGAGGTTTTTACCCTTTATGGGTTTCCTCAGGAAATATCTGTCTCTATATATTTCATGTGTGTGATTGATATTGAATGTTCTATTGCTTACCTCCCTGCATTATTGTGATTGTCATTGAGTGCTCTGTAAAGAGTTTAAAATAAGCATAATTGTTTAAGCACGGTAACAACTGATTCACCCCCCCCTCTGAGTTGTCCAACAATTGGTATCAGAGTTAGTTCCCTTTATTTAAGGGTAGATCCTAGAGCTTAAACATGACTAGCCATGGAGGAACTTCAACCAATAAGCCCCCCCTATTCAATGGAACAAACTTTGGCTTCTGGAAAGTTAGGATGAGAACCTACATAATGGCTTTAGGTGCAGATGTCTGGGATGTGGTAGATATTAGTTATGTAAAGCCAATTTTACTAGCTAATAAGGATGACAAGCTATAATTAAGCTTCAACGCGAAGGCTATGAATGTTATTCTGAGTGGGCTTGCTGAAGCAGAATTTGTAAAAGTTATGCATTTAGAAACTGCCAAAGACATGTGGAACAAACTCATTAGCAGTTATGAAGGTAATGAGAAGGTAAAATATGCCAAGCTTCAAACCTACAGAGTACAGTTTGAACAACTACAAATGAAACTATTGGGAAATACTTTCTGAGAGTTGAAGAACTAGTAAATGCAATGAAATCACTTGGTGAAAAAATTGAGGAACCCTCTTTAGTTCAGAAAATTTTGAGATCTCTGCCAGATAGGCTCAACCCAAAGGTCTCAGCTATAGAAGAACTTAATGACCTAAAAGATTTGGCTTTTGATCAACTTCTAGGAACGTTGACTGCATATGAAATGAGAATAGTTAAAGATAAACCCAACTCTAGAGAAGCATCATTTAAAGCAGACAAGAATGAGGATTCTGAGCCTGATGAAATTGAAGCAAAATTTGTGAGAAGACTAAAGAAATGATCATTCAAGTTTCCCTTCAAATGATTTAACTATGGAAAGATAGGTCACTTTGCATCTAAGTGTCCACACAAGCAGAAGGACCATAACTCTTAAGGAGAAGAGAAGTACAGACCCAAGAGATTTGGTAAAAAGAAAAGTTTATGTGTAAACAATAATGACTCTTCAGAAGACATAGATAGTGACTCTTCCTGCGAAGATAAGGTAAATGACTTCATGTTTATGGCCAAAGAGGATTATGATAATAAAAACATAGGAAGTGATGTTATTGATGAAGAAGTTTTGGTTGACTTGGAAGGAGAGTTGATCAGTGCTTTGGAAGAGATTGACAGATTCAGACTTAACAAGAGAAAGCAAAAACAATTGCTGATATAGTTCAAGAAAGGCAGTAAAAAACCTGATGAAGACTTTGCCTTGCTAAAAGTGGAATTAGAAGAGGCAAAGAAAATCGAAGACATTTTGAAACAATAGTTATCAGAAAAGAAGGCAAGATGTGAAGCTCTGGAAGAAGAAGTAGTGGAAACTAGGAAATAGTTGGAGAAGTTTCAAGCCTTGTATCATCAGAATCTGTCAACTATCAAAGCCTTAGAAGGATTAGCCACCATTCTAAATCAACAAAGGAATCCAAAGTTGAAAATTGGTTTGGGTTATGAAGAGGGATCGAGTAGTGGTCAGCTAAGCAACAAAGAACCCATCAAGTTTGTCAAATCTACAACTAATGACAACAACAAACCTGCAAAAACAAAAGAAGATAATCAACTGCCCACGAGGAGTAAGGAAAAAGGTGCCAGAACTGAATCTCTAGAACAAAGAAACAATACACCCTCTGCTCAAGGAAATCATCAGCATGGAACAAATCGACTTGCTCAAAGAAGACAACCATTTTCTAGGTACAAAGATTTTTTCTATGGATATTGTTTCTACTGTTCTAACTTTGGCCACAAAGCTGTAAATTGTTTCTTAAGATTTAGACATGAGGAATCAATACACCCAAGGAATAAATATCCGCCACAATAGAGAATGAGACAGCCAAGTAACAAACAACCACATATTGCAAATTGTCAAATTAAGTTTAGAGACATGCAATCGAGGAGGTCAATAAATAATAATCAGTCAATGAGTAGACAACGCTTCAACAATCACTTTGACCTATTGAACAATGAGCTTGAATGTTATAACTGTCATAACTTCGGCCACAAAGTTGCAAACTTCCATTTGAAGAATTACAAAGCAGATCCAAGGATAATGCTCTTAGCTAGAAAGGTAAGCACATGGAAAAAGAAAGATAGTGAAAAGTGTGGTCTAATACTTTCAACTCAAAAACCAAAAGACTCCTGGAATATAGACAGTGAATGCTCCAAGCACATGACTGGAGACAAGGATAAGCTTCTGCCTATAAGTAAAATCAAAATAGGAAATGCGATCTTTGAAACTGATGAATTAGGTAAAATCAAGAGTAAAGGGATGGTGAGTTTGAGTAATGGCAAAGGAAATTCTCAGGATGTTCTGCTTGTAGATGGTCTGAAACATAATTTGCTCAGTACAAGTCAAATGTGTGACAGAGGCTATGAAGAGGTGTTCACGTCCAAAGATTGTAAGGTGAAAAATGTAAACTCAAGACAAGTGGTGGCTAAAGGCCTAAGGACAGATAATGATGTTGATATTGAATCCTCCCATGCAAGAAAAGAAGAAGTAGAAGAAGAATCATGTCATAAGTCGGAAGCAAAAGTTGTGAAGTTTGAGAAGTCAAACACCCAAATCAAGTTCTTGAACAACTCCATGACCCTGGATGAGATCTTGGATATTCAAAGATCACCAAATGACAAATCCAGTCTTGGATACAACAAGGAGGAAATCAATACTCCTAAAAAGTCTAACACAAGTCCTTCATTTGTAAAAAGGGAAAGCATGTATGAGAGTGTTTGTAATGGTTTTTTCTTGTGATGAATATAATCAGAAAAGCCTTGGATTGTAGGCATCATGGAAGAAAAATGAAGTTAATGTAATAAAAGATCATAGAAGCGTGACAGGGGGAGTCATTTTGTTATGACAAGAAAAGGTTGATGGAAGAATCCCTGTGAGAGAGGTGAGGAATATTGAGTCTGATACAGAGGACACAATTGAAGCTGATGATGAATAGGTCCAAGAATCAGAAGGAGAAGACTGTGGGTTAGATACAAAGAAGAGAATTCATCCTGTCGAGGGGAGTATGTATTGGTTGAACATTTGATACCTCTGAAAAGTACTGCAACAGCTCAGGGGGATCATGTTTTCTTTGACATTGATGTCAAAGGGGGAGAAAAAGGTGTGTTTTGGATGCTACAATTGGATATTTAAGTAGAACAATGCAATTCTTCAGTGTTTCCATCAATGCCAAAGGGGGAGATTGTTGGCATGTTTACAGGCAGAGTGCTTGTCATTGATGGCAAGAATAATAACGATGTTGGCAAGTTTACAGGCAAAGTGTGGCAAGAACAACAACGATGTTGGCAGGTTTACAGGCAGAGTGTGCATGGCAAGAACAACATCGACGGTGGCATGTTTACACGCAGAGTGCTTGTCATTGATGCCAAGAACAACAACGATGTTGGCAGGTTTACAAGCAGAGTGTGCATGGCAAGAACAACAACAACGGTGGCATGTTTACGGGAAAGAAAAACAGTGAAGACATAGAAGAACAAGCTCGAGAAGCTCAAGAGGAATAGTGCAGAGTTGCACACAGAGCGCAAGTGTGCACGAGGGCCAAGGTTAATTCCATTGCCAAAGCTCAGGAGAAATAACGTTCTCAAAAATGTAGACGAGACCCAGAGTCATCAGGACTTGTAGAAGGATCAAAGGTCGAGGCCTTTGACACTTAGAAATTCTTCCAAGATCACGCGATAAATCTTGACCATCCATCGAGAGAGGAAACGTGGCGAGAGATGAGCATTTCGCTGAATCACGAACTGGAAAAGTAAAAGGTGAGAGTTGTATGAACTCACGAAGTTCAAGTTTGCGATATTGATCATAGCCATTGGATTGAGGACTAATCTCGGCCGTCAGATCCAGGAGAAGGAATGTACCACGTGAGGAGATCCACGTAAGCAAGAACAAGTGACAGACCACGTCAGCAAGACCACATCAGCAAGACCACGTCAACAAGGAAATGTGGCAGACCACGTCAACAAGTACACATGGTATAATCAGCTGATGACAAGTGTCAAGAGGAAATGCCGAAGGGTGAAGTCTCGGAGCAAAGGACGGTCATTGGATCTGAGCGTCGAAGGATTGATCTCAACCGTTGGATCATCCTGAAGTGGAAGGATAGGATAAGCCCAGAAGACATTCAACACTCCAAAAGATGCAAAGGAATCTTGGTCGTCCATTAAGGCAGGACATGTGGCGATAGATAAGCAGATTCACAGAATCGTGAATCAAAAGAACTGCGTTGAGCAGTCCGAAGACTTCACGAAACGCAAAGTCCCGATAAGATCTAGACCATGGGATCACAGAGGGTTGTGGGTCATCGATCTGGCAAAGCATAGAATCGAGAATCAGAAGTTGGAAGAGTCAGGGTTGGCTCACGTTCAAAAGCCTGACACGTGAAGTTGCGATTTGATCGCAACAATCGATCAGAGGGAGAGATCTCAACTATTGATCTAATATGAAGCATTTCAGAGTTTCGCGAGTTGGGAGTTTCGAGGGAACTCATAAAAAGAGTTTGCAATATGCGAAATCACGAAGCATCCCTCTTGCTTGGCCCCTGGTCATAACTGGCTATTACGTTGATGAAGGTTAAGGGAGGAGCTAGCACGTCACTAGGATTTATAATAGAGATCGCCGAAATCATGAAATGACTTTTCAAATAGGGTTGTGATCACATCAATGGAAGAGAAGGGAAGGAGCTAGCGTTGCTAGGCTCCACCTTGGAGTTTTGTGAGTTGGGAAAATCGAGATGACTCACACTCGATCACCCGAACTGCGAAATCGTGAAACGACTTTTGGTTAGGCGTAGGGTCACCGCTGATGGTCATATGAAAGGAATGGACTTAGCTAGAAAAGCTAATGCACACTATGAATTTTTCTCAGGATGGGAAAAGGCACCACAGGTATGAGCACGTGGAGGTTCTCTCAGTAACTGCTAGAGACAGAATGATTGTAACTACAGAAAACCACTAATTGCATCTACCAGAGAATTCAAAGGTTCTAAGTGTAATCGCCAGAAGAGCTGAAGAGTCTCGAGGTATCTGTCAGTAGAATGATGACTCAGAATAGAGACGATTGACATATGGAAAAGAGTCGAAGAATGTAATTGCCAGAGAAGCCAAAGAGTCTCAGCATAAAGACCATGTATGAAGAACATACTAAGTGTAATCGCCAGATGGGATGAAGAGTTAGGTGTATTATCTGGCAGAGGACTGGGCATTATAAATATATGCAGAACAAAGAAGAGGGGGTTGCTTCTGTTGAGAGTAATTTCACACGGGAAAAAACATGCTATGGGCAGCAACCGAAATGCACAGAAGAGGCATAGCACATAGAACAAAGATACATATATGAGAGAGGAAGAGAAAGTCATGGTGTGTATGCAGAGATAGAGTAGAAGAATAGAAAGCTCAAAGAAGAATCCAAGTAGGAAGACACTGATGGAGGCAGAGCAGAGCAGTGCAGTGGAACAGTGATGATACTGGTAAGCTATTGATAAACACTGTATCACTATAATATATCTCAAGTAATGAAATTTTTATAATCAGGGTGGTTGGGAGGTGCTAGGGAGGATTGGTGTCCTTAGAGTTTCAAGTAGGTGCTTGAACACAGAGAGTTGTAGCTTCCATCTGGTTGCAGCCAGAAAAACCAGGGTGTCAATGTGGTGCAAGGGAGAACTATTGTTCTCTATTATACAGGTTGGTGCTTATGTGATTGGAAGTTGGAGCTTCCATCCGATTAGTGCTGGAACACTTAGGGAGTTGGTGCTTCCTTCTAGTGGGTGCTAGAGAAGCTAAGGAGTTGGTGCGTCCTTCTAGTGGGTGCTAGAGAAACCAGGGAGTTGGTGCTTCCCTTTAGTGGGTGCTAGAGAAACCAGAGAGTTGGTGCTCTCAGCAAGTTGCAGCTTGCAAAACAGAGGTGGTAGCCTCACAATGAGTTCGTGCTCATAAGAATGATAATGTATAAAAAATAAAGATTACTTATCATATAAAGAAGAAGAGGTAAAATGGTTTTTACCCTTTATGGGTTTCCTCAGGAAATATTTGTCTCTGCATATTTCATGTGTGTGATTGATGTCAAATGTTTTATTACTTACCTCCCTGCATTATTGTGATTGTCATTGAGTGCTCTATAAAGAGTTTAAAATAAGGATAATTGTTTAAGCATGGTAACAACTGATTCACCCCCCCTTCTCAGTTGTCCAACATAAACTTTAATTTGGAATGCTAAGTGGTAGGAGAGCCTCTCCTTAAAGCAATCCAGATTAAACATAATCGTATTCGATTCTTCAGGATCCATGGCTTCAATGGCTGACAACAAGGTTCTACATTGACTTGGACATTGTTGTAGAACTTCAAGGGATGACATAGCACAACGTGATGGTGCCAAATCTTCAACGATGTTGTAGTTTTGGGCAGTGCAGGCATTTGGATTAAATGTCGCCTTTCGAATTATGCTCTTGGGTGGACGCAACGGTGCGTCAAAAATTGGCTTCTCAATCTGAAGAGGATTGGAAGATGGACGAGGAGTGGAAATAGAGGGTGGATTGACCACCATTCCTTTAGTCTGATCACTTGGAGGAGTGTCATATGTATTTGCTCGATTCGTGACATTAACCGTCTTAAACATGTACACCTCATAGGTGCTCGATGAAACATCCCCATGGTGGAAATGACCTGCATTGTTGCCTTGCAGAGGGGCAAGGTTTTGCACAACTAGATGTTGCTGCTGAACCGGTTGGGAGGTACC
The DNA here is from genome assembly GCA_009831015.1 of Picea engelmannii. Taxonomy (NCBI): domain Eukaryota; kingdom Viridiplantae; phylum Streptophyta; class Pinopsida; order Pinales; family Pinaceae; genus Picea; species Picea engelmannii. The sequence continues at coordinate 103,946 of ML802496.1, forward strand.
CTTCAGATATTTAGCGACAACCTCATGATGAGGGCAGTCTTTTATGTAGTGGTCTTCCTCACAAATCATACAAGGAGATTTAGGCTTCCTAGTCTATTGAGTATCAACAGTCTTAGGATTATCCCACTCATTAGAAGATTTTTTGGATTTTCCCTTGTTTTTCTTCTTACCCCCTGGTTGTTGAGATGAAGTGGATTCGACCTCATTCACCTTAGAGATTTGATCAGGAGAGAAAGTAGTGTTGGTGGTTGGAACAAAACTAGGTTCTGGAGCAGGTCTTGATGGATCATTCGATGGACGAGGAGCGTGAGGGATCATATCGTAAAGTGTGTCGGAATGGGAATAAACCAAGTCCAAATACTGCACACGGCTGATAGCCTACTCCTCAGTAACAACATTTCCCATAGCAACATCACGGGCAATGGGAGGTAAGAGAGACTTTGTAAACCAATCCGCGAGGAGTTGGTTTGGAATTGGAGCTTTTATCAACCGTCTCCACTGTCTCCACTCATGAATATGATAAGATATGTGGGTGGAAGAGGATTTTCGGAGTGATGTCAAAAGTTTTGTACTAGTCTCATACTGTATAGGCAACTGAAAATGTGCCAGGAAATCCATGACAAGAGAATTAACGTTGACAAAGGAGTTATACAACAACTCAATATACTGTTTCACTGCTACACCTGTAAGTGTTCACTGAAAAAGTCTAAGACGAATGGTATCATCCATCAAAGAGTTGGAAGAACACCATAAATGGAAAGTCACAACATGATTTTTAGGATCTTCCCCAGGTTTTTCGTCGAATTTCGGGATGTCAGATAGTAATTTGGCAGGGATGGCGGGCCAAAAATGGGCATGCATAATGGGATCATTTGTCAAACGTGACGTATCTGGCAGATCTAACGTAGCCAATAATGGTAGTTGTTGGTTAGGCTATGGATACTAGTGATAACCATATTGCGTGGGAACACCAGTAGGACCATATCCAGGTTGCAGCGAGATGAAAAAATTAGATGGTCCTCCCATGTATGGTGGCTACCCAGGTTGTCCACCCATATAAGGTGGTTGTCCTAGTTGTCCACCCATGTACCATGATTGAGCGAATGGACCTCCTACATACTGAGATTGACCCGATGGTCCCCTCATGTGTGGCATTGGAAGGGAATGTTACATTGGAATTGTGGGGTTGACGAATTGATAGGGCATAGTTCATTGCAGAGTAATGCTCGCGGAATTGGGTTGAGCCCACAAAGGATTCACAACTCCTATATATGGATGTCCAGGATACACGTCAATGGTAGTAGGGATAGAAGGACTTGCAGGAACGACTTTCCCCTAGGCTTGTTGATGTTGCAACCATGTAGGTTTCCCCCTAGTAAAAAGTTGTCCTACAACTGAAGGTTTCCCCCCAGCTGAAGGTTGGCCTCCCATTGAAGATTGACCTCCAATGTAGGATGTACTAATTTGCAATGTGTGAGATGGAGGCTAGGTAGCTTGTGTGACTGTGGTTGTGTGAATGACTTGACTGCTATCCATTTGACTGATGGAACGACCAAGCAAAGAACTTGGTGTGGGCAAGTGCGGAAATAGTGAAGTAGGATTGTTACCATACCCATGTACAAAAGGAGATGAATGTGCAAGTGGTTGAGTTGGGGTTACCTAGGTCAATGATATTTCTGGTAAAGATGAAGCACTAGCAATATCAAATACATAAGTTGTGGAAAAATATGAGTTCCCAAGTCCTTCAAGAAAACCAAAAGATGATGGGTTCGCACCAAAAGATTGTGTAGTGGTGGAACCGAGCGGTAATTGATAAGAAGAATAAGAATCAACATATCTCGTGGATGGTGGATCAATGAGTGGTTGGCCAAATGGATTAGTAAAAAGAGGATTCACATAATATGCAAGGCTTTCTTCGAAGGATGTGATCGGTTGTTCAACATGTTGGCCACTTCCAAGAGCGATGGTCCCGGTTTCAGAAGTGTGATCTCCAATTATTGCTTCATAAGAAACATTATGTTGAGGTTCCTAAACGTCAAGTTCCATACCTTGAATATTGTGAAATGTCTGATCCTAAGGCTGACTACGAAAGTCAAAGAAACAAAMTCCTATGAAAACTAAAAGCAATTAACCAAGCAACAATAGGCTCAAGGATCTTCTGAAGATGGGATATCAAGCCGCCAGTGAAGAAGTGAGAAGCAGTTACCCCGACCTCCACGTAATAGCCCTTCTGGATGCAAGCAACCCTCRCTTTTGTGCGATCACCCTCCAAGGGTACTGAGAGTGTGATACAATGTTTTCCCCAGGTATCGTGGGAATCCCCCCATAGTCACCTCTGTAGGTACCTAGGAAAGGCCACTAAGGATACCAACTCGCAATCAACCTTCGGGTAGGTACAATCGACAGTCGGGACCGAATGTATGGGCATGATATCAAAATTTGAAGCTCTTCAAGAGAACTGAATACAAGTGGACCGATAGGCTCCAGAGGACCCCGAACATATTCAGAGTTCACGAAGCATCGAGATCAAATGAAACCAGTGGTTTCTCAAGAAAAACCCCCAATATGATCTGTTCACTATGATTGGTTAATCTCTAGAGGGGTAATCTTCGATGCTCTCCCACATGCGACCTCGTGTTTAGATCCTGCGTGAGAGGGGGTTCCTGACTATGCTTATACAAATGTTGTATTTGTACGCTCTTTAGAGCTTTAAATTCTGTTTAGTAGTGTTGGACAATTTACTCATTTTTCCTAGTCCAAAGACCCTAATCCTGTGCTACTGTTGGTGTGTTGAAACCAAAAAATGTTCTAGTTTATTTTATTAGCGCGTGGTTGATTTTAATGGATTTTAACTCAAAGGGTTCACGGAGATGAAACTGATGATGTGAGAGAGACTCGACTCCAATAGAATGCAAAATAATGGGATGTAGTTTGTTCTTTTAGATGATTTCTATGTATGGGAAGGAAAAGAGTTATATTCTTTTTAACACAAGAAAGCACTCATAACAATGCAAATTTCAATTTATGGGATCAATATGATGCCACACTACCAATCAAATGTTTCCGAAAATCGAAATGGACATGCAAAACTGGTCCTTTTTCCAAACATAAACCAAAACAAACTTCCTAATGAATGCAAAAAGTTTCTTCGTTCAATTATGTATGCAGGGAGATATGCAAACTTTTCTGCTTCTTAACTTTCAAATGGAATGAAAGACATCTCTATTTGACACAAAGAAGTGCGAGGAAAAAAAAAATCAAACAAAACACACTCAAAATGATGAGAACTCAAAGAAAACAAGTAGGGGATAACCTGTTCAATCAAGAACTCAAAGATGCAAAAGAGAAAGAAGACAAGCACTCATGAAAATCCTCAAAACACGAGCAACAAGAAACAAAAATCAAGCTGGGTTGAGGTAAACAAAAGATTCCTAATCATCTAGAAAAGTGAGTCGTTTCAATGAAGACAAAAAGACTCAATTCCAAGCAACCTTTGCAAACCCTAGTCGATGAACAATCCTAATCAATCAAGCAATCTGAAAGCTTTGCGAGATGAAGATCAGACAAACTCAAAGGCAAGATAAACCAAGGGATCTTGTTAACCCAAGGGGACCACAACTAAGAGAAAATTTGAAAACTCAAGGAAGAAGCATAGATGAGTGATAAATGTGAAATTCTCAGGCAAACAAAGTCAAAGACAGTTAAGGAGTCTCGAGGAAAATATCCCCTCAAAATCAGATTGAGAAAGAGCAAGCAAAAAGGGGAAAAATCATCAAAACATGGGGATTGGAGCCCCTGTTCTCAAGGAGATAGAGTGCCAGTAAGGGAAACGAAACCCTGTATTAGGCTTCGATGGAGCGCCAATTAGCTAATGGTGCCCTTTGGTAAGCCTCTAGAGAGCGCCAATCAGGGTAATGGTGCCATGGTGTGAACTGCAGGGGAGTGCCACCCTTCCAAAAAGTTCAAAAAATTGCTCAAAAAGGCTAAAAACTTAGAAAAAACAATCAATGACTATGTGATCTCTTCAATTTGGAAGAGAGAAGGGTAAATAGATCAGAATCAAGTAGAAAATAAGATCTAATGATAGGCTAGTCAAAGTCCTAGGAAAGACTAGTCAAAGTCCTTCCCCAATGGAGTCACCAATTTATGTTACAGAAGGTTTCCCTTGCGGACAGATGAAACCTCCCTTGGATTACTAGACCCCTATACCAAGACAAAAACACTACAAGTGGACACTAACATCCCTTTAAAATTATTTTAACCAATCAGAAAGAGAGAGTGAGAAAGGGCATGATGTACCTTGTTTCGAAGTTTGTCCTCGTTGCTTCCAATACATGAGCTTGATCTTCAAACCCCTTGGCGCAACTTGATACCTGCAATGGGTAATAAAGAGAAACAACTATCTCCTACTCCAGTGGATTAGGTAAAACAAATTCATCTACTAAGATTAAAGCAACAATAGAAAAGCATATGCAATAATACACAAGCTTGAAGGAAATAGGCCAAGTATATTCAATGAGAACCAAAAGGAGAACACTTACAAACCACGATTGATGCAACAACAACCTCTCCAATATCTCCTCATCCAACCCTTGCATGAATCTACCAAGATCAAAATGATGAAACTCTGACTGATTACTTCCCCCCTTATCCTTGGAAAGCCCTCAGTATATAGGCTTGAGAGGCACAACCACCATGAGCAAATGAGGGATATGGTTGAGTATATGGCTCCTTGAGGTTTGGATCAGATCCTAAGGTGAAGCCAAAGAATGAGGGTCGAACATAACCAACCCCATCCGAGAGAGATGACCCATAGAATAAGGTGGAGGAGATCCCCCTTTTCCTTCAACAAGAATGGTGCTCCCCCAAATTGAGAGACATGGCACCATCCTAACAGTGGTGCTCCCCTAACATGGCAGAGGGGGCGCCACCCTTCATAAATGCTAAAAAAATAGGTCGATTTTTCCAAGGAAAAGGTGTGTTTTGACTTAGAAATGATGGGTTTGTTCTTCCCATATGACTTAGGGGTCATGGACAACTATTTTCATGGTGTCAAGGGGTGGAGACACTTGGGAAGGTGCATACGACACTTGTGACAGTGCATGCGACACTTACTGAGGTACATATGCCACTTTGCAACACTTAGGGTGCGAAACATATATGTGGCATTTTGGTGTGTAACATTTATTCAAATAAGACACATGAAAGACTGTATGAATCTTGGAATGGGTTGGGAGAGATATCGTGTAGGCAACTTGACTAATGCGTTGTATGATTTCATAGGGACCATAGAACTTAGGAGAACTTCTGGGGAACTTTATCGTTGATTGATGTATGTTTACAAGGCTATAGGCGAAGAAACACTTGATCCCTTTTGTTAAAAGAATGTTCAGATCAATGTTTATTATCTTGTTGTTCCATTCAAGTTTGCACCATAAACAAGTTGTCCTTGAGGATATGGATAATGTCTTCTCTAGTGTGAAGCATTCTATCTATTGAATGAACCTTGGAGGTGCCTGGTTCACATGATGCCATTGCTGTTTTTTTTTTTCCATAAGAAACTTCATATGATGTCATTTTGGTAGCTCCATGATAAGTGGTGTTGTACCACCATTTAGCAAGGGGAAGCCATTGTGCCCATTGGTTCATATTTTCGGAAGCAAAACATCTCAAATAGGTTTCTAGGCACTTGTTGAGCAGTTATATTTGACCATCATTTTGAGGATGATATGCAGTGCTCATCTTCAATGATGTACCTTGAAGTTTAAATAGTTCCTACCAAAATTTATTGGTGAATGTGGTGTCCCAATCTAAGACAATGGAAGGGGGCATACCATGTAGCTTAAATATCCAATCCATGAAGGCCTGGGGCAATAAGAAAGGAGTGAAGGGATGAGTCGGGCCATGAAAACGAGCAACTTTTGAAAGACAATAAAAAACCACCATGATGACTGATTTGTTGCTTGCTATTGGTAGTCTCACGATAAAATCCATTGAAATGCTTGTCCAAATATAAGTTGGGTTTGGTAATGGTTGCAACACCCATAGTATCTTCATTTTCTCTCTCTTGTTTCTTTGGAAAGCATCACAATATGCTACAAAGTCTTCGATATCTGATTTCATGCCATCCCAGAAGAATGAACGCTTAGTTCTTTCATAGGTTTTATGAAACCCAGAGTGATCGATTATCAATGATGAATGCAACTCCTTTAAGACTTGTTGTTTTAGGGCCGAATATTTTTCTAGAACAATGTGCCCTTTATACTGCAATGATCCATAAACCTTAGGCCTATGGCTTGTCCATTTCATCAACACAAATGCTTCAACAAAAATTATATTTTTTTCTCCATTCTTTGGTTTGTTTATTGCTTGGTTTGCATTGCTTGTGGTTGCTAGAGAAATACCAACTAAGTTCCCAAACTGTGTTTATGGGAAGGTTCATGCCCAACACTCATTACATAGTGATTTGTGTGTTCAAGGCCAACAATGAAGGAAATGCTTAGTGGATGGATTTAGTCATCCATCATTGGAGAAAAATACCCATGGGGCGAATTAAGTTGACCAACAATAAATAAGATGTTATGTGGGTAGAATTAGTCATCGAACAATGGATAAAAACACCTGAGGGATGAATTAAGTTGATAAGCAGGAAATAAAATTTTCTATGGTCGAATTTAGATGCTCAACTATGGAGAAAAACACCCAGGGACGAAGTAAAATTCCCAAAGAGGTATAAATTCACCCAGGCAAAAGTAAATTCGCCCAACAATAAAATATAATGCTCATAGAGGTACAAATTCGCCCATGCAAAAGTAAATTCACCCAAAAATAAAATAGAATGCCCGAAGAGGTATAAACTTGCCTAGGTAGAAGTTAATTCATCCAACAATAAAATAAAACGTCGAGAGGAGGAAATACAGTTTGTGGGTGAGTGGGAACTCAGTAAACAAGACAAAACACAACTTAGGGAGAATTGAGCTAATGAGGCTTGCATCTACTAACTAGAACATGAATTCCAAGCAATAAAACTCAAACCAGAACCACAATATACATCCATAGAGAAGATGAACCACACAATATACACAACATATATTTATTTTGCTAAGGAAATTCATTACAATGGGTGAGCTATGCATGCCAATAAATCTCATGCATTGTTACTAATGAAACTAAATGTAGATGGCCATGAATCAGAGATGCCTTCGCTCATCGTGGACATGCTCCTTGACTCCTTTGACCATTGATCTTCAAGTAGGTTACACTCTTCGAGCTCTCATCTCTACAAACTTCCCAAGTTCTCCTTGCCTCCCCTCTTCACTGCGGCCTTCATTGTTTTAATGGGATACCTTTGTAAGACCAACGGTCACATGGTTTGTTTCCTTTTCCCATTTTTTCAAAAAGACAAAATGAAATAAAAAAGTAATTACAAGTTTATTACAATTTTACAAAA
>ML802496.1:114970-156481 GCA_009831015.1 Picea engelmannii
TTTGAACCTAGGCATTGTGCCTCCAAGGACACACTAAGTGAGCAAGACTTAGCTCACATTTGCAAGTGTGTATTAGGACGACAACACTATCATCAAACAAACTCCAACAAATCTCAGAGAAAGGATGTCTCTATTGTAGGATGGAAGATAAGAGCTGAGTAGGGGCTACCTTTGGCATAACCTTTTTGTCCTTCTCATGGTCGTGGATGACATCTGTTGTTGCAATAGGTCATTAGACAATCACTACTTCTTAGACTACAAGTGAAAACAACTCCTCTTTCCCTTTGACTCTCCAAGGTTTCTTCTTGTTTGTTCATTTCTTGGGATGGAGTTCTAGGTGAAGCCTACAACATTTGGCCTCCCAATGTCCAGTCAATCTACAATGTTGGCAATAGTTCCTGCATGGGCTTCTTGGATTTCTAGGGCGCCAACAATTGTTGACCTTATGACCTCTTTTCTTACAACATAAACAAATTTTGCCATACATCTTTGATTTATGATGATGCTTGTCAACGTGGTTGCTTGGTCCCCCAATAATTCTAGCAAATATGGATCGTAGAACCATCTCTTTGTTGCCCTCTTCCAAGCTTCTATAAGCAAATTTAAGTGGCTTGTTACATACGGATTCTTTTCCAATTCCTATTTCCTTGAAAAAAGTGGTTTGAGTTGCACTTGTGTCGGCTTCTTGTCCATTGAATCCTAGGCCTTCATGCTTGGGCCTTCGTTGAGCTACAATGGGAATCAAAATCATTTTTCCTTCCTTGCCTATCCCTTGGCTATCATAACCCATTTTCCTGATGAGATTGGAACCAATGCCTCTAGTGTGCTTCTGAAAGGCACCAAAGGTTTCTTGAGAAAGGGTTGTAGAAGGTGAGGTTACCATGTTTTCCTCCGTCATGGTACTAGCTTTGACAATTGAAATGGAAGGGGCTTGCTTGGTATCTTCGACAATTGCTTCTAGCCTCTTCAAGGACTCTTCCTTTATTGCCAAGTCCTGGTATAGGTGAGCAGTGACCTCAGTGAACCTTTCCTCCTGCCAATTATCCAACTCAATGGATTTTTTTCCCAACTACAAGAGCTGCAATCTACTTTTGTCTAATTCTACCATCACGGTGGTGAAGGAGTCCTAGCACTTGGAAAGCTCTTTTTCCATCTCATATGCTCTCTAAATCCAATACCAACTTTCTTCTTGGATCTTCTTGTTGAAGTTTCTCAACTCTTCTAGCTTGTACATATTCAAGGATTTTCCCATGGCAGTTTCTTCAAAGTCCTTGACACACCTACTCTGATACCATTTGATCTGTAAACGGTATGCCTATGGCTTGTCTATTTTATCAAAACAGATGCTTCGATGAAATTTATGTTTTTTTTCTCTGTTCCCAGGTTTGTTTACTGCTTGGTTTGCATTGCTTGTGGTCGCTATACCAATACCAATTAATTTCCTAAATTGTGTTTATGGGAAGGTTCAATCCCAATGCTCATTACATAGTGATTTCTATGTCCAAGACCAATAATGAAGGAAATGATTAGTGGATGGATTTAGTCATCCAACAATGGAGAAAAATGCCCATGGGGTGAATTAAGTTGACCAACGGTAAAGAAGACATTTTGTGGGTGGATTTATTCATCCAACAGTGGAGGAAAACATCCAAGGGACAAATTAAGTCAACCAACAGGAAAAACAATGTTCTATAGATGGATTTAGATGCTCAAATATGGAGAAGAATGCCCATGGACGAAGTAAACCACCCAAAGAGGTATAAATCCGCCCTGGCAAAAGTAAATTTTAACAAAATAGAATAGAATGTACAAATAAGTATAAATTCACCCGGGAAAAAGTAAATTCACTCAGTAATAAAATAGAATTCCCAGAGGTATAAATTCACCCAGGTAGAAGTAAACTCACCCAACAATAAAATAAAACATCTAGAGGAGGAAATGCAATTTTTGGGTGTGTGGAAACTCAATCAACATGAAAAAACGTAACTCAGAGATGATTGAGCTAATCAATCTCGCATCTACTAACCAACACATAAATTTCAAGTAATAAAACTCAAACTAGAACCACAATATATCTCCATAGAGAAGATTACACCCACACAGTATAAACAATAGAGATTTATTTTGCTCTCGAAATTCATTATAATGGGTGAGTTATGCATGCTCAGAAAACTCATGCATTGTTACTTAAGAAAATAAATGTAGATGGCCATGGCTCAGAGATGGCTTCACTCATCATGGATAGGCTCCTTGACTCCTTCTTCCATTGATCTCCAAGCAAGTTGCACTCTTTGAGCCCTCATCTCTACAAACTTCCAAAGTTCTCCTTGTCTCCCCTCTTCAATACAACCTTCATTATTTTAATGGGTTGCATTTGGAAGGCCAATCGTCACATGGTTTGTTTTCCCTTCCCGTTTTTCCAAAAAGACAAAATGAAATAAAAAAATAATTACAAGTTTACAATTTTACAAAATAATTTAGGCAAGGATCCAATTTGGATCACGCAATGTATTTTGTTGCTATGTGTAACTTTTAGGTGGGTTGGGATCTACTTGTATATGTTATATGAGTTTCTTTAGAGTACCGTTTGCTAGCCATTCCTTGCGGGTCTCCTCGAGCCATCCTGGAATTGGTAATGAAATGACAAAGAGGGACCCATCCTCCTCAAATTGTTCAGATAAAGCATCAACCATAACATTCTCTTTACCCTTATTATATATGATCTCATAATCATACCCCAACATCTTGGTGACCCATTTATGTTGCTTTGGTGAAGACAATCATTGTTCAAGCAAGTACTTCATACTATGATGGTCAATCTTGATCTGAAAAATGCCTCCCTATGAAATATGGTCACCAAGTCTCCACTGCATGAAGGATAACCATAATTTCCTTCTCTTATGTGGGTTTTCCCAAATTATGGTCACACAATTATTTATTAGTGAATACCAAGGGGCATCCTTTCATCAATACTGTTATGAGACCTTTTCCCGAAGCATCACATTTCAAGACAAAAGTCTTATTAAAGTCAGGTATTGCTAATACTGGAGTGGTGCACATGGCATACTTTAAAGTAGCGAAGGCTTGTGCTGCCACCTCACTCCAAACAAAGGCACTCATTTTAAGGAGTGAAGTTAGTGGAGCTGCAATTTTGCCATAATTTTTCACAAATTTCCTATAGTATCCTGTAATTCCTAAGAATCCCCTCAAGCTCTTTAGTGTTTTGGGATGGGGCCAATCTTGCATAGCCACCACTTTCTTGGGATCAACTCATACTCCCTCCTGACTTACAATGTGACCCAAATATTCAACCTCAAGATCCCCAAAAGTACATTTGGAGTTCTTCACAAATAATTAGTTTTCTCTCAAGAGTTGTAAGGACTTATTAACATGCTCTATGTGTGATTCCCATGTTTTATTGTAGATCAATATATCATCGAAGAATACTGGCACAAAATTGCGTAGGAAGGGTTTGAAAATCTTGTTCATGAGACTTTGGAAAGTGGATGGAGCATTACAAAGGCCAAAATGCATCACTAGAAACTCATAATTACCTTCGTGTGTTTTGAATATTGTCTTTGGAATGTTTGCCTCTTTCATTATAATTTGGTGGTATCCTGAACGTAGATCAAGCTTAGTGAAAAATTTTGCTCTATGAAGTTCAACAATGAGATCATCAACAACAAGGATGGGAAATTTTTCCTTGATTGTCAACTTATTGAGAGCCCAAACATCAAGACACATACACCAAGTGCCTTCCTTCTTTAATACCATGACTATTGGCGATGAGTAAGGGCGTGTACTGGGACATGTGACCCTTTCCTCCAATAGCTCGTGAATGATATTTTCTATTTCATTATTTTGTGTAAAAGGGTGGCAATAAGGACATACATTCGATGGCCGACTTCTTGGAATCAGGGGAATGCCATGGTCATGCTCTCCTCGAGAAGGGGTAAACCCTTTGGTGTCTCGAAGACCTGTTGATGTTTGTCAAGGACTAACTGCAAGTATGGGTGAATTTCTTTTGTTAGGCTATCCATTACCTATATGGCATTAAATTGGGCAATAATTCTAGAGTGGACTTCTTTAATAACGTCTCCATAAGTTGAGGGCTGACAATTTCAGGAGAGCCTCCTTGAATCCCTCAAAGGATGTGTACATGAACCTATTTAGTGAAACTCACACATAGTTCTTTGGAATCCATGGTGACCGGTCTCAATGTGTGTACCCATTCTCCCCCCAATATTATATCACACCCACCCATATTGATGGAAAATAGATGGGTTTTTAGTTGATGGTCTCCCATATCAAGTCTAACATTTTCACATCTTTCCCCACATTTAATCATACCTCCATTGGAGATCATGATTTGAAAGTTGTGCATCGGGCGTACAAAACAATGGGTTTCTTCTACCAGTCTCTTGTGAACAAAATTGTGAGTACTTCCACTGTCAAGTAGGACTATGAATTTATGGTGCTTAATGTAACCTATGAGTTTCCAGGTTTGTGGAGTTGAAATGCCTGATAATTCATGCAGGGAGATAAGTGGTTCTTCATGAGAGAATGGAGGTTCGATATCCACCTGAGTTTGAGTGTTGGTGTCTTAAACTTGTAACTCTGGTGTCTCTTCGATACTTATGTCTTTAGTTAGGGTCTGAGACAAACTTCATACTTTCATGCTTTATCTAAACAATTTGAAATACAAGTGTAATCACATTGTTGGAAACCCTTGTAACCCCGCTAGAGACAACATTCATACTTTAAAGGGATGAGTAACAATTGTGTTTGGGGAAGTACACTAGGGAAAATGAATGCGCAGAATGAAGGTTTTTTTTTGTGTTCATTGTTCACCGTCTTTGCTTCTAGGGCCCTCTACGTTGCTTCCAACTAGGTAGTAGAACGTTGCATTCTAACTTGTGCTCTAATCTCCTCCTCGAGGCCGCTAATGAAACATTGTTTATAGAAAGAATATGTTAAGTTCTATGTAAGGATAAGTAATTGCTCAAAGGCCGCCATAAATTTTATGATTGATCCTGTTTGACATAACTTGGTAAGCCACCCCAAATAGCGAGTATCTTTCTTGAAACATGCATAGACAACTTTAATAAATTAACTCCAAGCAATATAACTTGCATATGATTTTTTATTCCATTTGCACCATTGCTATCGTTCGAGGTATAGATACAAGACCTGATCCAGATTGGATCATTATATTATTTTTCATCTATCTCAATATTTTTTGGGTGGAAAAATTGGAGGAATCAACTTGGAGGGCCATTTTGTTGACTGGTCCAAATTTGAAAATTTGGGTCAAAAAACCACTTGAAATATTATGGAGCCATTTTGAAGCATTAAACAACACTCTTTTTGGTGAAGATTCTATATTCTATACACTAATACCTTTCCAACGGTGCAAACCGTTCGTCAATTAGAGTTCGTATGAGAAAGTTATGCCTCCCACACGTTGACCTACCGTATTGATCACCATGGTGCAAGTGGATGCCACATCAACCTCCATTACTTAGACATGTGGGGATAGCCACATAGTGGGATTTCTAAGAACATTTTAGAAGGTCCAAAACCTTATCACAATTGAAGGTTGAGGAAGTCAAAACCCTACCCCTAAACGAACATTCGGCTATGTTAAATATTGGGCCACTAGGAGGAGAAGGGGTTCCATTGTTTTGCATTGTATCTTGTTCCATAGTTGAGAAAAACATCCGAGAGTGGTATTCTGTGAGAATAAAATAGGAGGGGAGATTCTGTAGAAACCATATAGGCCACATGTCAAAGGAAACTCAATAGAGAGTGCCTCTTTCTTTCTACTTGCATCATTTCTATACTAGAGAAAACATAGTAGAGCAACCTCACCTTCTAGGTGGTTTTCTCCCGTATTGGGTTTCCCAGGTCATATATTGTGTTTATTTGTGGATGGTGTGATTGTATTTTATTGTTCTCTACTTTCCGCATTTTATCTATTTCATGCATAAGCAGAAAATCATTAACTAATTATTTTGGAGATCTAAAGGAAAAATAACCTCAGTAGTAAAGATTTCAGTATTTTATTAGATCTGTTGTGAYRAACTGTTCTAGTGGAATATCCACGGAAATTTACACATCAAGACCCCCACACTGAGTTTCATCATGTAACCAATAATTCCCTAGAGGGTGAAGTAATGTTCCATCTGGGTGACCCATTCTGACARATCAGAACCATCAAACTTGTTGAATTCCACCCTAAGAGAATGATGCCATATGTTATTATCCATTGATTTATTATTGTGCATACCCAAAAAAGGTTATGAGTGGCTAAATAGTCTTGAGTTAKAAKTTTCTTCCTAGTTTGGTTCAATGTGTTGTGTAGTCAAGTGGTTTTCTTCTCGTATACCCCGAGCTGGCATACCCATCATCTGCTCAGTCAATACCTTTATGAAGTTGTTGAACTTCTCATCTAGGTTCTCATCCAACTTCTCATTGAACCCAACTATCTTATCCTAAGTTTTCTTAAGTTGATCTTCCACACCATCCAACTTGCTTGCAGTAGAGTGTGTGTTCATGTTGTTCATAGAAGTATGAGGTGGTTTATAGGAACCTTTCACGGATGAGCTCACTGAAAAAGGTTATTGGGTCCTAGGGATAAGGGAGTGTTAGGTGCTATAGCTCTATCATATACATGTGGGGTCCAACAGTAGCACTCGTCCCAATATCCCAGGGTGCTAACTAAGGAGGCTCAACCGTGTCCTTAACCGTACTACTCGACTACCCAGGTACTAGAGAGTGATCTCCCCGAGTGTTGTTCTTGGTGTACTATAGCAACAAGATGAAAAATTGGTTTATCTAAAGCTTGTTTTAGGTATAGATAGGGACTTCTTATAGACTTGAGGGTATGTGGAAGTGATGGTACCTGTATGATGCAGTGCTACTCGAAGGGGTACCAATAGGGGTTACAAGGGTTTCCAACAATGTGATTACACTTGTATTTCCTGCGTGTATTATTCCCCTACTGCAGTTTTACTCGTCAAACGATAGATCACTGTGTTACTAAAAGACGCTGAAACATATCTCTAAAAAAAATTACAAATGTATGAACTTGTTAATTCAGAAAAAAACTCTTAAAATCACCAGAAAATAACTTGTGTAAGGTAGGGCTTGAGGCTGAAAATGTAAAATGATCACAACTTTAGTTATACTTATCTGATTAGTTATCATGACACCAATTATGAAATGCCACAACTTTTTTTGATCTAATGGCGTTGGTTTGATTGAAATCTATGCACTCCGTCAAAAGATATCTAATCCACGAAATTCACAGCTATCACTAGAAAAAACACTAAGAAATTGTGGATTTTGAATTGACGATATCTCCACTTTCCATATTTTGTTTTGGATGATTTTTTTTTTTAAATTGGGTATTTTTTTGAGAGGAAGTCAGGGGTATGGCTGGTTTCTTCAAACTGTGCACACAAAGTTTCAAAAATCGACCTGAATACTATCATCCTCTTTTTCCCATAAAAAAACTACAAAAAGAAAAAAAAATATCCCACTTTGTGCCCAAAAACTCTTCCACTTCATGCCCAAGAAAGAGCTTTGATACCACTTGTGGTATACTTAACCCCAAAACTTTAGATCTATCACATAAAATGTGGTGCAAAGCCCAAGAACACAAGAGAAAAGAGAGATAAAAATAGAGAGTTATGTTCACTTGCCTCTTTAAGGGGAAAACCTTCAAGAGCAATGCTCCTAATACAATAATGATTCTTGACAAAACAATACATAACCTTCTACTGAATATATAGCTATCCATATAGAATCTTAACTACCCATGTGGCTCTTATAATGAGGGATGACCAACTAATTTGGGCCTTATTACTAAAAAGGACCCTTTATTACAATGAGCGACTATTAACTAATTATTTAACGGGCCTTATTCAAGGAAGGTGGCTTCATACATTGATAAAGTATCTAAGTAAGAGGATTAGGGTAGGACCCTAACATATAATTAGATGCGAGATCATTTCTTTGTTCTCTCTACACATAAAACAAATCCCAAACCCTATCTATTTCTTTTTTGCATTACCTCCCATATTAGTGCTTTGTTCTTTATAGCTAACCACATAAATATTTAGGACTTTTTCAAAGCCTTTAGCTTCCATAATACCTTCCAACACTAGTCTAACTCTAATTCCTCATGAGTGAACATGGCTTGGTACCCCAGACGTGTTGAATATACTCCCAATGCTTGATTTTTTTTCCATACAACAATGTCCTCATCCTCCCTTATATGAACATGGTTTCATTTTAGGTTGTCAACATATGCTTTCCAAAGCTCCGCATATTTACCTTCCAAGCCCAAGACGTGAGCACTCAACCAACCTTGCTGCCAAATTATTGTAGTTTTTTGGTCAACTATGTGATCGAGTGTGTATATCCCCTGTTCTTGAATAGTCTCAATCATCCTTTCTAGGAGTTTATACTTGTTAGTACATCCTATCCAAGGATTGACTCTTATTCTAACATGCTCTTCATTACCCACCTTCGAAACCGCCCTATTGCCTATCATTATAAATGCTTGTACCAATGCTCTCCAACGTGAGAATACATTGTTTATGACCTTTCTTGTATTCTTGATCCAATGCATCATTATACCAGGCATGATGTGTTTTTGTAGAATAATTTTCTTCCATAAACCTACATGGGTTATTACTCACCATAAACTCTTGGATGATTTCTCAAAGAAGTGTATATTCTTTAAACCTCGACCAATCTCCTCTTTGGACTTTGCTATTATATTCCACTTTATCATAGGGATACTCTCATTATATCTCTTACATGTCTATAGAAACCAAAAACACATATTTCTTATCCTCTCTAGCACCCCCTTAAGGATATATGCTAGGGAATGCCAAAAGACTAGAATTCTTCCAGTACTAACTTGACTAGGGTTAGGCTACCCTCAGTCAACCATCTATTGCACCAATGATTAACTCTTCCCTCTATATTTTCTAACAACTGAGCCGAGTTTCTAATTCCATATCCATTTGGTTTTTAATAGAAAACCCAAGTATTTGAAAAGTGTTTGAAAATCAATATGCTTAAAGGGAAATTTATGTAGCATTTGTCACACTTGATCCATTTTGAGTCCATTAAAGGTATTGGAATTTAAGAACATTTATTTCCATATATGTTGCAATGCTATAGAAGTCCAGTATTTCTTGTAGCTTTATTGCCTCTCTTAGGGTGTCATTATTGAATAGAAAAATATCATCAAAAAGAAAAAGGTGAGATAAGCACACACTCCCCATCTTGATTCTTATTACATCTCCTACCCTCCTAGATTCTAATATTTTCCTACCAAGTCCTTATGGAATAGTGAGGAAACATAATGGAGATAAGGGGCAACCTTGTCTCAAACACCTCACTGGGTTGAAAAATTTGGAGGTTGACCCATTTATGAGAATTGTAAAGGATAATGAGATTATTTTCCTCGCTATTCACTTCACAATAGGCAATCTAAAACCCACATGAAGGGGCATCAACCTAATATACAACCAATTTTACATGTCATATGTTTTTTTTTATAATCAAGCTTCATGACAAAATCTAGAAGTTTTTTTTATTCGATAGTGTGTACCCTTCTTGAGCTACTCCCATAGGATCACGAATCCATTTGTGAGGCATAGATCCAAACTATTCCCATGACATAGCCTCTAAGAAGATCCTTTTTATTCTATTTGTTAATAACTTAGCCATTAGTTCATATATATTGTTGCATAAAGTTGTTGACCTGAACTCATCAAAATATTTGGATTTGTTATTTTTTTGGAATAAGAGCTAGAAAGGTAGCATTAAAGACTACTAGTACTTTACCTATATTCAACAATCCAGACTACTCAATGCATAGGTGGCAACAATAGATGTTTTGATAATTTTTTAATGTGAAATTTATATTACTATCCATTAGGTATCTCACAAAATAAGAAAATGTCAGATACCTAATCCTTAGGGATTGAGGTACTTTGCAAATATTATTTAGGAGAAATATGAAAATTCATAGGTGAATAGGAAGAGTCATTCAAACCTATTTGAAGATGAAATCAAAGGTCACTTCACATTGTATTTTTGAACGTCTCATGTTAATGCAAATCAATTATCCGTGGAGTTACTTACTCCCTCTACCCATTCCTAGCCTGAAAATGGTATCGAAAAATGGTATCAAATCAAGTTATTTTAACTCCATGATTCTCTCCTCCCTAGGGTGTTTCATTCCCCCACATCTAGAAACGTCCCTCTGCAAAATTGTCTCTCTAGTTATTTCATCTATGTTACTCTACCATTTGTAGCCCTCCTCTTTGTGCTGGTGTTAGGGTTTCCTCCACAACATGGAATTCTTGCCTTGTATTACAACCCTGATCTACTATCAATACTACAAACAGACTGGAAGCATACTCTTGTTGGCTGGATCCATGAACATTTGCAAGTTTCGTTTTAAAAATGCCTTTGATTATTTTTGTCATAAATCAATTGCCATTTGCGTTATCCCTTCTACTAATCCCCTTGATGAGATCTTTCTTTGGGTTCCCAAATGAGATTGATTATATAGCATTTGGTTTTCTCCAACCACTTGTGACTCAACCTATTTTCTGAGGCATCTCTTCATCAAAACCTTCACGTATTTCCTCTAGAATGTTACTCATTTATCCCAACAATTAATATATTCTAGTTCATGAAATGTTGTTTGTGACACATTGATTTTTCATATACTGCAAATTTTCGTTATTTGGGTAAATTTTGTGTGACAGATCTCCGAGGTTTTGACTTCTATCTTGTTGTTTCTTCCACGCTCTTGCAAATCCTGCCAATTTGGTATTTCAATATTCATTGTGGGTAGTGAAATGTTGTTTTTGGGCATTGAATTTTAGTTGCATCGGACTTCCTTCTGTTATTCTTTTTTCAACTAGAGTAAGGATTACATGGACATGAAGCTTCTGACCAAAAGATTAAAATAGTGTTAGTTGTGGTAGATTCCATTAGATTTGGATTTAGTATTGCCAAGAAATACTACATGAAGTGCATGAACATGGTGTTTTTCATATACTGCAACTTTTCGTCATTTAGGTAAATTTTATGTGATAGATCTCCGAGGTTTTGACTTCTATCTTATTGTTTCTGCCACTTTCTTGAAAATCCTACCAATTTGGTATTTCAATATTCATTGTGGGTAGTGAAATGTTGTTTTTGGGCATTGAATTTTAGTTGCATCCAACATCGAAGTTGAGGGGAAAATAAGAGGATTCTACATCATTTCCAAGGGGTTTGAGAGCTCTCTTTAGGCCTCAATCACATACATTATTGCACTGGATATTCTTTGAGATTTGGATGACTTGTGACCCATTTGTTTTGACCTAGAAACGTATAGGTGGTGTTGGAAGATGCAATCTATCATCTCCATTGTTGGTGTGGTGTTGTTTGGAAAATAATATTACCTAGAATGGTCTAGAAAGATCAAACATACTCTGATTTTTGATGATTTGTGGGATGGAATTTATGAAGGAGAGAATGACAGTGGACCTACCATACCTATAATAGATAAGGAGCTTTCCATATGGAATAACAAAGACAAGAAGACATATGTCTCGATTGTTGTGACAATAAGTGAAGAGGTGACCCGCCATGTTATTTATATTAAAGACTCTTATGGTGATTTAAAGAAATTTCGGGGTTTGTATGACTCACACTCATAATTGGAGCTCATACAATTACCGGTGAAGCTATTCAACCTAGAGTTGAAGGATGATGATCCCATGGATTTAAGTTTTAAGATCAAATCCATCATGCACGACATTGATGTCATTGGAATGAAGATAAACATTCTTCTCAAAACTTTCATTAAGGCCCTCTACCCTACATATTATCACTACCTTGAATCCCTGCAAGATAGTGGCTAAATTAAGTCAATCACATTTGACTCTTTGGTGGAGAAAGTTGCATAACATGAGAAAGTCTTTGGAAATAAGACATCTCAGCCCATTGAAGAGACTGTGTGCCTTTCTCAAAAAGGGAAGAATCAATCACATGATTCTTCTAGAGGAGAAGGCAGTAAAAGAGGACATGGAAGAAACAATTTCAAAGGTAGGGGGTAGGCACAATCAAGGTGAGAGATCTGATATTCATTGTGCACTGCAGAAAGAATGTGTCACATGAAGCAAAGACATGCAAAATCTCATGGGAGAATATCAAAGACAAGCAGGATCATAAAGAAGAAAAAGGTAAAGCATCATATCTGACAAAAGGTAAAGCACCTGAATCTACATATTATTTTGTTTCCCATTGCAACGTTGGAGTAAATCAAGATTTATTTAACACTTCATTTGCTTCTTGGACAGATGCATGGCTATTTGACAAAGGTGCAATATGCCACATGACCTTCCAAAGAGACTTGTTTGAAGATTTTAATGACAATAGATGGTATAATAGTTTATTTTGCACATAAATAAAGTCTCAAACCTTCGAGAATTGGCACCATTAGGCTTAAATTGCTTGGATTCCCAGATTTTCTTCTGCATGATGTGCTTTATCTTTCTAAGCTGTGAAGGAAATTGGTTTTGCTTGTGCATATTCATAGCAAGGCCATTCTATTCATATCTTCGATGGAAAAGTTGAAATAAGAAAGGATTTCGACAACATGGTCGTTATGATAGGAGTGGAGGATGGACGATTGTTGAAGTTGAAAGGAACATCTGCTCATGCACACAATTCTATATATCTCTCTCACCACGATTAAGGTACATTTCCATCTAGTCTCATATGACATGCTAGATTTGGACACATTAATTATGACAACCTTCATTTGTTGAAAATAATGATGTTTCTCATTTGCTTACTAATCCTAAGAAATCGAAGCAATGTGATGCTTGTATCCTTGGAAAACATAGCAAACAACCTTTCCATGATTCCACTTCTAGAGCGTGTAGAGAAATTGGATTGATACATTCTAATTTGTATGCCCCCATGCATGTTCCATCTACTAATTGCAATAAATATATAATGTATTTTATTGAAGATTACACCATGATATGTTCTATGTACTTGTTGAAAAATAAATCACAAGCTTTTGAAACTTTAAATTTTTTTCATGTATCGATCCAAAATGAAGCACACTCACATATTGACACTCTTTGTATTGACAATGGAAGAGAATATACATCTAAAAAAGTTTGAAAACTATCTATGCTAACATGGGATTCAACATCAAACCATAGTTGCATATAATCCTCAACAACATGGTGTAGCTAAAAGAACGAACACAATTCGCTTAAATATAGTTCCTTCCATGATGTTTTTCAAAAATGTGAAATTGATGTTTTGGGTTGATGCAGTTCTATGTGCAATATATGTGAAAAACATGAGTCCATCTCATGCTCTTAGAAACAAGACTCCTTATGAAATCTAGTATAACCACATTCCTTTGATGAGGAATATTAGGGTCTTTGGTTCCACCCGCTATGCCATGATTCCTAAGGAGAAAAGAAACAAACTTTATGCAAGGAGTGAGAAGTGCATCTTCTTGGGGTACTCAAATACCACAAAGGCATATTTTCTTTACAATGAGGTAAACAAGAAGTTCATTCTTTCAAGAGATGTGAGTTTTCCTTAATCCACCAAGAATGACAAAATTGTGACAACTTGATCATTTGGATAGATTCACCCATGTAAAGACATATCATGAGTTTGATGATGAGATTCCACATCTTGAAGGGGGATCCCTATCTTGGATCAACCTCTAGAATCTCCTTTTGAAGCACCATCTCCCCCTTATGAAGGAATTCCAACCACTTCATCAGGATATGAAGTTCGTTTGGATGATGTGATTGAGAGGATTGAAAAGCTAAACCTTGATGGAAATGTAGCACCATCTCAATTAGTAGAGCAACTTGGACCATCTCAAAAAGGTCCACCAAAGTGGCTCATAAAGACACTTGAAAGTGTTCATCTTGACGAGGTTGGAAAGACAATAACCAAAAGTTCTACAAGACAAGATGGAGGTGATGTAGATAATTCAGATTCATGTGATGTAGATGATATGGATGTTTCATATGATCATGAATTGAATTAATCTACTAACTTTGAACCAACTTCCTTTGAAGGAGCCACTTCTCATGATGAGTGGAAAGAAGCAATGCAAAATGAGTATGATGCTTTCATCAAGAATGGGGTATGGAAGTTGGTGGACCCTCCATTTGGAACCAAACCAACTGGCTGCAAGTGGGTCTTCAAGAACAAGTACAAATCAAATGACTCACTTCAAAAGAACAAAGCGAGGCTCATAGCAAAAGGATTTGCATAGAAATAATGTTAGACTGTGAGTCCCTAGACAATCACAATGTCCGAGACCACATTGATACGAGTTGTAAACCACTTTGTGAGTGAGATCTAGATCTAGATTTGGTCTATATATGTACTATAAATTCATATTACCAGATAAATACAAGTGCATCAGAATGACTTAAGGCATTTTCCACCATTTCTTGTCTCGTTTTGTTTGTGCTCAATTCTTAACATGGATGAAGAGAGGTTAATAGCCCCTTGAGTCTTAAGAGGTATGGTAGTTTCCTCATGGTAGTAGTCATGGAAGACGAGGTGTGAGTAGAGGTGTTGAGACTCCTTAATGGCAGTAATCCGAAGAGCTAATGATGAAGGTGCTAAGTTGAGCATGAAGCAAAAGCGTAAGGAGTCTTCCCGGATGCATGGGCAGGTCTACATTCATTTGAAAGGTGCACGTTATCTTGGTTTGTACTGTAAGTAGCTTATAGTATATATTTTGCATAGATCTATACTATATTCGGTATTCGAGATCTATTGTAGATCTGCGTTGTGCTTGCTCTATCTTCCCATGGGCATCTCAAGGTCCTCATGAAAGGCCAATAATGAGAAATGTTGGCGCTACGCTATGTAAAGAACTTGTTATGCAGAAGAAGAGATTTCAGATTTGTTGATGTTGTGGTGAGCTCTTATAGTCTTAAGGGTGTCATATCACGTCCATGCTAGTGATCCATGGGATGCCATTGAATAACGAAAGCTGAAGTAATGGTGATGAGTAGTTTATGTTAAATGGTATGATGGCGATGTTGTGGATGACACCAACGTGTTATTGAACAACTCTTGAATGGCATCGATCTGGATCTGGATATTTTGTTATAGATCTGGTATCCCAATGGCGTCTCAACTGTGAGTCCACATGCTTGAGAAAATTCAATCACTGCCTGGTACTTGTGATTGAAGTTGTAAGCCCTTCAGCCAAACAACGGTAAAAGCAAGTAGAACACGATCCCATTGTTGATCTTAGTGAATGGCTCTGCATTGGAACCCTTTTTTTCATTTGAAAAAACCCTAGCCGCTATTTGTGGGTGTGTAAGGACACCTGGTCCACCAATTTCCTTGCATGGTGTCTGACGATATGAGTGAGGCATGCAATCACACGCAAGCGTACATCGAAGGAGAACAATATAGATCTGCTAGATAAGCGATAAATGCAGGAGAGCAGATCCGGTGTTCGACAGTAGCAGGAGAGATGTTTTGAGATATGGTTTGACTCTCACAAATGAAGAGAGGAAGTGTCGACAGGCATCCATTCTCTTGCGAGAGTCTGTCATGTTTTAGAAGCATCAAATTTTTTATTCACTGAAGAAAAGGCACAGAACCTGTCTGACTCCACTCTGGAGCTACGAGATATTGTATTCTGAAGGAAAACATGGGGTAAGAAAGGGATTCATCAATCAGGTAGGAGAATGCTCAACCCAATTCCCACTCGTTCATTGGGGATCTAGTGTATTTGCTCAGTCGATTCCCTTCAATGGTTGCTCCATGAAGCATATATGATTCATGCACTGATCAACACGTTGTTGAAGATCACGCCCTCATAAACTTATATTTGACACGCCCTTCATGCATCTGCCCAGTAAGACGTAGATCCGACGAAACAATTTCTACAATGTGTTTGCATATTTGATCATTTAGAAGTGAAGATCAAGCGCTTCTGCACGACAGCAGTGACACTGATACGATGATGGGAAAAGTGATAACTACTGTGAACGTTTATCGACCAAGTACAAGATTTCGGCTTAGTAAATAGTCCACCATAGAAATTTACGCCCCAGCTGGAAAGAGAAGAAGGAGAACATATAACCCGAGGAGATATTTTTATTGTTTTATAAAGTCTTTCTTTCCACATGCAATCTGCAAATGTAATTAATGCCCTTATATTCATAAGGCCCAATGCTATATGCAATTCTTTATATATTATTTTGTGGTTGGGCATTCTAGTTTGATCTGTACAATATGGATAAATTGGGTGGATTCTTAGCATAGCACATAATAATGATGGGATATATATTTTTTCTTCTTGGAGCCAAATAAAAAGAAATAATAAAAAGAAATAAGGGAAATAGTTCTAAAGCAGAGTTTGTATTTGATTCATGAGTATAATCTAGTTCTTAAAGTTTGAGGTCGAAAGAAGCTTTTCAAGTTGATTTCTTTGGCCTTACTGTATATGTAGCTAAGGGTGAGATTGTTTCAAATTTTGCTTCGATACGATGCTCCAACTGATGGAAGTTGGGCTACTCACATTTGGGTACGATCCTTATGGCAGTCGAGTTCAAAGATAGAACTGTCATGCTTCAGTAAGTATTGGGGTGATAGAACTGTCATGCTTCAATAAGTATTGGGGTGCAGGGTTCAGGATCTAATTTAAAATAGTCAAGCTTAATGCCTAGTGCTCTTTTTTAGTAGGAAGTTATTCTATATTCACCTATAAACTTTGACTCATGTTATGGTATATCTTATGTTGACCATGGGCTGATTATTCTTGATTTACTTCTGCATTTCAAAGTTTATCATAGCGTCCACTAATGTCACTACAAAGTCCCGATCATGTGTTATGCTGATGAATTTGGAAGTTCTCTCCTTTTAGTAGAAAGATGTAATTTGCAATGTAGGCCTTTAGTGATTAGTTGCAAAAGAGATCCAATTGCATTTAGGCAACAATATAGACCATTTGATCTGCTATTATACTAGTTTGAAATGATTTGGTTCATTATTGTTTTTGGGTATTCTAATTATGATAAATTGCAGGCTTGGAAAAACCATTAGACTTGTGATCAGGCTAGAATTTGTGCCTCTCAATATGTTCCCTAGCAGTCCTTTTTGGTTGGACATCTTTCGTCACAGATAATCTTTCCTGACATTGATTCAATGATTTTGGGCTGTAAATTGTCCTTCTCTGAAAGGTTCTTATTCAGGTTGCTCATACGTGATGACATGCGATATGCAGGGTTTGTTCCCCATTAGCAGGATTGATTATTTGATGCAATAATTTGCAGGTTAATAGACTTGAAGGTTTGTGGCTACTAGGTAGTTCACATCTCGAACAAAAATGTCCCCTAGCATGCCTTTATGTAGGATTCCTTTTGTTATAAGCATCCATTCTGAACACTTCATCAAATAGTTTTTGGGCTGTAAATGGCCTTCGTTTCATTAGAAGATTTTTTTTGTTCTACTTGATCAATCAACTGATGTGGAGTCTCCATTCTGTTAGTGGGACTGGCCCATCTAATCAGGAAATAATGTTTTCCAACCCAGTTAGCTCCAATGGTTTGATTTTGAAATCCTTGAGGAATATTTTGGGTTGCTTGCATATGTATGCTTTTAGTGTCTGGATTTCCCTCGAATCATGTCTGTTCCATATTGAGAATGTCAGTTCTGCAACCTTTCCAAATGGAATTTTGATTCTGTGTATACTAGCATAACATACATGCACTCAATGTTTAGGTTCTTGTTGTTTGTGCACATCTCCAACCTTAACAAGAGATATCAGTGCGAGGAGGTGGCATGTAAGGTTTACTTGGATCTAAGTTGCCCTAAAATAGACATTTTTGGACTTAAAAACAATGGAACTGAGAGAATTGTACCAGTCAGCATGAGTTCAAAGTCGAAGTCCAAACTACCAAGTGGGGAAACCATGGTGGCCGTTATGAGGACTACCAAGTGGGGAAACCATGGTGGCCGTTATGACTTGTGTGGGCACACTGCTGCAGTAATGGGCTTAGTTGGTTAGTGCATTGCCTTTAAGGTCGTGCTAATGTTTAAAGCAACCACTCTTTCAACCCATAATAAAATTATACCTAACCACATACATTTAAGATCCCTATGCACCCAAGCACTAATCCACAAAAATTTGTGATCACCAGTTCCTCCACAACTACTCTAATACCATATTTTACGTTGATTAAAAAAGTGCTTTTACACTTCTCTAAACTCACCATTACAACATCGCTACAAACACATGCTCCCAATGTCATCCATATAATAGATTGATTTTTCTAGCTCAACATACAAATTTCCTAGAATAATTTTGACAGCTTAAAATTACCCTTGATAGTTGTTTCTCAGACCACACTACAAGCTAGCAAACAAAAAGACAAATGTACCAATGATGGATAACGATAACACTACTAATTAACTCATAATTAAGGTACATACTAACGTCTTCATGCTAATTAAGTTATAGATTAATGTTGATGGAAAGTATTAATAGCCTTTGTACCTTTGGCTAAGCACCATTGATTTCATTTTGATGAATTGTATTAACATCCTTCGTATCCCTTTGGCTAAGAGACATCTCTGTTTAGTGCTCTCCTTAATCCTCAAGGAAGAGTGATCAATCTTTATTTGATATCAAATTCTAATTGATTACAGTTACCCCTAATTTTATCAATCAAATCTTAGTTCATCATGGTTATTATGAATTTGATTCTCATAAGAAATACACTTAAAATTTTCCAGTTCACCTTCCTTTATTTTTTCTGAAAAAATAAAGGAATTAAGTTCCAAATAAATCATACAAGACATGATTTGATCCCACTTTATTTTTACAACACTTGTAATTACAAATGGAAATCTATTCTACCATAAGTTTCCATTTCTCAAGATGTTAAATTGTCTTTGTCAAAAAAACAATACATCTTATTAATCTTATTAACCACAGTTGCCGGGAAGTTCGGAGAGCTCTGCAAGTGACACCCTGCAAGGTTTAGGGATTTAATGTTCCAGAACCCATCCGACCTGACCTCTTATGTACACGTTGAACGCTGCTGCTCAGTGGCTTTGAACGCCACATCAAAATGGGCACAGAAGGGGGGGTGAAAGCCCCCTCTTACCGTAATGCCGCAACAAATGACCCGAAGAATGCCAGAGTACGCCATCCATCCTTTGAGCTGCCTTTGCACATGCGAGAACAATACCTACAAGAAGAAATGGATGGAAGCAAGGAATCAAATATGGATGTAGAGTCCTCGCATCTAAAAGCATCTCGGGTCTGGATACCTGACAAATGTATCCCCTAAGCCCTGGTTGCGCCTAGGTATGTTATCAAAACCACCGGGATAGGGGAACACACGTAGTTCATGAGGGACCATGCCCTCATTAGCAAATTCCTAGGTCTCTGGCCCTTAGAAAAGGACCTAGCTCGTTGGATCAAGACGTGGTGGAACCCCAAGGGAGACTATGAGCTTCAACTAAGCTCCAAAGGATTCTTTACTGTAATATTCTACAACCTGGAGGACAAGGACCGAATCTTTGAAGGAGGACCTTATTTCTGCAACTCTGCTGGTCTCTACCCGAGGTTATGGATGGATCTCTTTTGCCTAGAAAAGGAAAACTTCGCCTTTGCACTGGTATGGATTCGCCTCTATTCCCTACCTCAAGAGTTTTGGTTAGAGGAAATTTTAATGGGCTTAGGTAACACCTTGGGTAACTACGTCAAATCTTCCGAAGATACCAAACAGAGAAAATACACCTCCTATGCAAGGATATGTGTCTATATGAACATCTCCAAAGCTCTTCCAGGCATAGTTACCCTAGAACACCAAGACGAGGAATGGGCCCAAACCATAGACTATGAACACATCCCCTTCAGATGCAGAAAATGCCATGAACATGGGCACCTTTTCAGAGACTGCCCTCTAAATGTCCCCCCCCAAAAGGAAGCTGAAGAGAAACCAAAGGAAGGATTCACCCATGTTCAACACCGAAGGAAACAAGCTCAGAAGAAGCCCACAACTGTCAACAGAAAAAATAACTCGGATAACAACTCATTTGAATCCCTCAATCGCCTTCAAGAGGCAGAAGAGGTGGAAAAACCCCATAAGAATGCGGGGAAAGATCTCAGCAAGCACAAGGAAGATCATCCGCCTCTAGGGATTCAGACCCTAGCAGATCTAGCAGACCCACAGACTCACCCTGCCTTAGGGAAAGAACCAGAAAGAGAAGAAGACATAATCATGGAAATGGATGAGCAGGACCTATCAGAAATTGACCTAGATAGGCTAGAAGAGGCACTCAATAAGAAGGATCTCCAAACCTTACCAGAGGACCTACTTAAGGAAGTTCACAAGGTATTTATGGATTCATCAGCATGGGCTACCTCCAGGTTGGGGATCAACATAGACCCAAACCTAGATCCAAGAAGACACCCAAAAGAAAACAAGCGACGAGGTAGAAAATCGACTCACCAGCTAATAAAGGAGGCGTGTAACTATATGATCAACTCAGGACAGATTCACAAGTTCTTAGAAAGATCCTTCTCACACCCACCAATTTGTTAACTATGAAGATTCTCACCTGGAATATCAAAGGCCTAAATGGAAGATCCAAGCAAAGGATTCTCCGAAACTGCATCAAAACGAAAGACCCTGATATATTCCTGATACAAGAGACAAAATGTGCAGGGAAAACTGCAGAAGATATCATCAAAAGATGTTGGTGTAACTGTGAATCCTATCAAACAAACTCAAAAGGGGCTTCAGGAGGCCTAACCATCCTTTGGAATCCTGCTACATTCATCCTCAATCAAGGCTTCTTCACTCCAAGCACCATCATAGTGCACTACAAAGCCATAGGTTCAGACAAGGAGGGAATGATCACAAATGCCTATGGACCGCAGAACAACCAAGACAAAGACCTCTTTCTTTAGAGCCCGACTTACCTAGGTTCTTTAGCAGAGGGAAAGAAATGGATAATAGGGGGCGACTTCAACATGATTCTCATGTTGGAGGAGAAACGAGGGGGGAAAAAGCGCCTGGAGTAGGATAGCGCAAAATTCCAAGAACTCATAGAGAACCTCAGACTGGTAGATATTGAGAATGGCAACAACACCTACACCTGGACCAACAAAAGATTAGGTCACCAACAAATAACATGCAGGCTTGATCGCTTCCTCATATCAGAAACTCTACTTTTGGAAGGCCCCCTAGTAGATTCCAACATCCTCCCGAAGGTAGGCTCGAACCACTGGTCGGTTCAGCTCTGGGTTGACACTATTGCCACCCCCAAACTTAAACCCTTCAGTTTTGAAAAGTTTTGGCTCTCCCATCCAGATTTCCAGGAGCTAGCCCGTCATTGGTGGAGCACTACGGAAACACAAAGGGGCACAAAAATGTATTGCTTCCAACAAAAAATCAAATATTTTAAACAACAGGTGCGCAAATGGAACAAAGAAGTCTTTGGGAACATTTTCCAGGAAAGGAAACTATTGGAACAAAAACTAGAGAACCTTCAGGGACAAATCATTCATGCAAGATACATAATCACTCAACAACAGGAGGAGAATGAACTCAAAAGGAAACTAGAAGAAAGACACAAGTAGGAAGAAATCATGTGGAGACAAAAATCTCGAGTTCAATGGCTCAACGAGGGAGAGAAAAACACCAAATTCTTCCACTGCTCCATAATCCACAAATGTCTCATCAATCGCATCATGAAGCTGGATGAATCGCAAGGCAACACCCTGTTAACTCATCAAGAAATAACACACGAGCTGACAGGCTTCTACAAGGTTATCCTCTCAGAACCCAAGGTGGACCGCACTTTAGCAATAGAGCGGGTGACCCAAAATATCCCAACTATAATCACCTAGGAATAGAATGAGGCTCTCATGACACCAATAACACAGGCAGAAGTGGATCGGGCTATTCAGGAGTTACCCATAGGCAAGGCTCCAGGCCCAGATGGTTTCACAAAAAACTTCTTCCACTCTTGTTGGCCAATGTTAAGGGAGGAAGTGTGGCAGCTGGTGGAGGAATCTCACAACTCAGGTAAAGTTCTTCCATCACTAAATGCCACTTTCCTTTCCCTAATACCCAAAGAAGAAAGGGTCACAAATCCGAAGAACTTCAGACCCATTGCACTCTGCAACATGATCTACAAAATCATTTCCAAGGTCATAGCTCTAAGACTCAAGCCAATTCTCCCCTTCATCATCTCCAAGGAGCAATCAGGATATGTCGAAGGAAGGCAAATCATGGATAGCGTCATACTTGTCCATGAAATCATTTGCTCAAGAGCACCTGTACTCCAGGTATGCTTTTAAAACTTGACCTTTCAAAATCTTTTGACAAATTAAGCTGGCAATACATGAAATCTCTCTTATTAGCTTTTGGTTTCAACAAGGATTGGATCTCTTGGATAATGAACCTCATTTCCTCAACCTTTTTCTCAATCCTCGTCAATGGTGTCCCCTCTCAACCCTTCTCCCCCACAAGAGGAATAAGGCAGGGAGACCCTCTCTCCCCTTTCCTTTTTGTCATAATGGTTGAAGGTCTAGGACGCTATATCAAAGCTTCAATTCAAAATGGATCCCTCCAAGGCCTCCCTCTACATGAGCTACAACCGACAACCTCCCACATCCAATTTGTCGATGACACACTGCTAATGAACACTCCTACCACACAAGAAGCAATTAAACTAAGCTCCATCCTCTTTGATTTCAGCGAGGCCTCCGACACCACCTTTAATCTGGCCAAATCACAACTCTTATTTTTTAATACTCCTGCAGCAATCCAACAACACCTTTCTCAACTTCTGAATACCCTTGTCTGCACTCTGCCTTCCCGCTACCTGGGACTCCCTCTTTTTGACTCAGCAGCCAGAAACATCTCTTGGGACTCTCTCCTACTCTCCATCACCAACCGTCTTAGCAACTGGACCTTTCGCTCCCTCAACCTTCTAGCCATAATCGTTCTCTTAAAGTCAGTCCTCCAAGCCATCTCGACTTACCTCTTCTAAGCCTTAGCTGCCCCCCAATTAGTCATAAAGAAAATAAGGAATTTGCAAAGAAACTTTCTATGGCATGGACACAACTCGAACAAAAAATGGGCCCTAGTCAGCTGGGACAAAGTCTGCAAGACCAAATCTTCAAGTGGTATGGGCCTCCGGGACCCTAGAAAATTAAACAACACCATGGGAGAAAGAATTTGGTGGATATGGCTCCAAAGACCAACAAAGATCTGGGCAAAACTCTGGAAATGCAAATATGTGCCAAATATGCATCAAAGTCAACTTATAAGAATGAAGGAGAAAATTCAAGGCTCCAACATCTGGAATGCGGCCTGGAAAAACCGACCACTCATACAGGAACATGCTTTCTGGGAAGTTCGCAATGGCCAGAATGCCCTATTATGGACGGATTCCTAGCAGCAAATGCCACCCCTACAACTGGAAGAAAATCTACAATCCTATGAAAATCATATTAAAGATCTTGCCACTCTCAAAGTGGAAGATTTGTGGACAAATACCCCCAACAACTCTCCCCGGCGAAGCTGGAAATCCACTCATCAGGAACTCCAAGTGGCAATGGATTATGACCTGCAGCACTGGAAAAAAGCTACAACCCAAAGGAAAATCCAGAAAATCACAGACCAAGACATTCTCAGATGGGGACACACACCTCATGGAAGCTTCACTCTCAAGGAGGGATACACTCTTCATGAGAAATTCCATAATCTTCAAAAAGATAACATTTGGACAACAATATGGAAATCAAAACTTTGGCCCAAAATCTCCACTTTCCTCTGGCTTCTACTTCAGAACAAGATCTTAACTTGGGACAATCTTCAAAGACAAGGTTTCATTGGCCCCTCGATTTTCCATCTCTGCCATCTCCAGGAAGAAACCATGGAGCACCTCCTAAATAACTGTCCACTCAGTGAGAACATCTGGAACCAGGCCACTCAGTTCATGCGAAGAACCAAACGAGTTAAAAACAACATCATAAGTACCATAAGAGATTGGGGCTCCGGTTCCTTCAAAAGTCCTATCATGAACATAACTTGACAACTCTTACCAGGCTTCATAGTTTGTCAACTATGGAAAGAGAGGAACAAAAGAATCTTTCATTCCAACCCTTTCCTCCCACCCTCCTCTAGAATACAATCCTCCTGCATCTCCAGGAAACTATTCAGCTACATTTATGGACCAAGGAAGACTTCCCCACTGACCCAGGTGAGCTCTCGCTCCTCAACTCTTGGGGCTTCTCGTTTGCACACTCCACCCCTCCTCAACAGCCCCCCCTAATTTCAAAAGCCCTCAGTCCCTCTAAGTGGCTCCCCCCCCACCAGGCTTCCATAAGGTCAACTTTGATGATGCATCAAAAGGCAATCCAGGACACTCAGGCTATGGAGCGGTCATAAGAAACAACTTGGGCCAAATTCAAAGCCTCATTGCAGAAACTCTCAGATGTGACACCAATAATTCAACAAAAATTTGGGGTCTTGTCAAAGGAGTGCAAATGGCTCTAGATCAAAACCTCACATGTCTGATCATTGAAGGAGACTCCAAAATCATAATAGACTTGGCAACAAAAATCCTGAATGGCAGAGATCCAGGGAAAATCACTCCCAGTTGGCGCTTCCTTGGCCCTCTTTACAACTTCCAGGCTCTTCTTAGACCCTCTATAACTCTAACCCCCTCACACATTCGGTGAATTGCAAACAAAGTTGTGGATAGACTGGCCAATGCAGGGGTTGACTCTATGCAACAGATCATTCTCCATGAATCCGAGTAGTCCCAAAGCTCACCCCTCTGGCTCCAATGCGAGAAGCTTTCCCAACTGGATGGCCCTAATCCAGACGGGGTGCCACCTTTGTCTACTTAGAAATTCTTCCATGTCATAAATGATCAGAAGCTTAGGAGAGAGGGTGACCGTAAGCGTCAACAAAGAAAATTATCAGTCGACTGATGATTTCAGGAACTCGACAATCATAAGTCAGGAGCATGGAGGATGTTGTTTCCCAAAGTCGTGAAGTCGTGAAAAGAGAGAGGATCTGGACCGTTGGTGCTCGAGGAGATATGAACTGTTGATCTGGTCCCATTGATCTGATGCGAGAGGATTTCGGGAACTCGACAATCAAAAGTCTGGAGTAGGGAGGAAGCTATTTTCCAAAGTTGTGAAATCGTGAAACGTGAGGTCGCGAAAACCGAGAGAGGATCGGGACCGTTGGAGCTTGAGGAGATCTGGACCGTCGATCTGGTCCCATTGATCTGACACAAGAATATTTTGGGAACTCGACAATCAGGAGTCCGAAGCATGGAGGGAGATGTCTGCCCAAGTCGCGAAGTCGCGAAACGCGAAATAGCGAAATGCGAGAGAATCTGGACCATTGTTCCCGAGGAAATATGGACCGTCGATTTGGAATCGGAAGGACTAGCGATTTCGGGTATTGGAAGAAGGGGAACACTCGGTTCTTCGTTATCTCGAGGCGCGAAGTCCCGAAATCGGGAGAAGCCAAAATTCGCGAAATGCGAACTTGTAGTTTATCTGCAGCCGTTTGATCACGAAAGGCCATAGACCATTGATCTGATGCAAGTTCGAGTATTTGGGTTTCGGGGAAGTAGTGCAAGCCATTCCTCCGACAACGCGGAGCATGAATTCAAGAAGAAGATCTCAGCCGCTACGGGCCATCGTGGACCGTCGATCTAATCCGAACGTTTCGTGGATTTGGACTTCGGGAAAACCGTGAAGAACAATGTAATCAATTCTACCTTTAGCTACAGACAATTTTGTGTATGCAAATCTTTTTTGTAATATTTCAGTTAGAATTAATATAAAAATCCATTTTTTTATTCACAAAAAAAAACCACAGTTTCTGTAACCCTAACCTATTTACAATTTTTTTTTATAATAAATTATTCGCTCATGAAAAATATAAGAAATCACTAATTTCTCCGAAAGTAATGGGAGGGAAAGGAACAACACACTATATATATAAAAATAATATAACAATGTGTACCGTGTACAAGTCTCAAAATCGCACAAATCATTATAAGGTAAGATAACTATTAATAATTAGAACATAGTCAACTTTCCACTCGTTAAATTATATTAGTGAGCAAGAGAATAGATTTATCTCTTATAATGGATTGTCAATTTCATAACCAAGATACCATGTTTACGTCAATATGGTCAAAGCTCAAGTGTCATCCTGCCCATTCCATCTCTTGTCCATTGATTCTTCCGCTTTACACGCATGCAATATGGCAGGATTAGAGGATATCATAAAGGTGGGAAGAAAGAGTATGTATTTTGTGCTCGTCTGGAAAAGTGGAAACATGAAAACATTTCATTTTAGAATGTGAGGCTCTCAAAGACAGCGGGGAAAATCATGCAGGTATTCTGGCAGCTAATTCTTGGGATAATCTATTCAACAAAGAGTTTGTTGAGAATTTGGGAGCGATTATTGTAAAACTTCATAGGAAAATGGTCGAATACAAAAGCCAGATGGAAAAACAATCTGTCCCATAGGCTATTTTTAGCCTCGTAGACGTTAAAAATACTTTCTTTCTTTCCCGAACACACCTGGGAAAACACTCATATCATTTTCAACTTCCTAAAGTTATGTCTGAGAATTGATTGATCATGTGTGAGGATTGATTAATCTCATTTGAGGACTGATTGCTCAAGTCTCCACTAAGAACATTTTTATATGGTTGTGATTCGATCACACATAGAAAAGTTTTTATATCCTTGTGATTTGCTGACAGAGAGAACGTTAGAACCGACCACTAATATATGTATAATGCTATAAATAATAGATATATGGTATGATCATTGATATTGGAGTATGTTGAATAGACAGGTAAAGAAACACTACGTATGGCAGCGACATAAATTTCATAAGCAAGATATAATGTTTACGTAAAGATGGTCGAAGCTCAAGCGTCACCCTGCCCATTCCATGCGGTCCATCTCTTCTACATTGTTTCTTTCTCTTTACACGCATGTTGTATGGAGAACATATTTGTCTCAATATATCCTGAGAACGCTGGGCAATCACTCATATCATTTTCGGGTTCCAAATGTTTTGTCTCAGAATTGATTGATCATGTGTGGGAATTGATTAATCATTTATGAGGATTGATTGCTCATGTCTCCACTAGGAACGTTTTTATATGGTTGTGATTCGATCACAAATAAAAAAAAAAAGGTTTTTAAATGGTTGTAGTTTGCTTACAGAGATAACATCAAAAACACCAACACTAATATATGTATGATGCTATTTCAAACATTCCAAGAACACAACAAATATCAAGAATTTGTACTTCATGATGTTAAACCTCATCAAAAGAAGCCTAAGATGTCAAGGAGAATAATACAACAATGTTTTTCATCTTCAATCGTTCTAAACTTATTGAAAGGTGTTTTGAAATGATTAAAGCTCATTATTTAAGATAACTCTATTTAATATGTACATCGAAACTATCCATCATGCTTGGCATTCAAAACCAATTTAGCTTGCCACTTGTCATATTTGTTCCTACATGGATAGCGTGTGGAGGCATACACAACCTCTCTGCTCAAAGACTGGACCATGGAAGAACTGCCACTAAAACCTGAAGCTTAGAAGAGAGCCAAGTTCAATTCCTGCCACTAAACCCTGAAGCTTAGAAGAGAGCCAAGTTCAATTCCTAGGTAGTGTTTTTTCTCCCTTCTTTCCTCTGGAAAAATTTCTCCTCCCTTCCAATTATAGTATAGAGAGCCCCCATTCGAGAAATGGAATTCATCCAAATCCTAGGATTTCCATCGCCAGGCCAGAGAGCAGTCCATGTATTCCTCGCATACTCCATAATACCATCGTTGTTATCAAACAAAATGTCCTGAAAATTAAACAACTAATCAATACAATCCACCATTGTCATGAAGAGTGGATGGTTGAAATAACAAACATGGTTCAAAAACCGCCTTTGTTCCTCCTGGGCGTCCTCGACATACACCACCAATAATCCCTTCTGAATGTCTTTGTGAGGATACCCACTTTTCTTGTCATTTTCCTCCACAAAACTTACACAACGACATGATAAGTGGCGACCAATATGCCTTTTTGTATGAGGAAGAAGATTCGAGTAACTTCCATAGGTCTTAATGTGACATGTACGCAAACACTAATCCTCATCCTTCCCACTCAAATATGGATGTACTGTCGGCGTGTTTGCACAAAGAGGAGTCTCCTGGCTAAGTGAATGGCTGTGAGAAGTATCGCTCCCATGAATTTGATTATTTGGCGTATAATGCGATCTCGAGCCCTTGCACAACACAAATTCTCTCCAGATATTTATAAACTTGCGATGTCAGAAACAACGACTGGTTCTGTGGTCCGCTTGATGAAGATGCATGCAATGTCAGCCAATAAGTGAAGTTATTCAAGAGATGGTGCCACTACAACTGCATATTCAACTACTGCAATAACGAATGGTTTTGTGGGCTATGCCACAACACCTCTGCAACAATAAAACAGTATTTGAAACTTGGTACGCCTTACCTTTATTGTTCTTATTGTTCTTGGTAGGAAAATAATGAAGCAATAAAATAAAGTTCCAATTAAATGGATAGAGATATTGTAGCGACTTACTTACCAGAGGGCTACGCTAACCCAAGTCTGCAAATAGACTGTCTAGTTCCATTTCAAAGACTTTGCCTTATAGCCTTTCATCTTTGACATAAATTTTGTAACAAGGGTCGAAGTTCGCTGCAATAACTTGTGGAAATCATCAAGGGCTCGTATCTGCATCATGTTAAATCTAGACCAGTAGATTAATGCAGGTATGTATCAGTGTACAACGGGTTTGACAATGCAATTTTCCTAAATCTAACTTGAGTTGAAGTAATGAAGGCTATATAATTGCTCAGGGGATACCGCATAGAAATACACAACGTCTGAACAGGCTCCGAGAGAGACATAATATTGAATTGAAATAGCGACAACAACCTCTGTATATTGTGAACATGGCTTGCATTATAGCAGGGAATTCTCCCTCGGTCTTCGGCTCCTGTAGCTCTCCATTTATCGTCGACAGGGGCCCTTTGTCTCTGTTCAAGAGGAAACGCCCGCAGAGGCTGGGTGTTCCGCTCCAGTCGTCGGGCCTGAATGCAAGGTGCGTGGCCGTGGAGCAGCCAATGGAGGTCAATGTGGAGGTTTTTCATTATGCAACTTCATGCAAAAAGGGTAGGCGAGAATTCATGGAGGATACCCACAAGCCCATTGTCAATGTTCTTGGTCATTCCAAACAGGCCTTCTTTCGCGTCTTTGATGGTCATAGCGGTAAGAAAGCGATGAAGAGAAAGGACACACTCTTTGGCTTTCAAGGTTGGGCAGTGAGGACACACATCGACATTGATTAGTGCAGTGACCGCTGGATTCTTGTGCTGCCAAGAACCTGCATACTTGCATGTCAGTGCCTGCCAATTTTTCAATTTTTTTATTTTCAAATTATTTTATAAATATGAAAAATACTAAAAATATATTAAACATACCATAGGAAATTATGTCTTATCACAATGCATTGGCCAATAAAAAATTAAAACTAAAAAATTCCAAAAACAGATTTTATTTAAAAAARAATTAAATTTTAGAAATATTGTGAAAATAAGTTAAGTAATTGGTTGCGAAATATTTTAGGGAACTCCAAAATACACCAACTAATAAATCAAAATGMATGGKTTAATAGGCGGTCAACCATGGTTGACCGCCAAGCGAAAGCTATAGTCCCTGCCTTGGCCGGAGGYAGGGACTAATAAAAACAAGACGAAGGCTCAAAGGAATTTTGTGAACCTTTAAAGAAGGTTTGGAGAATGGTTGAACATCATTTTTTTTTAAAGCATTGTAGAGGAGAAAAGAAGCTTAAGAGCAGTGTGTGCATTTATAATAWATATATATATTTTTTGTGGATGTTCCTAGATCCACTTGAAATTGAATAAYAGGATATGAGGACATTTGTCATTGTGTGTGGTTGTGCTTGTGATTGGTGGCTATTTCCTTTGATGTTTATGTTGTCTAGTGTGACACATACTTAATTAAGCATGCAAATCAAGCACATAATGCTCATGCACTCAATAAGTTCAATGGTGATTGCCAAAAATTAAGTGTATTGAAGTCATCTTAAAAATTACCATCTTTGTCAAAGTGTGCCAAAGTATAAATCAAAAGGAACAATCCTTGATTCATAAGTTCAATTGTAAATTTTTTTAATCTGAACATTCAATTGTACAAAGGGAAAAGTTGCACAACCCCCTTTTCTTTTCAAGTCAAAGTCAATGTGAATGTGATCATCAAGACCTACTTGAAATTTTAATAAGGAGGTCAAGTGAATCATCAAAGTTAAGTCATTGTAATCACACTTTAGGGTGCATGATCGGTAGTACCCAACACCTTAGGTGACATCAATTCAAGCGAGCGTGTTTTCAAAGAAACAAGTGCAAGTGAGCATGATAAGTGAGCGAGAAAATAGTAAGAAATGGGAAAAAGAGGAAAGCGATTACGTAACTCCTCTCAAGAAATCAAGGAATTGCAAGAGGACAACCATGAATTGCAAAATCAAGTTAAAAATCTTGAGTGGACATTAAGTCAAAATCAAAACATAATTGATCACATGGTTGATACAATACAATCAACAATGATCTTCAAGATGAAACAT
Source organism: Picea engelmannii (assembly GCA_009831015.1). Taxonomy (NCBI): domain Eukaryota; kingdom Viridiplantae; phylum Streptophyta; class Pinopsida; order Pinales; family Pinaceae; genus Picea; species Picea engelmannii. The sequence continues at coordinate 145,766 of ML802496.1, forward strand.
AAATGAAGGATCAATTGATTGATCCACTTCAGATAAAATTAAGAGAAAATAAAAATCAAATTGATGACATGATTGATGCAAAATCTACAACAAATAAAAAAATTGATGCAAGTTGTGACACACAGGATCTAATAGAGAAGATTGATGCAACAAGTGATATAGAAGAGCTTATCCAAATGGTTGATGCAACATGTGATACAAATGAAATCATGCAAAAAGTTGATGCAACTTGTGACAGACAAGACATAATACATATGGTTGATGCTACTTGTGATACATAAGACTTGATAGATTATACACAAGATACCGAAGATATGGAATCTTTCATTCAATTGATGGAGGAAATATTTGTCAAAGATGAGTCCCAAGAAAAAGCATAGAATGACAACAATAACGACAACAACAAATGTGAAGAAGCAAAAGAACAACAAAATGATCTTTCTAAGATGGTTGTCAGACCTTGGGAAGAATTATCATTCAACAAAAAATGACACAACTTAGGATATGAAAAAGGCCATAGCTTTCATATCCTAGATTACTCTAAACCAATTCAGTTTGTGAGTGCATGACTTCTTGAATAAGTGAAGAATGTTGATACTAAGTGCCAACATTTTCATAGAGTTTGTCACTTGGAGACACAATGTTTTGATCTCCATCCTCGTCTTCATTGTGGGAAGACAAATCACCTATATGAAAAGTGTTGAAAGAAGAAAAAGGTTAAGAAAACAATCGATTATGGTTGTAAAAATACATCAATCTTATCATCTAGTTAAGACAGAGGTAAAGCCACAACAATATGGAGAAATGACAACAATAAAAAGATTTCAAACAACTATTCTAGATGATTTTGGTGATGATCCAGATCCAATTCTCTACGTTCTCTGAAATCAAAACATGAATCAAAGATGATACTCTCCACGCCTAAAGGGGGGGAGCACATTGATGAAAATGACACTCTCTTACACATTCAGGGGGGAGTGAAGATGATTATTGGTAAACCAAAAATCACCACATTATTTGAGTGAAGGTGGTAAGTGGTAAACCAAAACCATCGCACTGTTGAAATCAAATTGGTTAGTGGTAATCCAAAAAAAATCACATCAAATTGGTTAGTGGCCATCCAAAACCACCACACAAAGAATCCAAAGCTTAAGCTTGGATCCATTCAACTATGAATCATTGAAGAATAACATAATCCAAATATTAAGCTTGGATCCATTCAACTATGAATAATTGAAGAATAAAATAATGCAAATCTTAAGCTTTGATCCTATCAACCAACTTCAACAAACTTATCACCTTGTACCTGACAGGGCGGAATATCGTATATCAATTATGATAGACAAGCTTCAATATTTGAAGTCCCATTAGTCATAAAAATCAATCAACATTTGGGAATTCCAGCATAACAATTGGTCTCCTCAAACAAAAATAATGGGAATGTTTAGACATGGTAGTTGTTCACTTCCAGATGAAGTATTCAACATCCATATATTGGTGTTTTTTTAGGATATCTTCATCGAAGCTCAGTTCAACAATTTCAGATTGAAGATGATACTAGTTAGTGTTTCCTTATAGGTACAATTATTCAAACTTGTGATTGAGGGGGGGGAAGTTATACTGTGAGTCCCTAGACAATCACAAAGTCCAAGACCACATTGATATGAGTTGTAAACCACTAATGAGTTATCAATGAGATATAGATCTAGATCTGGTCTATGTTTGTACTATAAATTCATATAATCATATCGATACAAGTGCATTAGAACGACTTAAGGCCTTTTTCACCATTTCTTGTCTCATTTTGTTTATTCTCAACGTAAATTTGTTGACCCTACACATAATAGATCTAGCTATAAAACACCACACACATTTGCAGAGAGAAATTGAGAAAGAAGAAGAAAGAGAGAAAGAATATAAGAATTCTCATTAACCGTGATGAATAATGAATATTTTACACATGATATACTATGTATAACTCGTATAACTCAATGAATGCACACTGGAGGAGAAACAATGTGCCATAGTGGTGGTCTAGAGTGATCTTGACACACACCAACAGTTATGGGAGTGAACTACCACCTAGTTGAGTTAACTAGTCAACCAGTCTTCAGTTAACTAACTGAACATAGTGTAGTGAGGAGTAGATAAAGGAATCAAGGGTAATGCGCCAATCTGGTGATGATCCCAAGGTAAGTGTGCATTAACATGGTGATGATCCCAATGTTGCATGGTGATAAAACGAATGCAACATCTAGACTCAACTCAACTAGTCAAACTGAAGTGTCAACTGGAGAGAATCTTCTCCAGGTGGAATATTCTTTCCTAAAATATAGGACACTGGATAATGACTAAAAACCAAGGAAAAACCTTAGGAAAAAGAAATCCTAGGTGTGTGTGAAGTAACTCCAACACTCAATTCTTAACAAAGAAGGCATTGATTATGAGGAGACTTTCCCCCCCATAGAAAAATGGGCTTCCATTCGTACCCTATTTTCCTTGGCAACACATTGTTAGTGACCTATAACAATAGGGGATCTGATGATTCAGAATCTATTTGTGGGTTTAGTGATGAAATTCCTGGTTTGTTGGCCTATTATCTGCTTAAATAAATTAGTCAATTTCATTTGATTAGGTGTTAGGTTGTTATTAGAAAGAACATTAAAATTTTTTTAAGGCTCATTTTAAAGAGTTTTAAACTTGTAATAAACTTTGGAAAACATTTGATTTAGTTTTTATTTCAAAAAACTCAAAATACAGGTTTCGGTGGCTAAGTGTCTTTTCAAAAGGGTTTCTAAGCCACTGAAAGCCCCAACTTTCGGCGCCTTAAATGCGAAACTCGGGGCTCTCCTAGCCATCGAAATTGCAGGGAGATTTGAAACAGTCAGCTCGTCTTAGTGAAATGTTATGATTGTATTTAGCCATCGAAAAGACAGGTGAGTTGTCGAGTATGGCTTGGTAAGTGGTGTTTTACGAGTTATTCTATTATGATTTGATCTACCTAAACCTAAACCCTACGGATCTTACACATGTCCTAGGAATTAGGATCTGACCTCAGCGTATCCTGACCTGATCATTTCAACTTCTGTTTCATAAAATCACGTGGTCTTTGTACTTCCTATCCTTCAAGGTTTATCGAATGATCATTATCATTTCAAATCTTAACTACCCTCTCACATCCCTCAAAATCGGGGCTCGCCTTAATCGCTTTTCCCCATTTCGTGCCTCTGTCATAACTGAGCACAAACCTCCTTAATTCTGCACTGAGTGGTCTCCCTCCAAGCCTGAATTTCAAATCGCAGGTACAAAAGCATTCCAATAAATGAAGAGAGGAGCACCAACATTGAGGAAGGAGCTTGATGATATCGGTTACCTAGAATCACACCCAGAGGTGTGTCATCTCTTCAAGGACGTAGGTTGTTATGAATTTTGTAAAAAAGTGCAGAGCTCTCATCAGCAGGTGGCAGAAGCTTTTGCTCTCACATTTGATGGCAGAAAGGTAGTCATTGGCAAAGATGAGTTCCTGGTGGATGAAACTCTCATAGCAGAGGTGACAGAGTTGCCAAGGACTGGACAAAAATGGTTCAAGACCACTGTTACAAAGGAGGTTGAATTTATGTCTTATTTGAAACCAGAGCACAAGTGTTTGATATGGAAGAAAGACATTCCTATGTCTTTTTTGGAGGAGAAATGGCATCACCTGCTAAAGTCAATTGTTGTTTACATAACCTGTGAGGGTAGATATAATAGGGTAATGATTTATCATTTCAAATTGATKAATCACTTTACTGGAAAGAGCCACTTGAACCTACCTTATTACCTYCATAGAAKCTTAACTAAGATGGCTCATCAGGTCAAGGCTAAACCAAGCAAGGTTGCAKGCAGATTATCCCATCATGGTTTGATTAAGCTCTTGATTTATGAGCTATTGCAGAGAAGGAACAAGGATTGGGGCCACTTCTTATTTTGGAATGAATTTCAGACTGATTTACAGCCAGAGGATAAAAARGGGTCTTCTTCAAGGAAGTCTTCCACTCCCARAAGTGGAAAGAGAAAGAGGAGATCCATATCTCCAATCGTAGTTGATCAGTCCTCTCCATCTTCTAAGTCTAAAAAAAGCTAAGAAGAAACTAGATTTTAGCAAGGATGCAAAGAAGGCAGAACAACCTCCAGTGGACAAGAATATCCTCAATCTCCCCTATAAGAAATCTAAGGATGAAGAAGACCAGGTTGCAACAGAGAAAGAAGTATCCCTAGCAGAAGATCCAGTTACAACAGGGTATGAAGATCTTCCCTCATCTACACCAAAAGAGGATCAAGGCCAACAAATTGCAGAGGCCTCATCTAGCAAGTCAAAGAAGTCCAGATCTCAGAAGATTAAGAAGCTTAAAAATAAAATAACACAATAGGAAGTATTAGAGAAGGTGATAAAGACCCAATATGAGACTTTATCATAGAATTTCACAGCAACCAGTGCAACCTTGGAAAGATTGGCACTTGAAAGTGTTAAAGAAAAGAAAAAGAAGAAGAAAATCGTAAAGGACTATAACAGTCTATGGAGAGTAGCTATGCATTTGAAGAAAAAGGTCAGGTCATTGAGGTTGCAAGCCATGTCTTCAAGACCTCAGCCTCAAGCACCTGTTGATCTTTAAACCCTAGCAAATGCAACCATCCATTTGAATGATCCAGAGACAACTAACAATCCTACAACCATTCCAGAACCTGCTCAAGATGCAGAGGCTTCAGAAGATCAACCCTAAGGTGTTTAAAAGCTAAGACAAAAGGTATTTCACACTTTTGTTAATTTTCACTAAGACAAAAATTTCGGTGGCTTAGGCGAACATTTCAACTGTTCATTAGCCACCGAAAGCTCCGCTTTCGGTGGCTAGCAAGCTCGAATTTTGCCTCTCTTAGCCACCGAAAGCACAGACAGGGCAGAGAGGCACTATTTTTGCATAGATCCAACTTTTTCTCACCCATACACCTCGAGGATGGTTTGTAATGATGGATAATAAATAAGGGCATCAGTTTTGGGTTTCTGTTCCAGTTTTCAAGGTGCCTAGCAAGGTGGAAAGGTTAAATTGGTTACCTATTTTTGGGCAAAAAAACTGTTTTTGTGCCAAAAGTGGCAATTTCGACTTATCCCACATCTCATTAAGATCCATCAGCCTTTGAAGGCTTACTACACCTGTCAAATACTTGGAAGGATATGAAGACCATCAAAGATAAGGAGTTGACCTATTTTATAGGATCCTTTCCTATTTTCTTGTGTCAGTTGTTAGTTTTCTATTTTAAGTAAATTTGATCTTGTATTGTAGGATCTGGATATCTGATGTAAGGGCTATAAAGCCACAAACTTTTTTGTAACCAAGGGTTGGACTTGGGATGATAAAAATTTAAAAATTCTCATAGGTTGTAAATGACTTTATGAAGGAATACAAAGGCACTATATTTCGAGATTCCTGTGTTGTGTTTAAGTGGTGAAGTTTTTCTCTGATGTAACTCATTATTTTCTTATTCCACATGATTTCTTTCTGTATTGTCTATGAGAAGATAATGTGCAGGATTTGTTATTGACACCATGTGCTGGCTCAAAACAATATCTATGTTTTCTTCCAAGTTTGAAATGCAGAATTTAGATATACTCTGCTCTACATTTGAAATAATTTTCAGTTTATTCTTCTTTCCCATTTTATAAGCTCAAAGGATCCATTAGCATGATTATCCTACCTGGTTATATTTTGTCTTGGTTATTTATTCATTATCATTTTTACCTTTGACTCCATTTTTCCTATGGTCCTTTTTCATGTCTCAACCAAACCAATTTAAAATCCATAAACAAACCCAGGTTTTGCATAACTAGCCTAATATCTTCTTTCCAAACAAATCTATATCAAACAAAGAGATCCCTCTCTGAGTCTTGGAGGGCTAGATCCAAGACTCGAAGTGGTTTTTATGTTGCCTCTGTGACTACCTTCACAACCTTGGGCAAATTACAGAGTGCTAACAGAATGACGACCATACTGGGGAGCTTTCCCTAGTAGTACAATTCAAAGTTCCAATCTGATCACTGATGGTGGACAATGACCAGACACAAGAAGGCTGAGATCATTCACTTAGCGACTCCAATCAGCTCCTGATAGTGCCAACTCAAAGACTTCACTGAAGGAAGAATCTGAAGCATGACCAAGCAACCTAGAAAGATCAAGTACTCAAGCCCAAATTGCATTCAAGACACCTTTGGTTTTATATGTAATTATGTTCTATCTTATTATAATCCTGATCAAAAGTACATTGCTAAAGATTGCATTGATCACCTTCTAATTCATGAGCCTCAAGAGACTAAGCCCCAAATTGTAGATCATGTATATACTCATACACTTGCAGAAATCCCAGTGACACATGAGCCTTGCGTTACACGTCAAAATTACTCAGCTGGATAAGTGTCGCATGTTCCTCTCAATTGTCGTAAGTGTCGCATCTTCCTTACAACTTTCGCAAGTGTCGCAAGTTGGTCACGAGTGTCGCAAATGATGTTCGAGCATACTGCCATGCCAACGACACTAAAGAGACACTTAGAACACCTCATGTTCTTGATTTGAAGAAGGGAACTGGTTTACTGAAGTCAAATAACTCTTAACACCTGAAGAGAGCTCTGAAACAAAGGTTTTGAGGGGGAGCGCTCCCCTATATAATCCCTAGAAGCGCTGGCACTCCCCTGCAAGGTTTCAGGGACAGTTATAACGCTCCCCTGCCCCCTCTGAAGGAGCACTACTCATATTAAGGGCGCTGGCGCTTCCCTAAAGCTTACCAGGGAGTGCTACAACGCTCTGATGCCCCTTCTAAGGGAGCGCTGCCTAATCTGAGGCAGTAGTTGGCCCATTGAGGAGAATAAGGGGAGGATCTTTTGAGATTAGGAGGTAGTCGTATTCGAATTCTTGGTTTCATCAAGAGATCCCTAATTTAAGGAGGAAGTTCCCAACTTGTTCTAAAGATAACTCAAGAGGTTAAGCTCCTCTTAACCTATATAAGCAGGCTCTATGATGGTGGAAGAGGGAAGAACTGCTAGTATGAAACCTATGATCTTGGAGGAAACACACAGTCAGCCAAAGGAGAGTGATCAGTGAAGTTGCTGTCATCCAAGTTGTGGATCTTTCAGGCAAGGGTTAGACGAAGAGGACTTGACGAAGATGTCACATTCGCATCTACGATTGTAAGTACTGCTGTCATTATTCTCATTAATATGACACACTTGGCCCGTTTCTTTCTAGTTTGTGTCTAATGTTACATGAACTTATCATTAACTGATAGATCTGTTTTCAAGCTAATATCAATAGAGTAGGAAGTGGTCGTATCTTGTTTGTCTGCAGAACTCAGCGAGGAGCAAAGGATTGGAGTGCAACTTGGAGCGTGCAGGGACAAACGTCGATAAAGAGGTACTTCTGTCATCCTTACTTCTCATGTGTTAGTTTAGATAGATTTGAAAGGAAGTCAATGTCCACGTTAAGAATTTTTCGTCTAGAGTTAGGGTCAAGCTCTTAGAGGCAATCTACCTGTCTGCAGGGAGATTTTCCTACAAAAGAAACTGGCGACTCCACTGGGGAGATAGCCTCGAATCGAAACTTCTTGTTTTGATTTTCTCCTCATTGACCTTGTTCTATCCCTTGATTGTTTCAGACCTAGTTTACTCCTCTTTTGATTGGTTTTATGAGCTGATTGGCTCCCTACCCCATCATACTCAGCATAATTGTCCAAATTGAATTGCAATTTTTTGATTTTTTGACATTTTCGGGAATTTTTAGACCTGGCGCCCCTGGCCTAGTGTTAACAGAGCGCCAACACTCCCCCATAGCTTTGCACAGAGTGCTACAACGCTCCTTACCTTTGGCAATAGAGCACCAGCCCTCTTTGGCCCAAAAACCTTCCAGAATTGTTTTTTTTGGGTTTTGCCTCTGTGTCTCTTCTGCTGGGTAACTTTGTGAGTCAATGTTTCTTCCCTTTCAGCCTTGACATCTGTCTTTTTTGAAGAATGAACATCTTACTAGTTGGATTTTGTATCCTTCTTCACTATTGTTATTGAGTTTCTCTGTTGATTAGAGTCCAAGACTCATGCATTGTCTTTCTCTCTGTTTAACTGAGTAAAAACCGTGGTGAAGGTCATCAAAGGCCTACAGATCTCTTCATCTCGATTTTAGTTAAGATCATTGTTCTTCAACTCTTTATTTTGGGTGTGAAGTTTGTTTTTCTCTTTGATTGTTTCTTTTCTTTTGCTTTTCGTTTTGATTGCAACGAAAGGGTGTATTGTTTGTATGACTTTTGCTTGTGCTAGTTTGGTTTTCATTCATACAAGAAGGTAATTAACAAGACGAGCATTGTGTTGAATTGATCATTATTCATATGCAAACAATAAAAGACATCTTCATGATTGATTGTGCATATTAGAAGGCATCTAAAAAGTTTTAGCATCACATCAGGATTTGATTGAGAATTGTTTGAGGACACTCCGTATTCGTGCTTGTTGGTGAAAAGAACTTTATCTCTCCCTTAGATAGATGTTCATCGAAAGGAAATGACTGCTTATCATATTTGATGCATTCTTTGGGTCCGAGTCATAATTCCATTTGTTTCACTTCCATCCACCCCTTTGCGTAAAGAACAACCATAAAATCAACGCTAATTAAAAGTTGTTTAGAACTTTTCTTTTCTAGGATCCTCCACCAACAATAGACTAGGCTTAGTACTTTGGATTAGGGCTATGAGCATAACTCTCCAAAGTTTCCAAAACGAACAGTAGCATCCTGAGTTAGGGAGAGTAAAATCCAATTATCGTATAAGTCTTCCTGGGATCCCCCTCTCACACAGGGGTTACGCACGAGGTCGCATTCAGGTAAGCTACGGGGACTAACCCTCCATGGTTTAACTGATTGTGGTGGTCAGATCGTATTATGGGGATCACTTTGAGGTAAATCCACAATTACTGCGTGGAATCCTTTTAGTTGATTTCGGGCTTGATACCTTGCCCGTACGTTCGGATCAGACTGTCGACTCTTCTCGCCCAGGGGCTGACTGCGAATTGGTAACCTTAGTGGCCATAATATTTAGGGTCTTACACAAGGTGACAGTGACGGGAAGTCTCACTGTACCTGGAGCAGACATTGGTCAAACTCACCTGGGCTCCTGGGAGGGTAAATCCACAATTACTGTGTGGAAGCTTGCACCAAGGCGTAATTCTGTTAAGCAGGTCGCCATTGTAACTGTTCCACCCTATCCCCGACCCTTCTGGACTTGATCACGCGACGTTGGATTTCATCACCAACTAGTGCGGTCATCAAAAGAAGGTCCTGTTTGCTTGGTTGTGATTCTTAGATTTTTTTAGAGTGTGCTGTTTCTTTTCATTAGTTGGCCATATATCTCTTTCGCTGACTCTTCTTCGCCAACATCGACCCTCCACGCCGCTCGCGGAGGCTACAGGGACTTCCTCCAGAAAATATGGAAGGAAACACCCCTTTACCCCCTCAGTCTACGGAGGAATCTCCTCAACAGAGTGAGGTTCAAAATACTACAACTTCCCAGGAAGAAGTTCCCATTCCTTTGGAAAATTTTCGAATTGTTTCAGAATCTCCGGAAGCTTACCGCGTTCCGGAGGGATACGAACGACAGATCCTCCACCTAAATTCCGCTGGAGAATTTGTTGTCGTCAACCCTTCTGACATTCCGGCTGGGTCTTCTCAAAACCATTTAGCCAATGACCCTTTTTGGACCGCAGACATTGTTCGAAGTCCACCACACTTGGTGCGAGATATTTATGGAACAGGGGAAGGTGCCGATGCACCTTTTTCCTACACCGTACCTCCAAATCATTTCACCGGTACCACCACTTTTACAGCCACACCAACCGTTGGTCCGAACATATCGTCCGTTGGTCCAAGGTCTACTATTCCCCTCCATACGACCCATTCTACAATGGTCCCGCACATTCCGACTATCCCTGTCGGTAACGCAGTGGTCAATCAAGCTCCGATTGGCACACCTGTAACACCAAGACCTACACTCCCTTTTGGATTCAGGGCACTGAATGCTTCCGTTGCCACCACTGCCCAAACTACTACCCAAGTTATACCGGGAAGTTCCATACCTATCCAACAACCCGAAGGGACCAGTCTTGGTGGTCCTAATCCACTCGTCGGTATCGGTTAGTCATTGACGTCTGGCTCTCAGATCCCAGGAACTCTACCTCAAGCTGGGGGGCATCCTCCCATTGGAGGAAAAATTCCATTCGGGGGGAACCCTAATGCTGGGGGGAATCCTCCCACCGGAGGACAAATTCCATCCGGGGGGAACCTTAATGCTGGGGGGAATCCTCCCACTAGAGGACAAATTCCATTTGGGGAAAACCCTCATACTGGGGGGCAGCCTCAATCCGGAGTCTACCATCAACCACACGGACAAAATGTGTCTGCATCACCCAATCCGTGGAGCGTCCCTTTTCAAGGAAACCCACAGTTCTCCACAGGACAAAATGTTCAGACTCCGCAACAACCCCCTTATGGACAAATGCCAAACCCACTCTATAACCCACAAAACCCATCCGGTTATCCTCCGCTCACACATGCTTCTCAAAACATCTCAAATCCTGTGTACCTTGGTCAAAACCAACCTCACATGAGAGGGCCCACAAGTTATAACTATCCACATAACCCAGTATTGGGCCCCACT